>VYZT01035318.1:0-44967 GCA_013400735.1 Pomatostomus ruficeps
TTTATTGGAAACAGCAATGAGATTAGAAAACCAACAGTGACAACTGCAGTATTAATAATAAAAATGTACAAAGGCAGAGAATTATTCACATGTAAAAATGCTCACTGCAGAGCCTGCAACAATAAACAAATGTCTCCCCCTCCCCACATTTTTTCTTGACTGGAAGGAGCCTCTCCTCCTTGGAAGGGAGAATCCCTTTCCCCCACCCCCAGTAGTGACCATGTGGTAGTNACCCCCAGTAGTGACCATGAGGTAGTACTGAATAACCATCAAGTCCTGGCCATAACCTCTCATGGCTACTGCAAAAACCCTGTCCTGGCCAGAACCAGGACAATCACTTAATAGAAATAGAGAGATCTGAAGTTGGTCTCTTCTTCTCAGGCTATTTTCACTTTTAGCTACAAGAAATTATGTAGTTTATTGGAGTGGATATTGAAGGCAAGAATCACTGAATCCAGACCCCTTTTACTTCAGGAAGTGGCATCATATACCTTTGCTGGTATAACATAAAGAGAATTACCAATGATACAACCATAGAATGGCCTGGAGAGAGGGACACCTTTCACTAGGCCAGCTCCATCCAGCCTGACTTTGAAAACTTCCAGGGATGGGTCATCCTCAGCTTCTCTATGCAACCTGTCCTATTGCCTCATCACACTTTGTAAAATTTTTTCCCTAATATCTAGTCTAATCCTATTCTCTTTCAGTTTGAAGCCATTCACCTTTATCCTGTCAGTACATGCTCTTGTAAAGTCTCTCTCCATCTTCCTTGTAGCCTGCCTTCAGGTACTGGAAAGCTGCAACTGGGTCACTCCAAAGCTTTCTCTTCCCCAGGCTGAACAAACACAATTCTCTCAGTCTTTCTAGGAGAGGTGCTTCTTCCCTCTGATCACTCTTGGTGGCCTCCTCTGGACTCACTTCAACAAGTCAATGTCCTTCCTGAGCTGGGGAACCCAGAGCTGGACACAGTGCTTCAGGTGGGGTCTCACTGTCAGTCAAAATCCTAACCAAGTTTGGACAGTACAGTTATTAAAGTTTTAGGGTTGCTCTTGAAAGTAACTTCAAAAGAAATAAGCAGCACCAGGTGGACTGTCTGTAGAAACAGAACAGAAAAGTTTGAATCAAAGTCACTTATTTCTTCTGACGTGGATAAATCATCTGATACCACCAAGGAGATCAGAAAAAATCCCATACTTACACTGCTGGCAGGAATCAATTCAGACTCTAATAAAAAGATCTGTGTGGCCATTATAAATTTATGTGGTATATTCCTCTTCAAGAAGATTTTGGACATTTCAGTCTCTGAATTATGAAATGCAGGCAGAAACCCAGTTATACTAAAACAAAGTCCTCTTAATCAGATACACATTGGTACAAATAATTGTTCCCCATGTTGTACTAAACCACAATACATTAACACTTGTACTGGCATTTCAAGCCATGTATATGTATACAAAAATTTAGAAATAAAATATACCATCCTTAAGTAGGCAAACATGAAAGAAAATCCCTTATATACAATAGTATTTGAACAACATGTGGAACTTCCATTGCCATATGGATTTCTTGAGATGCCTTATGTCTTTTCATGTAATATTCCACTCCGTTTCCAATCATTTATTCATCAGTAAATACATCTTATGTCCATGGTTCTGCCTAGTGAATTGGTGGGAACCAAACTATTACTTTTGCATCTATATAAAACTGAAAGAAACCTACTGTCTGGTCTGTCCTGTGAATGATAATTTTATATCCTTACATAGAAATTCATTAGGCATTTTACGTGGGAGGTGTGGATGTAGACGGGTGGTTAATATTTAACCAATGCACAGGATATGGATTGATGTATTTATTTGCTACTCTGATTGAGAACAAATCCATTGGTATTTGTCAGTGTAAAGGGAACAGAAGCACACTTTTGGACAAGAAAGATAGCAGTATTCACTTGGTAAATAATACAGGTTTTTGTGTGCTTGCAAACTTTGCTTTCTAGTCTTCATTTATTTGGCAACTGATGGGGCTGTGTATAACATTCACAATTCTATACATCTGTAGAAACCCCATATGAACCTTCACTCCAACTCCAAATGAGGCATTGATCATTTCAGCAGGAGGCAGATATCAGGAGTACAGGTCTCTTGGCTAGCAATCTGCCCACTTGGTTGCTAAACTAAGATACCATTCTTAGTGAATCATAATAGCAGTAGCCATTATTTCCATAGAAGTAGTTCTCCCTCTGGCATTTGAAAACCACTTGCCTCTGTTTGCTAACTAGAAAGAGAACCTTGCCGCTTAGCATATAGAGTGACTGCTTTTATAGACCCCTGCAATTAAGGGGAAAATGTAGATAATATTAATTATGTCTCATACTGAAAACAAACTTTACAGAGACCATAGAAGAAGTGGCAGAGCATCAGCTGCATTTTGTTACATCCAAAGGTGATTAAAAAATCACAAATGGAGATTAATAAGACCGCATTTTTACCTAAAAGTAATGAAAAGAAATGAGGAGCTGACTAAGAATATCTTTGCACAGGCTAAATTTAACTACTTTTTACAGATACATTTACTGCATTTTTACTTTTGCAATGAACAAGATGTGACAACTAACATATGATTTAAAAACTTTCATTTTGAAATATGAATAATAAATTCTCTTATCTGGAGTTCCTTGTCTGTTTTCCATCAGGTTATGATTTTTCTGCTCAGATTTGTTTGAAGAACAAGAAATTTGTGGCAGAAAATTTCCTGTAAGGTTTGCCCTTAGACAGAAGAAGCCTTTGCACAAAAAAAATCTGTGAACTGAATCAACAGCAAATGCTCTCATGCACTTGAAACACTGAATTTTGCATAATATTTGATACAAAAAGAACAGGGAATGCTAATGTTCTGTAGAAAAATCTGATCACCATAAATTTCACATAAGAATCTGCAAATAAGTCTTACAGTTCTTATGTTTTCAGAAAGAATATGTTCACTAAAGATCTGAACTGGTAACACAAGGGCTGAATAAGCAAATCTGCTTTGTTTAAACAACTTCCGATCAATCCTGGCATAACTTTAGGGAACAAAAGATTACTATGTACTCTGCCACTTAATATTTGCTCCACTTTTATGTTAAAGCAAAATCATTTATAAAATGGTTAACTTCTTTAATGCTCAGATAAGTTAATTCATTTGTATCCATGAAATTTGGTAAGGACAGAGATATAATTACATTATATTGATGCCTTATTGTTTTTTGTCTTTTCTTTTTACACCCCTTTTATACATTTTTATACCCTTTCCCTTTCCCTATACCCTTCCTCTCTCCTTGTACCCCTTACCCTTATACCCTGTATCCTTAGTACTGCATGTTTATAATCTTGTAGTCTGATATTAATTTAGTTTGGGGGTTCTCTGAGGGGAGAAGACAAAACATCCCTACTATCTCAAAACTACAGGCTCCAACCTTGAAGAGTCTAAATGTTTTTGAGCTAGGCTATAGTTTCATTTGGGGGGAAGGTATAAGGGGATAGTTACCTCACTTGTTAAGTTACTCATTGGGGGATTTTAGGTAGATATGCTAATTTATAAAGTCCATAAAATGATATACGGGTTGTACACCGAAGTGGATGGATGGAAGTGTACACCAGGATCCTATTAAAACCAAGGTAATACCCTTTTTCCCTATACTGCTGTGTCTGCCTCTTATTTTTACCAGCACTTAAGGCATCAATATAATATTTCATTGCAATCCTTTTCACTTTAGAATTTAATGTTTGAAGAGTTGAAGGAAAAAATTAAATACTGGGCCGTTATTATTATTTTTTCACCATTTTGACACAAATACTGACAAGTTTCTCACAAATTTGTAATTAGAAATCCGCAAGCACTGAGCTTGAATGATTCTGAAGAAACAGTATAGAAGGTTTTCCCTAGAACCAGTATTCCTTCAGAAACACACCTTTACATTCAGTATATCTGCAGATATCCATACATACATATTCACAAAAAATCATTGATACTACAGTGAAACCCAAACACTGCTTCAAAGTTATCCATTTGATTGATAATTTACCTCAAATGTGTTCATAATCAGGACTGCATCAATGACTGCTGGTATAATGGACAAAAAAGGGCCTGTGTAAGCTAAATTGATTGCCATCATCACTTCATAAAAGTAATCATTCTTTTTTTTTTCTAATTATACTCTAGAAAAATAAGAATTAAGCATTATTGTCACTGAGATATTGCATGAAAATGCTAATGAAGTGGATCCTTGATGTATTTTAAATTTCTATTGAAGCACATTAGAAAAAAGAACAACCACTTAGTCTGAAAAGTTAAATAATTCAAATGTGAATATGATAGTGATCTTCAGTGAACATCAGACATTAACACTTCCTCCGCATGAGAAGCAGCAGCTCACAAATCTCTTTGCAACTGAAATCACAGACACTTCTCCAGTTTATGATCTCAAGGTTCTCATTTGCAAGAACAAGAGGTGGCAGCTAAGAATGTCAGCATGTGTATCTTTATTTTAACCTTGAGTGTTGTGTGTTTTTGTCAGATCCAAGATAGCAGATCACATTGATTAGGCACATCACCTCTTGGGAAATCCCACAGCAATTCATACAATTATTTCTGGCTTTGATGCCTGAAGATTTAGCTTTTATATTTTTCAGACCTTTTACTGCTTTAGTGTAGCTCTAAAACTCCATATAGTCTGTTAACTCCTGTTCTCACATTCTAGTTAGACATAACAAGTCCTCTCTAGGCCTGGACTCAAGGACATCTTGCTGTTCCAGGCCCTGAGATATATAAACTAAAGCTCTAAAAGGGGGCACACACTTGGGGTGAATTACATCATCATCTGAAACTGTAATTGGAGGATTAACCCTGATATGTAAATTGATCAAAACTTATAAAAATGTAGAAAACTTGTGACCCGGGATCCATCTTGGGTGTGGCCTCTCCCAGAGAGGGCTTTTGTCTGCCCGAGGTGTACCTATTGAAGGCCCTTCAATAAATACCCATTTTATTCACTTAATCTTGTCTAGCATCTGTTCTAGGTAGCCTGACTCTCTCAGGCATCAGCTTAACAACACAAGATCCTTATGTTTTATTAATCAAATTATAAAATAAAGACAGTGTTGATGGCATTCTATAGTAAGTCTCAAAACAGGGAAAATGAGCCTTTCTGAATTTGTACAAAAAACTATCTTAAAATCTCACTGATGTGTAAATTATTCCTGTTACAGAGAAGCTAATCTTGGTCTAAATACTTCACTGATGGTAATATTTAGGACCATTAAAAAGTCTTGTTATTTTCAAAATATTTACTTAATTAATATAGTTTTTTTCATAAAATTAAATCAGACTAGGTAGTGGCTTCTTTTTATATTTTTTTTAGTATATTTTTAAACAAAAATTAACATAGTGACTGTCTGTCATTAACCTTTTGTCCTGGCTAAGCTGTTCTGCTGAAGTAAAAGACAATGGCTATAAAGTTTTGAACTTTCATATTTTTTAAACTTTAAACTTTTCATGCACTGATATATGGCTAATATGTCACAGTAATACTGTAATTTATAAATAGCTTATCTATCATTTTATTACACTCCAAGGGGATATATTTAGTGTTATGTCTTTGCTGCTATTTAGTTTCTAAATTAAAACTGAAGTATTCCACATCAGGCCTCTCCAGTATGAAATGGAGAGTGCACTGCTCCAAGGATCATAATTTATGTTGCAAGAAACATCAGTGTATAGGAAAGATAACATTTTCTTAAAGTTCTCTTTACTTTCCAATATCCAATATTCACTTAATGAGGTTAGGCAGTGCTACTTCTTGGGGTAAAAACAGTAAATGTAATAATAGTGATGAAGATGATAATGATATTAATAATAGTTCCTCCAAATGCAGCTGTCTGTATAACGTTTTATTGTACATTCATCTGAAGATTTTGGAATTGGAAATTTGTGGTAATGAACATCAGACATGAGAGTAAATCTAACTTTGTAAATATTTTTTCTTTTAAATTGTGTTACGAATATTTTCACTCTCAGTGCACATCATAGCTAAGGGTAACAACTATTAAAATAATTTGATGTAATTTTTTATATTTGGGGTTTGTTTTTTACTTTCATTGTATAATATATGTCCTCAAGTGCAATAGAACCCGGAAAAATCATCTTACAAACCTTAAGCAACTACACCAGTGGCTTGAGACCACACATAGGTTTAACTGTTCATGTAAATAGCATAGTTATCTCTAACAGGACAATGAAAGCCCTTAAATATTCACATGTAGATACGTGTTTTTAGAATTGATGCCCAGTTAGAGGAAGATACAATTAGATTGTGTGATATACAATGGCTGGAGGTCACAACCCATATGAACAGATGGGAGGGAATAGTTTATAAATCAGCTGATCCACTTCATGCATAGGCTCATTTTTTAAAAGCTTAAGGAACTTAGAAGTTATATCCCTAATTCTTATTTCAGCACAAGCAATATATATTCATGAAAAAAGTAAAAGGAAAGAATGTTCTTCCTAGGGCGCTAATTTTTATAGGATGCTGTGTTGGTTATTACATTAAGGCAGAACATATCTTTTCAAGCCTGCTATACAGTGTGTGCATAATGCCTGAGATTACAGACAGAGTCAAAGATTAAAGAATGTGCTAACACAGTTTCATTATACTGAACATCAAAATATTAGCAACAAAAATAAACAGCTGGGGAAGAAGGAATGCTGAAGTTATAAAACCCAAAGTGGCAAACACTAGATTTAGAGATCGAGCTCTTAAAAAAGAGATGGCAATAAAATGCATCATTAGAACTCAGCTGCATTAGCAGTTGTCATCTGTCCTCTGTGCAGAAGCTGTACTGGTTTCCAAGTCCCCAGCAAACAAGACAAATTTATGGTGAGGCCCTGAACCACATGGGTTTGTGGATAATACCATTCCAAACTCTTCCTAGAATCATTACCACAATTCCCATGCAGCACTCATAAGAAAGAAACTCCACTGGGTGTCTCGTGAGGGTTTATGGAAAAAGTGAGCCTACCTGAAGTCAGTACTGTTCATAATGGCAAGACTTTCTCTTTAAATGCAATTGTATTTGTAGAAGTCATGCATTATTTTAGACAGGAGTTATAGTTTTTAGGAAAAATGTGCTGATATCACCTGAGTTTTCTTCCTGATGTGATTTTATAAGGATCCAAGAAGAAGTGGAAGGCAAAAGGCAAGATAAAAACATTTTAGTTGTTTTCTTAATCCACTGGGAGATCTAGTTGAATTTTTTGTTCTTGCCAAAATTCTCTGAAAAAAAGCTACACTGAACCAAAGAGAAAAGACTTAACTCATGCAGGTGGTGTAAGGCCCCAATCAATTCACTAAAAGAGCTTTTGAAAAGGGTTACAATGGTTCTTATACTCTGGGTAAAATGAAGTGGAGAAATACTGACCAGATATTTTCAGGAGGTCAAAATAAGAAAAAAATTTACTGTCAGACTTTAGAAAAATCAGGGAACTTTGGCAAATGATTTAGTACAACATTCAATCAACACAAAACAGTTTTCACAGCTTTAATTCAGCCCATTCAGCTTAGCAAGCTTTAAACCCATTTGATGTTGTTACTCAAAATGTTCCAAGAAGAGGGAATTAGAACAGAGAAAGACAGAAAAGTTACAGGAAAGCAGACATACAGCTCCCAACTCCTGGGTTCCAGCGGTGTTCAGATAAAAACTCCAAGAGGATGGTCAGCTCAAGACATGTGCTGGCCTCATGCTCAGCCTTAAATACCCCTTGGCCCTCCTGGGCACCTCTCCTAGGTGGGACCTGCCAAAATTTGGCCACTCAGGAGCTGGGTTAGGAGAGAGTGGAGCACTGCCTCTGGTGTGCCATGACAGGCAGCTCTGCCAGGCTGGGATACTGGCTCTGGGCTGGAGGGTATGGGGCAGTCACCAGAGCAAGGCCCGACCTGCCCCCTCTCCCACACCCCAAAATGTCTCGAGACATCACTTTCCAGTCTCTGATATATGGTTTATCACCAGCTTACATGTATGCACATTACTAACGATCAAGAATATTTTAAAGAAATTGAAAAAAACCCCCTATTTCTTTTGTACGAGAGCATAAACTCTGTATCACGGAAACCACTGCAAAATAGAATTGTCTTCAAGGAAAGAGGATAGATTAACAATAAACACCACTTCTGGTGTCTCTTCTCCAATTAATTTCCACTTTGAGTGTTGACATTTCCAAAGGTTTTCTCTGTAAACATTATGGTTTTGCAACCAATATTTTTCAACCTGCTCTATGCATAATTATTTTTATAGCTGAAAAAATCATTTCAAGCAATATATTTGTTGTTTTGCCTTTTTTTTGCATAATTAATAATTTACAAATAGATCCTAACTATTTTTTTTTGCTTTTGTAGTTGTTAGTATTAGCTGAAGAGCTCCATAAATAATTTCTAGACTATGGTTTATAATAAAAATAAAATAAAAATAAAATTATTTATTCTGTCATATGACTGTTCTATATTCTTTTTTGTAATTTCTGCAATTTTGTTATTAACCTAAGTGAGGTGATATATGTGTAATGGAACATTTTTAAATAGGAGAATGATGAAAACCAAAGCCAAATAACACACCAGTGGGATGACTTTTCATACTAAATTTTATGAAATGTTTTGATTCTCTATTTCTTCATGAATTCCCTGTAGCCATACAAATGCTTCAAAACAAACAAATAAGTAACACTACCTGCACATCAGGGAACAAAATTCAGTGATTTTTTTCTGTCTTTTTAAAGCATGAAAGCAATTCTGTGGAAACTTAACCTATAGTCAGATTTGTTATATATAAATATATATGTAAAATATTTATGTTGTACATATAGAATAAGACTATAAAGATGTGTAGTGCTTCTTCATACTAGATATATTAGTAATAAACCATACAAAGATATTATAAAAGGTTTTATAATGATAAAAACCTTTCTAAAGCTAAAGCAACTGTTCTTTGAGAAAAGGTTAAAGAAAACAGATCATGATTTACAGAATTCAATATTATCTATCAGTTAGCATAGAACTCTTAATTGATATAAGTCTGTTAGCCCTTCCAGAACCTAATGTATTTCTATATATGTTCCTGTGAATAACCAACATAATGTCACTTATCTTTTATTATCATTGGACAAAAAATGAAATTAAACTCTTTAACCTAAAGTCAACACTATGGAATTACTTATGTTTTCTTAAGTCTGTGTGCTTTAGGGCTCTTTATTTAATTTTTATGTATTTATTTTTATACAGACATGAATTTGCCTAAAACCCCCAAAAATCTAGAAAATAGAGGAAAAATATGGATTTGAACCAAGTCTCATCTAAATCTCACAGCAAGTCATGGTATATACGAGAAACTTAGCAGTATCTACAAGTACTATTGGACAGTCCCAAGATGTGCAGTAACCACATGGCAGATCGGGGTTCTGATTTTGCAGTGCATATCTGTTTCTTATTGACATCAAAACAGAGATTAATTCACACCTAAATCATTTTATCCCACATACTTAGAGATTTTTTATTTCTTATCTACCCAAACAATGAGAGTGTGTCTATATGACTCGGACAGAAAGGTCACAAGTGTCCTGTTTTATAAACAGGATCCCTCAGAACCTCAAGGTGTACAGATCTTGCCCTTGGACATAGTTTTCCAAGGAAGTGAGATGTCTGCCCTTGAAAGAGAAACCCTTTCTGTGATTGTTAGGATAACCTTATCAGTCTCATGATACCTTTAAACACAGATTCATAACCTTTTCCCTTGTTTCTGATGGCGTGGGTTTCTGTACAGGATACCTCCCTAGTGTTTATATTCCAAAGTCCATTGAGCCTGATTTTGAAAGCTGATGTTATGGTTTTTCTTCCTGAAATCCCCAGGATGAATACATTATGGAACTTAGATTTATTTTTAAGCTTTTCCACTTTGTTATTTAGTGCCTTGTTATCTTTCAGTAACACATTACAGTAAACATTTTGTGTTTTATCTGCTTAGCTTAATTTCTACCTCCATACTGTTATTTATGTGTCATGTTTAATCAGCTGTGTTTCCTTCCCATCAGTACATTGGTTTAGTGCATTTGTTTAGGCATTAGATTATTTAGCATTCCATCATGTGTGACGCCACCGTAGCAGTACCTTGCAGGTCTTCTAAGCAACTGTTAACATGTTCTGTGAGGGATCTTAAGAATTCTTGAGTTGACTCTGAAACTATATTTTTTCTCCAGAAGGAGAAGTGCAATTATATTCTTTCTATTTTATTCAAATTAATTCAAAAGCTCTACAGAGGGATCTGGACAGGCTGAAAGAGCCAAGGCCAATCATATGAAGTTCAACAAGAGAAAATGCTGGGTCCTGCACTTGGGTCACAACAACCTCTGCAGTGCTACAGACTGGAGAAGAGTGGCTGAAAAGCTGTTAATCAGAAAAGGATTTAGGGGTGCTGGTCAACAGCAGTTGAACGTGACCCAGCATGTGCGTAGGTGGCCAAGAAGGCCAATGGCATCCTGGCCTGTATCAGCAATAGAGTGGCCAGCAGAACCAGGGCAGTGGTTGTCCCCCTGTACCTGGCACTGGTGAGGCCACACCTCAAATCCTGTGTCCAGTTCTGAGCCCCTCATTGTAAGAAAAACTTTGAGGTGCTGGAGCGAGTCCAAAGAAGCACAATAGAGCTGGTGAAGGGTGTGGAACACAGGTCTGATGAGGAGCACCTGAGGGAGCTGGGGGTGTTTAGCCTGGAGAAAAGGAGGCTCGGGAGAGACCTTATGATTCTCTACAACTGCCTGAAAGGAGGTTGTAGTGAGGTGGGAGCTGGTTTCTTCTCCCAAGCAAAAAGTGATAGGACAAGAGTAAATAGCCTCAAGTTGAGCCAGAGTAGATTGGATATTAGGAAAAATTTCTTCATGGAAAGGGTTGTCAGGCATTGGAACACGCTGCCCAGGTGAGTAGTTGAGTCACCATCTCTTGAGGTATTTAAAAGATTTGTAGATGTGGCATTTGAGGACATAGTTTAGAATGTGGACTTGGCAGTGCTGGGTTAACTTTTTGGACTCAATGATTTTATAAGTCTTTTCCAATTTAAAAATTCTATGAATCTGTGATTCTGTTTGTCATACTTCTGCAGAAAACTTTTCATATTTTGGAAATACAGATTGATTTAGGCTATTCGTATTTGACTTTTAGGCATTAGAATAATCTTGCAATCTTCTTAAGTTTATTTCTAAGAAGAAGGTAATACTTTCTCTAAAGTCAGTCTGAAAAGGAAAAGCAACATTTGCAAGAATATTCAGTCCTTTTTTTTTTTTTTCAGTTAGGAATAAAAAGGAAGAAGCCATTGAACCCCAAAGTCAGGAAGGAGGACTACCAAATGAGAGGTGAGATAGAATGAACCTCTCAGGGGTGCTGTCCTTGCATCCAAGAAGTCCAAGGTCTACAGTTGACTGGAAGGCTGTTAGACCTTGACCTATCCTATAATTCTAGCAGATTTTTGCACTGGACAGGTAATATAGAGATTTAATTTACTTTTGTTAATAAGGAGTAATATTTTAGTTACAAACTTCAAAAAAAATCTCAGAGTGAGATAGATTTGATGGGTGCAACAACAAAGCATTGTGATGTCTAGTTTGTAAGATGTCAAAGTGAACTTTACAGAAAGTAAGCAGTATGACAGAGAATCAATAAACAAATTTCACTGGTGCTTAGCAAGAACTAAACAGCACTATTCCACTTTTGCCTTCCAAATGTCTGTCGAGACACCTTGAGCAAGGCTTCTTCTGGGGCTGGGCTTTTCAAACTGCCTGGGAATGGTACTCTAGTCTCCTCCACTTATGACAAATATGACTATTTCAAAAGAAATCATCATCCCTTTGGGAAATCCAAAAGAAGGCACCAGAGTTTCAAAACTTGTCAGAATACAGCAATTCTCATTCAGCATCTAAATTGCTCAACTATTTTAAACAGGTGTTGCACTTTTATATCTAAGATTTCCTCCAGATATATTTATTCATCCTGAAAACTGACAATCTGATAAAGTCAAGCAGATGTTTTTTGAACAGCACAGAACATATTTATCCTGCAGACTTTCTGCTGAGAAGCAATTGATAGGAAAAGGGTTGAGGTCAAATTCCTAGACTTAGAAAAATCATTATAGTATTACAGTCCCAATCTCCCTTTCTGAAGCCTGGAATGCTTAATTATACTGATATTAAAAAGGAGCACACTGTTCTTTCTCATTCATGAGCAATACACAGGTATGAAAAGCTGTACTGGAGAAGTGAGAATGAGTATAGAACACAAACAGCAATTTCAGAAGTGAGAACAATTGAAAATATACAAAATTATAGCTTGTGGTATATTGTCAATAAGCTTTCTTTCTTCTTCTGCAACAGCAGTGTTTGTTGAGATAGGTGGCTCTACCAGTCTCCAACTTTGTTAAAACCCAAACAGGATTGATAGAATTGGAACTATCCAGTGGAGCTCATGGTTTTGATGACATCTGTTCAGAGCTGAATATAATTTAATATTGTTATTAATAAGTAATATGATGGAGGAGTGAGAATAGTTATTGAAATTTAAGAGCAAGACAGGGCTAGAATTTAAAATTATCTTTAAAAACAGGAATAATGGCCTGGGAAAAATATGGTGAAATTAATCACTGATATATTTTAGGATATATTTTAGTTAGGCAATGGGAAGACTTGGCTAGGAAGCAGAAGTAGGAAAAGACTGAGAGCTATTATGCTTCAGACTCTACACAGCACTAGCAGAATATAGTGGTAGAAAAATAAAGGTCACTCTGGGATGAATGAATTGGTGTGTCATCTGCAAGACACCTAAAATAAAGTTTGTACTCTTCCTTCTCTTTTGCACTCTCTCTCTCCCTCTCCCCTCCTCCTCCTCCCCATCCTCTCCCTCCTGAAAGTATTTCTGTTCACCTTATTCACTATTTTGTATTGGACTCTATTTAAGTATCTTTTGAGTACTTGAAAATTGATCTTTCCAGGTGCTGGTTTAACCTATTTCTCAGCTGCTCCAGCCTGAAGTTTTCTAATGAATCTCTCACACGCAGTCATACAGATTAGACATTAGCATTGCACAGATAACAGTTTGGAATAGAATTTAATAAGAAGTCAGAACAGACTATAAAGTAATGATGTGCAGAATAAACAGTCTGACCAGCTGCTGGCTTGCACCCAGACGAACTCTTCTATAGCCATTCTCTCTACTCATTCAGGCTTGTACCTTGCTTTCCTTATCTTTGGCCCTTCCACTAAAAATCCCATAATAGGTTTTGCACAACTCCACATGCCCTCTCAAATATCCCATAATAAGTGGCTGCTTTCCCATGAGACCCATGAACATCTTGTTTCACTTGCCTTATCTGCTACAAAGTTAAGGTTGAATGTCATCAAGCCTATCTACAAATGAATGTGTTCCTCAATAGCCCAGAAATCAGCAACACAAAACAGTTCATCTTTCTTATTATCTGTTATCTCCAGCCATTAGGATTTTATTTATTATTTTTCTTTATTTATTTTTTGTCTTTTTTTTTTTAATGTTGACTAGTCACTAAGCAGAAATCCTTACAAACTTGATATCCTCAGGTTATTATAGTTGTTTCCTATTACCTGGTAAGGATGTGATTCAGATTTTATTGATTTAGACAGATTATCCTTGATTAGATGGGACTTTGACTCATTGCTGTAGTAACTGTCTGTCAAGTTCCCATTTAGTTACAATCTTTGAAGGTGACCAAGGTTTGGCTAAGGCTGAGCATACTGATCTAATTGCACTTTCTTTGCGCAAATGATGAAATAGATGGCTTCCTAAGCAACCTTTCTACTAAATTTGTGCATGATTTATTTATTTATTTTCCAGTCTAGACTTTAGACATCTGTTATTTCTGCTGAGAAATGACTGCATTTTTTACTGCCTTATGAACACTGCAGTGAGGATCTCCCTCCTAAACGACAGGTCTTCCTTCCTTCCTTCCTTCTTTCCTTCTTTCCTTCTTTCCTTCTTTCCTTCTTTCCTTCCTTCCTTCCTTCCTTCCTTCCTTCCTTCCTTCCTTCCTGCCTTCCTTCCTTCCTCTCTCTTTTTCATGTAGCACAAATAATATTGAATACAGTCTCTGCAGTGTTTTTGTCTGATATAATGTCCATTTCAATCTGTATGTATTAGTAATGCATACATTCTAACCAATCAAACACATTCTGCATTCCAGTAAGTTTTCAGCCAATCTGACATATCCCTGAGCTGGATTTTCCTTCAGTAGGTGGAAATGTTTATGCATGTGCAGGCACAGAGAGCTGCTAACAACCTCATGGAGGACTGAATAATGTCTGCTTGCATCATATAATTCCTGCCAGCAGACTCAATTTGCCTATGTGCAGCATTTGATGACACAGCCATGCTGTTTCTAAGCCCAGAGATAATATGTTTCCTTTACATAGAACTCTATCAGGTAAACATATCAGATGACTAATTTAGTGCTGCTTTACTAGTGTGACTCAGCATTCACCATGCAAAATATTCCCATTAAAGCCTTTAAACATTGTTTTATATGTGTGTGTATATATATATATACATATGACACAGTACCAGTGAACTTGTCTATGCTTTTAAATAGAAGGATCCCTTGTTTGTTATTTAATACAGGAAAGACCCCTTTCCCAATAAGTAGTGAAACACCAACACCCTCTTTTGGAGGTTAAAAGAGTTTAGCCATATTTTTAGCCATAGAATTTCACAGTTAGAAAAAAAAAAAGATGACTAGTATTTTTTGTGTATTAGTATAGATGTAATTATGGCTGTGTGCTCAGTACTGACTGTCTTCATCTCCAGGTGCATATAGCACTGTTAGCAGTCTGAATAATGACTTATAAATGCACACAATTATTTTCACCTAAAGTTCATGTTGGAAAGCAGCATTGCAAAAAAAAAAAAAGACCTGGGAATCCTGACAGGTATCAAGGTGATCGTGAGCCAGCAATGTGTTGTTGCTGGCATGAAGGCCATCAGCGTCCTGGGCTGCACTAGGCAGAGGGTTGCCAGCAGTTCAAGGGAAGTGATTCTTCCCCTCTACTCAGCTCTGGTGAGATACGTGTGGAGTACTGTGTTCAGTTATTGGTTTTCCGTACAGAAGTGGCACAAACATCCTGGACTATGTCCGTCAAAATGCCATGAAATGACCAAGGGATTGAAGCATCTGAGGAATGAGAGGCTGATAGAGCTGGGATTGTTCAGCTGGGAGAAGAGAAGGCTCAATGTGCATAAATACCTATGGAGGAAGCTATGAAGATGGGGCCAGGCTCTCAGTCGTATCCAGTGACAGGACAAATGCCAGTGGACAGAAACCGAAATACACAAAACTCTATTTAAACACAAGAAAAAAAATAATTTTCCTGTGGTGGCAGTCAGACACTGGAACAAGCTACCCAGAGGGGTTTCAGTGTCTATTCTTAGGAATAATCAGTGCCCATGGACAACTTGCTGTAGCTGACCCTACTCTAAGCAGCAGGGTTTAATTAGATGATCTCCCTACTCTTTTCAAACCTTGACTGTTCTGTGAGTCTCATGTACAAACACATGCACAAGCATACACTTCTTACATATTCTTCATATAAATAATCAAATAATATAATACTAATCTCTCAGTGAGACTATAATGTAGCTAAACACTTTAAACATTAATTTTATATTATTTTTATATAAAGTGCTGCTGTAGTTTTAGTAGTGGGGAGGGGTCCATAAAGATGGCTCCTGTGAGAAGCTTCTGGAAGTCTTCACCATTTCCAGCACAGCCAATCTCTGATGGCTCTGAAGATGATGGACATGCCACTGGCCAAGTCTGGGCCAATTAGAAAGGTTGGTTACCCCTCTGTGATGACATATTTAAGGAAAAATCAAAGTGTGCATGCAGCTGCTTTAGTTAGAAAAGAGGAGGATGTGAGAACATGTGAGGAAAAACAACATGGAGCCATCAAGGTCAGTGGAGAAGGAGGGAGAGGAGGTGCTCCAGGTGCTGGAGCTGAGATTCCTCTGCAGGCTGTGGTGAGCCCAGGGTGAGGCAGCTGTGCCCCTGCAGCCCATGGGGTCCAGGAGGGATGCAGAGCCACCCGCAGTCTGTGGGTGAGGTGCCAATGTTAGAGCGGGTGGATGCCAGAAGCCGCAGCAGCCATGGATGCCAGAAGCTGCAGTAGCCGTAAGATGCCAGAAGAAGCCATAGCAGGTGCAGCCCAGTGACAGAAAGAGAGACTGAGAGAGGGTCCCGCAGTTTGTGGAGGGGGTGACTATGCTAGAACGGGTGGATGTCGGAGGAAACTGCAATCCAGGTGGGAGACCTGGTTGGAGAGAGAGGGGCCCCCTGCTTCCATGCTGGAGCAGTTTGTCCTTGGAGGACTGCATTCCATGGACAAGTAAACCCACACCATAGAAGCTCACAAAAAACTGTCTCTTGTGGGAGGAACCCCATGGCAAATGCAGAGAAAAAACTCCTCTCCCTAAGCAGGGGAAGAAGATTTTAGAAATGGACTGACCTAAAACCCCACACCCTGCCCCCCCTCGCACTGTTGGTGGGAGGGAGGGAGAGGTGGGGGGGGTAGGAAAGAACAGTGTCTTTTAAAGTTTTAGTTTTACTTCTCATATCCACCTTCTAACTCTGTTAGTAATAAATTTCACTTTGCAATTTAAGTGAGCCTGTTTTGTCCTTGAAACGTTTTCTCCCAGTTCCTTATCTCAGCTCATGGACCCTTGTGTTAATTTGTGTTTCCCTCTCTCCTTCCCTTCTCTGTGCACCTGTGGCAGGGGAGAGAAGGACTAAGTGGCTGTCATGGCATGGCATTTGGCCAGGTCAAGCCACAATAAGTGCATATAGTATTTGTCTATGCAGTGTTCTGACAAACAGGCATACACCAGGACAGCGCTTTCCAGGAGGAAGAACTTCCAATACTTCCTCCTAGAAGTGGACCCTAACACCAATCAGAGACAGCAGCAAACACAAGTAAACACCAGTCTCTCTCTCCTGCACTGTTCTTTATTTCACTTCAAAGACTATGGAAAATGGAATAACTCAGAGCCTGATGTTCAGCGCCTGACACTCTACTAGAATTTTCCTCTGCCTTCTCAGCCAGAGACTCTTTTATTTTTGTTAGGCAAGATATTGCCACAACAGAATAGTAGTTTACTGTACATATTTCTTAATCTTGTAGGAAAGAGTAAATATCCTGTTGTACTCAGTATGTAAGGTCATTTATCTGAATTTCTCTTCCCTTGCGTACATCACATTAAAGACATATGGGCAGATGAAAGATTTTCTTTTTCTTTTTTTCCAGTTCCTCTTCCCACATGGTTTTTACTTCAAAAAATTCCCTTTATGCATTGGAACAAAAAGATAAATTGCTATAACTAAGCAGCTCCTCTGCAGATTTTTCTCCTTTTTAATATGTAGTACGATTTTTATTCAGTGAAAGGATTCTTTCCAGAGGTAAAAATCCAAATGCTGGGATATCACAGAGGCAGTATGGCATTTTCCATGAGGAAAAATTCAGACTACATCCTTAAGCCTGTTAGTTTTGTTTTCTTTGGAACAGTCCTTTCCTTAGGGGGAAGACATAGGTTAGGTGGATTTGTTCTATTCAGGACAATGACAGTGCATTAAAGCCCAGTGGTTAAGATTTGCACTTAGAAGATCTGGTTTACCTCAGGAGTGAGGTCTCACCTCTTGTTTGTTGAAAGAATACTCTAACCTGTAAATTACAGCATGAGGAACAGAAGGGACAAGGAAAAGTGATACTTGCTGTGTCTTATTTCTCCAGCTACAACTGAATTATTTCAGAATGAAGACTGTAAGAGTCAAATGATTGGGGACATGGGATAAATGACAGTGATTTCTATAGCTTAGTGAGCAAAACATTCATCAGGGACATAACAGATCACAGCTGTAGGTTTTTCTCCCTGTATTACTGGTATGGTGCATTTCATTGTTTATTTTTATTATTATTTTTTGCCAGAATGTCAAATGACAAAGCAAATGCCTCATTCCACAAACAGTCCTGTGAAGATCAGGATAGCAATGCATGGTATAATGCTATTGTATTCAGGTTTCAGGATCAAGAACTGTGTGAGGAAGCTGTTTCTACATATCAGATGTTAAAAATTTAATCTCTGTTTGTTTGCCTGTGCATTCAAAGTCTGCTGGGTCATCCCTTCTATTGAGATTTGTTTTATTAAGCTCTGCATTCACTGAAATTTATATTAAATCTAGATATGTTAGTTTCTTGTTTGTTAAAGTACGGAATTGCTCCTTTAAATACATTTTGAACCTGCTGCATACATGCCCATCCAGTGTTTTGCAGAATTGTTGAGGTTGAAGTGGACTTGAGGAGACCTTCTAGTCCAACCCCCTTACTCCAACAGGATCACTTAGAACAGGTCACCCAGGACTGTCCAGGGGCTTTGAATATCCCCAAAGATGGAGACTCCACAACCTCTCTGGACAACCTTTCCAATGCTCAGTCACTCCCACAGGGAAAAGAGAAGTTACCGTGATTGGGAGAAGTGTTATGTTTTTTTAATTTGTGCCTGTTGTGTCTGTTCCTGTCAGTGGGTACCACTGAGAAGAGCCTGGCTTCTGCATCTTCTGTCTCTCCTTCTCTCTCCTGTTATTTTCTTTAGCCTTCTCTTATTCAGTTCTCTCAGGCTTTCCTTATAGGAGAGATGCTCTCATACCTTAGTGACCTTTGTGGCCCTACACGGGAATAACTTCACTAAGAGCATATCTTACTTGTACTGGGTAGCCAAGAACTGGACCCAGAACTCACCAGTGCTGAGCAGAGTGCAAGTATCACCTTCCTCAAACTGCTGGCAACACTCCACCTTCCTGGGGCTTGAGGTGGGGTTGACCAGCCTATAGTTACCCAGATCTTCCTTCTTGCCCTTCTTAAAGATAACAGACACAATTGCTTTCTTATATAACATAATACTTTGTATTGTTTTCTCTATACTACAATTCAGAGGTAGCAATACAGACAGAAAAGAGCATTATAAAAATAAATTTGTCTGTTTGTATGAACTCCTGACCTTTCTATTTGCCTGAGGAGCCAGAACCTGTCATTTTGCATCAGTAATTATGTCTATACTACTATTTTAAAGGTGCCTGGGAATGTGCATAGACACTGAAAAATCCCTGTTATATCATTTGTTCTTCAGGATGGATATGGTACTGTTCAAGCTACCTTGTGCTCTCCCAAACATTGCCCTGGCAGAATACAAGAGGAAAAGAACAGTGTATGACCATTCCCATTACTTGGTTTACACACAGCTCAACCTCTTTTAGGGGGAGAAGAATTTAATAATGGACAATGTAAGTTTAATGACAAAGAATGGTCTAGTCACCTTTAATTTACTAATTGAGACATAGCCAATTTTTTTTTTTCTTCTTCCAAATAAATTTTTTAGAAACAAAATCCTAAAGGTCACTGTTAAAGAATAAAAACAGTGTTTCACCAGCATTTTACTCTTTTAAATACACAAATATGTTGCAGGACTGGCTAAAGTTTGGCATAATACAAAAATCAAGGTTGAACATTTTGCAACCAGTCTAAATACTGACATGCCATAAACTACAAATGGCTGGTGCTGTTTGCACATGCTTCACATGTAATAATTCTTTTCTTTAAGGAAACAGAGTTTAAAACATACCAGATCAAAGAAATTCAGGTACGAAATTCAAATTGTAAACCAAAATAATCACTGTGACATTTTTATGCTCTTCTATATGCCTAGAGTGTTTTTTGCATAAAGGACATGATACTAAGTAGATCTTTGAATATTATGGAGATCAACTAACGATATAGGGAACATTTATACACAGCAACAGAGAAACTTAGCCTGTGGTGTTTATCAACATGTAAACTCTTCAGGAAGGGTATGTGAAGTCTTTGAGTTTTGAAAAGAGGTGAATATACTAAATAGATGTTGCAGATCAATAGCAAGTCCATCAACTTGCTTCTGAACTTTTTCTGATGTCTCAGTGTTTAGCAATGTTTCTTCTTAACCTCTTGGAATAGATGAGAATGGGAAGGCAATTGCTTCTTGTAACAAAAGGAAAAAAATTCTGTTCTAAACCTCTGTTTTCAGCTAGGTCTGCCTTAGCCATACAAATTTCTTCATTCCATTAGGAAATTATTGGTTTTGCAAGTTTGTTCCTTTTCAAATATCTCTTAGTATGTCAGAGAGAAGTTATGAGATTGTGTAGGGCTCCAGTGAATCCATGTTTCAGACCTTTTCTGACAATGCAGTCACAACAATACTCCCTAGCATTGCAAAGCAACACAGACTATAGATTTCTGAGAGATGGAAAGCATTCAATAGCTTTATTTGCCAAACACAACACCAACTCTTGCATGGATCACAGGGAAAATCATATAATGGACTGAGATAAAGATTTGAGCTTGGTTTTTTCTGTCTTTTTTTTTTTAACATATATATATATATATCTCAAAGAATGCTTAAATTACTGCTGAATCTAGAAAAATGTCATTACAGAGGTGTGGGCTATATAACATCCATCTAACAGAAAAAGGCAAAAACACTTGGCCAGAGGCAGCCATTCTCTTGTCTTGAAGTGATTTGGCTCTGCAGACCTTGCATCTATACAAATAAACTCTCTTACATTTCAAAATATCATGGCATCAGGTAGTTCAACAACCGGCAATTGCTCCTGGCTCATAGTAACCGTTAAGGCATTCTTGAGTCTGCAGGTGAAAATAATAGTTGTCTTCAGCCAAAAAACACCCAAACCCAACCTCAGAAGAACAATTTGTCAATATGGGCAATTCACTTCAGAATCTGGGAAACCACTAGTTTAAAAACAAAGTCTATGGTGAAAAAGCAGATTTTGTTATTACAGTATATTAGAAAATGGTCTGATGGAATGCTGGAAATTGTCGGGCCATTCTTACTTATGAGATCATAGGAATCATAGAGAAGCATTTGAGTAACCTTTCCTCTTGAGAAGTTTCCTCTATGGTAGAGAAAGATATGGTTTCCAAAGAGAATGAAATCAGTCTTCTGAATTCCTCAATAGATGGCATAAGGACCTATTGAAGTTCAAGCACATTCCTAAACTTCCCATGCACTGTTTTACTAGTACCATGCAGACTGTGTAGTAATTATCCAAGGAACAACATTTCATTTCAGGAGACAAGGACCAGTTCCCAAAACAATTTCACTAAGGTCCTGTATCAAACTGCACTATACATGGTAGCTTTGTCTCAAATTCCATTTAGATGAGCAAATCAGTTTATATGTTTCCCTTTCCTATTAAAATGATGAAATCAAAAATAGGGTTTCTTTTTTATGTTTTATACCAATAATAGCCTTTTGATGATACTTGTCATCCTGCAGTGAAGTGTAAACACAATAAATTTAACTGTAGTGTGAAGATAATCTAAACAAAAAGCAGAATAATGTTCTATTCTTCCATGTCATCACAAACTGTACTGTTGCGAGAGACAGGATTGCAATAACATCCCATACAATATTAAGTATATGTATTTCAATATAGCTCAGAAGTTCACACAAATTGCATTTTTTGGTGATATAAAGCATAAACACTTCAAGAAAATAATCATATTACTGACAGAAGTTGTTTTGGGAGTGAATTTTCTGCAAAAATATTTTCCTCACTAAAACATAAAACACTAAAGAAATGCAGCGATAATGAATATTCTTTATTCTGTCCTGTGAACCTCATGATACAATCCAATGTTCCAATTAAAGAAAATGGATTACTTTAGAATAATAAAGCAATGTTTAATGCCATAATCTATTAACAGTGGGAGTAGAAATCTATAAAAATGTAAAAGATGGTATAGGAAAGGAATAAGAAGAAAGATGCATATAGGTGTCTTGGGGGAAAAAAATCACCCATTTCAGCAATTTGAATCTGCATATTTACATGTCTCACAACTCCTAGATAATTTTTTATTCCTGGAATGTCCTGTACTCTTCCTGAACAAGCTTTCTCTCTTTCTAACAACAGGGTATGCATACTGCATTGTGTATTTGTGATTGAAAAGACATTTAGAAAAATGAAATTACAATCTAATAAGCCAAATGTTCATTTGCTATGCAAATCCTCATTTTTTTATGTGTTCATACAAGACACTTTTTTTTCACTTTCTTCAAAATCACTCTTTTGCTCCTGGCACTCTGTATCCTAATTTCGTTGTACCTTCTTATAAACACTTTTACCCACAACTTGGGAAAATGTCAAATAGGAGTTTCACTACTTTCATCTCATCAGGTGTTGATAGAGAATCAATTCAATTTCTAGGGACAGTGGCTGCTCTTGAGTGGGAGCTAACAGTGTATCTACCCACTACATATCCTTTATTCAGATGACTTACAGCTTTTTCTTTATAAGTCTTGAAGGAGCAATGCAACTCTGACAGCAATAAAAATGGAACTTAACCTTCAATTGACAACCATAAGGATGAGTCAGGGATACTGTGGAATCAATGCAGAAAGGAAACTACAGTGACTATGAGAAATATCAGTGTGTTTCTTGATGAATTCTCCCTGAATGTGAATAATGCTGGGGACACCCCACAACAAAATTGTTTCAATCATAAGTCAGCTCAAAAGTGTAGTCAGCCATTCTTCCTGAGGAGGAGAAAGGGATTGCCTAGACTCCATCACTAATAAATTTCATCTTGCTCACAGACACAGAAAATCTTTCAAGTCTGCTATTCCAGTAGCTGTGCACTACCCCATGAGTAACTACTAACTCAAACTAAGGAATCTTTTCAGCTCTTTCTTCCCCTGTGATAGTAATTTGCCTTTATGTATTCTTTGTTCTACTTTACTTTTCCCAACTTTAAACTATTTTATTAATCTTAGTAGCCACCATCATGTAATTTTGTTGATCTGCATAGAGGATATATTCTTTGTCTGAAACAGGTGGACTGCAGAATTTGTGTTATTTTGTTGAGTTTTATGTTGCTTAAAAGATTTAGAGAAAGGGTTATATTATATTTCTGCCATTATATCTCAAAATGTTTGTTTTGCTTTCCTAAAACTAATGAATTCAAGGGAAGAGCTGCATTTTTTTTTCTATATTTTGATGCTTAATTTATGTTTGATTTGTGTAGTCCTTCAGCATTAAAAAGAGTGTACCAATACATTCAACGCTTCACTTTAACTGTATGAATTTCTCTTTTTGGAATTGTAATACAGGTTAGTTTCTGTTGCAGCCTTGCACAATGATTGCTTTTTGCTCTTTCATTTCAATAAGATGCTCACTACAAATGATCAGGTTTCATTCAGGTATATTGCTGAGGGATCTTTCATGAGTTTTATTTTAGGATTAAAAAGAAAAGATCAATTTTAAAACCAAGAGATGACTGGGGAATGAAGGATTATTTCTTTTACTGTCAAGTATTTGAGGAGAAAGACAAATCAGTTTTGGTGGTACAATTCAGTTTGAGACATTTAGATATTTGGATGGATGTAAACAGGCACATAAGGGTCTGTGTTACCATTGCAGACACAAAACTTGGTTCAATGTTTTTAGTATTTATGACTGTCTGAGAAGATCCACAGTGTCTCACTTGACTCCTGCAGGTTGGTCCAGAAAGATACAGATATCCTGTAGTTTTTGTGTCATGCTGCCACGCTTGTCAGCGATCACAGAGATTTCTGATTCTCTGTGGCCTCTCAGCTGACATTGTATGTCTGATTGTAGCTGACTCAGTAGGACTTTACAGCTGGATCAAGACAAGCAGTTGACCCTGGAATCCAGGTCAGCAATCAGCCACCAGGAATGGGACTCCATTGCTTACATACAAGAGTTTACGCCCTAAAGAACCCAAGGTACTCACATGGACCTGGAGCTATGACTAGAGGACTTAAAGCAGACTCAGGCTCTTGTGGCAACTGGAGTCTTGGTAAATTACAGGATATCACAAGGGTCACTGAATACTCACAGTTAGGCAATGATCTGTGCCCTATATGGATTTGGACTGAATTCCTTGTAGAGGTACAGTTCCCACTTCATGAATTTTGGTAGGCTTTTAACTCCTACTTTGAGCAAAATTAGCAGGATAAAGTTGGATATGATTAAACAGACATTATGGACTGCCCAGATCTCAATTCTGTTTTCTACATACAACTTTCTGGTGCTATTTGACTCATGCCCAGCACGTCTAAGATGTATGCACAGAGGTGGTAGACATGACAAAAGAAATACAGGGACATTTGACCCCTCTCCAGGGCAGGGGACCTTTCTCCAGGCAGACAGAATAGCCCAGGATAGCTTAAATGGCATTTAAGATGCCTCTTAAATTCATTAGATGAAACCTGATTATTGGTAGTGAGAATCTTACTGAAACGTAAGAGAAAAAAGCAATCATTGTGCAAAGCTGCAACAGAAACTATCCTGTACTACAGTTACAGAAAGGTAAATTCAAATAGCTACAGTGAAATTAACAGCCAGCATTGCCCTCGTTCTGGGCAATTGAAGGGAACTTTCTGTACCTGCAATACCAGAAAATCAGTTTTATTACTCTATAACTTTATGTAGAGATGAAAATAAATCTTATAAGTCAAAGATGTTTGGACCAAATGCAGAATTCCTGGTATGATTAAGAAAGTATACTATATTGTGAATTTAAAAACTCTGCAGAAATTAGACATTATGAATAAGACAACAGGTACAGCTTTACAATAACTATTAAAGTCACAGAGAATGGTTTCTGATAGCCTGTAATAATAGCAATCTAAGTAAAAATTAGAATTTCATTTGGATTCATCTTCATTCAAATTGATGAATCAAGTGGCAGAATGCTGAGAATTGTCTGGGTACCTTTCTGAAAACACATCAGTTATGACTGCTGATAAAAAAAATGGAATTAAGACCCATTGTTTAAAAATAAAAACTGCTTGTTTTGTCAGGCTTTCATTAGATTTTGTAGAGGAAGCACATAGCAGCCATGTCTCATGACAGTGTAGATTATTTTGTTAATGAATCATATGTGTACACTCTCAACCCTGAAATTTTTTGATCAAAAATCTGCTTGGACATACTTCCAGGTTTTCAGATTATTAGTTGAAATTTAGGTCAGACTCAGTGGTCTGTTTTGCAAAACAGTTAGGGTAGTTTTAGACATCCCTTTGGTTTTGAATATCTGCCTACATGCCCCAGCAATCTGCTATGCTTGCTGTTATTAGACATCTTGGCTAGCATTTCTAGAACTAAGAATGTGGTAAGTTTCTTAGAATACTCTTAAGGAGTCACCACAATAAAGTTCTCAGTATTTTTCCTCAATGCCTGAAATTCTGCAAACCTGACACTGCAGCAATGAGGATGAAAAGCTCAGAGTAAAAGGGTAATCACAATTTGAAAATAAAACTACCAATATCATTCCTGAGCAAATAGAGGAAGCAAGTCTCTATGACTATTACCAGCTGTAAGTAGAACTATCAGAAACAGTCTTTTCTTTTAATGAAAAATAATAAAAATAACTAAATTTACTCTCTAGAGGTTGTGTGGACAAAGTTTTAGAAAGATAGTTTGGCCTACTATGCTTCATATTAGAAATAGAAGTTGACATCACAGTAGTCCTTGATGAGGATTTGAAGTAAGACAGGGTAAAGAGCTAGGCTTAGTCATCATATTGAATTCAATTCCTTAACCTAATACTTTCAAGCTATTGATTGTTGAAAAAGGCATGAAATATTTGAGAAAAAGCAAAATTTTATTTCCCTAGATAAAATTTGAATTTAGTCTCTTATTAATATAAATCTTAAAACATAGCTGGTTCATTAAGTGAAAATTCAATAAAAATATAATTCTTCTTGTCTGGAACATAAGAAAGCACATTTCTAAGGCAATTATTTGTCTTCTTAGAGCTGCTACAGATAATTATTTTTACCCAACAATATTTAGCAAGTTTTTGTTTTGTTTTGGTTTGGTTTGGTTTGTTTATAATTTTTGGAAAACCTCTTATTTTAGTATGTGTAGGTTTGGTTTTGTCTATCCTTTTTCTGGCAATTCTCTCTGAATTCCAATGTGAGTTCTTGAATTTTGGCTTTTTGTAAAGTAAGGCACCAGAGTTCTCAGATTTTGAGATTAATTATTAATTACATCAAACAACTTTTTTTTTAAAAGACCATAGAGGAAACGACAAGTTCTTGGGGCATCTTCTTAGAACTGAAACATCTGTTAAGGACCTTTAGTTTCTTTGAGATCAGTCCCAATGAAAGTGTTTATATGACTTCCACAAGACTCAAACCTTCTCACTTTTCACTTAAGCTGAAACCTATACTTCTCTGAAGTTACTTTCACTGATCTAGATGTAAAAGAAAAAGAACATAGGGAAAATTATAACATAAAGCTCAATCAAAATACTCAAATGCTAATATAAGTCCTTATCTCCCCTGACAGAAAGTGAGATGGAGAGAAAGAGGACTACTCTGGCAGATGGTCAGCTCACTGCTTAGTGCTTCCAGGAGCTGGGACACTGAGGTGGGGGTGCAATCTATAGTAGAACTACAAGCAAGGATTTGACTGAGTTTAGAAGAGTCTCATCATTAAAGCAAACTACAAGAGCTGCATCATAAAGACACAAGTCCCTAACCGGGGGAAATATTGCCATGGAGAGAGAAGTGACTGATGTGCTTGCAATAAAAAATTAATACCTTAGGAGAATATCCCACAAATGTAACAACGTAGTTACCAAATATAAGACTGATGCCACCCATGAGGTTCACAGTAGCTTTGAGGTCTTTAATTTTGCTTTCATGTGCTTGTGTTTTGTTGCAGTTCTGAGAACATCTCTATTTGCTTTTATTCCCAATATAAAGCTCATAGGACATCCAACAACAACGTCTGTGCCCATTTTCAATTATGGTGAAAACCTGACAATACTGTAATCTTATATTCTTTGCTCAAGAAATTTGGTGGGAAAGGCTTTGACTGAAAAAGTAGTTATGTATTTGAGTCCACACTACTTTTCAGCTATAATATGGAGATGTATCCACCATCAAACATGGAGTGCTATACAACACATGGAATTTTAGGACCCAAATTAGCAGAATTGTGGAGCAGAACACTTGTCTGTCTTATATTTGAGAAATATAATAAATTTATTGCCTTTATACCATGAGGTTTTCCTGTTATACATTAATGAAATCTGTCTTCCTACTTATCTTTAGTCACCAGCACCACAAATAGAATCAAAATCAAATATTCTTACCACAAGGATACACAATTATGTACTGAAGCAAAAATAAAGATCTATATATTTTGAAATAATCTGTTGTTCTCCCCAAGAAGGCTCTCAATGAAATGTATGAACTGGTACTGACAGCTACATTGAGTAATCTGAAACATGGGATTTTGGGTGTTTGGGGATTTTTTTCTACCTTTAGGCCTAAACAAGCCATGATGACAGTAGGAAACAAGTGTATTGAATAACAGTGTCTACATTGAGGGAAGTGTAGCTTTTATTTAAACATGAGAATATTCATGTTTTATAAACTGATTTCAAGATTCACTCATAGGAAAAATACATCTGTTTTAAATATTTTCTTTGAGTGAATAGACATAACTGAGGTAGACAACGCTTGGAGGAAAAGGCTTTCAAGTGTTACTGATACTTCATGCAACTACAAACTCCCCCATACACCTTACAGCTTATCACTACAACGGCAGGAAATAATAAGGTTCAGGAGCAGTCCTCAGCCTGCACATCACTGGAAGTGAACCCAGGAGAAGCTCGTAAGAGTAAAGAACAAATGAACCCATGGTGAGCTGTGGAGGCCAGTGCACCTCCAATGCCTGAGCAATGGAAAGTGCACTGGTGGGACGAAACATATTTCGACCACTACTGCCCTGAATAGGGTGAGCAAAAGACCTCCTCCCAAGACCCCTTGCGCAGGCAATTTGTTTATGTTAATCTCTGTACCCCAGTTGGCCTGTTGGCCTCTCCTCCCTGTTGTCAGTTTCTTGTCTATCACTTCCAAGTTGACACCCCAGTTCTAGAAAGTTCTGTTACCTTCGACACCCCATTGGCCTTCTCTCCCTAGCCACTCCTTCGGTCCCCCTCTATTGGTCCCTGAACCCTGGCTCCTCCTTTGCACTATCCCCGAGGCCTGCGTTCATTGGTCTCTGTTGCTCTGCCTGCCCCTATCCATCCCAGTACAAAACCCTGTGCATACCCATTGTCACTTTCTTAAGTCTCTGGTTTCCTTCGCGTGCTGTCCCATTAAACTGCTTTGGAATACCATACTGAAGACCCTTCCTGCCTTTTACTCGTCGGTTTCTTTTGCTGTTCGTTTTGCTATCTGGCTTAGCAGCAGCCTGCGCGCAGGGGAAAGCTGCACCAACCCAGGCTGCTCTCTGAGTCCAAGACGCTCTTGGGAAGGTCGTGGCACTTACCATCAGACCCCATCGTGACAGTGAGCCTTTCCCCACACAGGCTTACTCCATCCAGAACAAATGTGCATGATCCTTTATGAAATAGCTAAGCTTGCTGTAGCTTTTCCTCTCAACAGTGGCCCAGAATGTGACCCATATCCCACATCTTTAAGGGATTTTGTCCTTTATAAACTGTGTGAATGCCTTACTAAGAAAAAGATTTGATTCATTTATGGTAAAGGACAAGCTCAAACAAAAAAGACAAGGAGGCAAGACTGTGTTCTGCCCTGCAACCTCAGATAAAGTAATTTCCCTCTCAGTTTCTGAAAAATAGAATGGGAGGGATAATCAATAATGTTTCATGACCTTACAGAGATGCTGTGTTCATCAATGCATGGTAATATGATGGGAATCAAGTCTGTGAAGAAACTGCTAATATCCTTATTCCTGAACTCTGCAGGAGTTTCATGGTCATAACTATCCTGACAATTTCCATATCAAAATTACCATAAAGTTGTCGTGGTTGTTCTTGCTGTAGGCAGAGGAGAAAGAAAGGAAGGAAAAAAATCCTTAAAAGGCAGTTTCCTGAGCCACTCTCTCCCATTGTTATGCACTTAAGAAAGGCTTCCAAAGCCTTGTGAATTAAGCACTCCATGCTCATTTTTTGTAAGACAAGGCTCAGTGCTTCCTGGGTCTGGGCCTTGCTCCACATGATGAAATTGCAGTGCCACAATGATGCAACTTTCCAACTTTTACTGTGTTGTAGGACCTCTCAAGCAAAGGATGCATGAGGAGAGAAAGGGGGCTGAATGGAGAATGGGTATTGTACCCCCTTTATAATATCCAATAAATACAGGCTTATACAGCTGTCGCTTCCTGGATATCTCAGCAAGCCTACCCGGATGTAAAGGCTTCCCAAAGCCGGAGCGACCCCAGTGCCCCAGACTGCCTTACCAACGGGGGAGGAGACACCAGGAGGGCTCAGGTATGGCCTAACTGGTGGGAGCTGGGAGTGGCGAGGATGGGAGACGAGAAGCGCAGGAAAGCCGAAGAAGCAGGAGGGACTCCAAGTGTGAGCAAGTCGTGCAGTTTATTGTGCACAACGGGGGCTCACAGGCAAAGAGCCTCAAGCAGCCCCTGACACTGGGTTTTGAGGGAAACAGCAAACCAATCACAAGAGGGTCCAGGGGAGGAGTTAGGGAGGGTCCAGGGGTACAGTGCCAATAGATAAGGATCAGGGGAAGAGTCAAGGGAGAACACCCAATTAATAACCGAGTAATACTGAACTTTCCAGAAACTGGGGAATGTCTGGAGAATGAGTGACATAAAGGCTACCAACGAGGGACAAGGGGCAAGGTTCTGGGGACCTTGGGCTAAACCACCGTGGCTTCTAACTCCGGGGGGAGTTCTTTCCTTCTCCACCAACGCTCCCTTCCCTCGGTGGATTGTTCCGGGGCACTCAAGCCTTTATTATCCACACGGACAACCCCAACATACCGCCATGAAAAATTTGAAGATACTTGAACTGTAAAGTTGAAGACACTGAAGAGCTCCTGGCAGTCCCCTGACTATTACTGCACTAGGAATGGCTAGAACAGTCTAAAGGATAAATTACATGATGTCTGCTAGATGCTAATAAATTCCTTTCTATTTTGAGATGTTTTGAATTAATTGTGTCAGCAAAACCTATTCTTTGGCATATGACAGGTATCATTTATCTCATGCAGACCTTATCAAAGAGGAAAAGGTAAAAAAATGGGTATACCTGCTGCTCTGTTCATTGTGTCCAGAGACAGGCAGAGTGAGTAAGCACTGCAGAATTTGACAATGTGTTCTTAAGATTATAATTAATGACTTTGAATGAAAAATCTATCATGTACAGAGTTTGTTAACTCAGAGAGGCAGCAATGATCTTTTACACTCCCAAATAAAATTTTTAGACCTACTTCTCAATACAGAACATTTCTACACTGACTATCCCAGCTATGTCCTGTAAATCAGTGCAGATAATGTAATTCAAATTTTGGCAACTTTCCAAGAAGACTCTCCATCTCATTGCTGAAGAACATAAAATATAAATTGAATGTGAGATCTTGTTTTGTGGAGTTTAATGCTTTCCACTGCTGCTAGATGTATTCACACATTCCACCTGACCTTTCTTAGCTTTCACAGCATGAGGGACTAGCTTGTATTTGCCACCTACATTGTCCCTTTTATCCATCCCACCAGAAATTTAGGTAGCTGAAAATTAGAGCAACATGAAGCTCCAGGGAATGAATTCACAAGCAACTATATTAAATTTTCTTTCAATCTGAAGGCCCATGCAGCTGTGACACTTGGATTTCAGATAAAGCCTCATGAAAATGCCCTCACAGGGGGCTGGTCCAGGGAAGAGGCAAAGGATAAGGCTGATATCAGGTAACTCTTTCTTTATTCCCTCTACAAGTGGTCTCCTATGAGAACAGCGTTTCTGGGGAAAGAAGAGAGACTTCTCTATTGGGACACAAACATACAAGGTAATTTGCTGGATTTGCTGAGCCACCTTCATTAGGAGAAGAAACTCAGTTCAAGGTTTTGAGATGTAGATTTCCCGATCATGCAAATATTCTTGTAATTCATGAAGTGGGAGGGGACAGATACTTTCAAGTAAGTCCTGGTTGCTATGGTTTGCTTTTACGCATGTGCCCTTCCTTAAGTCAAATTTCTTCATAAATTCTGATTGCATTCTATATCCGCAGCATGCAGAACACAAGTGGATTGTTTTCATTTGAACCCTTTGGCATCCTAATCTACAGCTGAATTTTCTAATACTTACAAATATTCCAGATCCTAATTTCTGATTGTCAAGGCTCAAACCAATCCAAAATATCAACCCAGTCACTCTAACAAAATAATCTATTTACAACCTCACTTGAGACCTCTGCATAGAGAGGTAGGTTTATAATTAAAGTCAAGCAAGTTTCTATTTGTGGGGTTTTTTTTACAGATATATCACTGTTCTCTTAATGACATAACAACTGTGATGATATTTATTTGTTGACTTCACAATTGAAAATGAATGCATCAAATGCAAACAGAGTATATGAATTCTCACAATACCATCCACCAAAGAGAAATCTCTTTACAAGACAGGCAAGAGCAATGATATTTTTACACTCCTGCCCAGGAGGAGTTTTTCATTCAGCACATATTTACTTAGAGATAAAGTTCAATGGTAATAGTTATTTTAGAAATAGTGTCCTGCAGTTTATGATTATTAAAGTCAACTAGTCAGCAGAGGGCACTGAAGGGAACATCATAATAGATTTTGTTAATATAATCACTGCTGTCACCAACTCCTGATGCCTTGAGGCTCAGTATAAATGAGTGTCTGCAGCCCCTTGTATTTTATTAATATTGTTGTTTGTCTAATAAGAAAGCCATTTACCTGCTGTGTGCGATGAAGTTCCTTGATAGATGTTATTCTTTATTTTCCTCCCCTCTGTGGTTTGGGTCTTGTAGAAATATGAGTTAATGATCCTCTTTTTTTTGGTTGGTTGAGGTTTTTTTTTTTACTTTTTTGCAACTTTTTCTTTCGGGTATCTGAGAAACTGTTTATTTCAGGGTCTGCTATATACAGAATCCTCATCACCATTTCTATCTGAATAATTGCTACTGCTTATCCCTACCTCTATACCTACCTATATTACCTTTAAAATGTTGGAATAGTTCATCAGTGACATATGATTCTTCAATCATTGCTGAAACCAGACAATGAATAACAACTCTTTTCTTTAGGGAAATTGTTATATTGTTCAGACCAATGGTATGAAAGTGATTTCATATTTTCTTTGATCTCGTGGTTTTACACTGATATTCCAGTTAAAGAACAAGATCTTATATTCCAATATTTATGATGGTTTTCACTGTAACAATTCTTGGTAGTTCAAATGAATATTCAAACCCATTTGTTATTTTTTGAGAACCTAAATTATTTCCTGTAGTAATGAGCCTCACCATCTAGAGATGCAATTCATTTCATTTCTCATCAGTCCTGGCAACTGCATTTAAAGTCTTGTGAGGATACTTCCTGTGACATTATATGTAGTATGTATCATTATATGTATCATGATAAGCCTATTGGGTTATATAACTGGTCTTCAGTGATTCTATGATTGTTATTATTAACAGCACATTTGCACATGAAGTCAAATATTTCTGTAGCATCAGTTTTCTCTCTTGTCTAAGAGTACTAGAAAAGACATGTTTACAAAAAGCAAATTTTTGGGGCTTTTTTTTGTCACCAGTACACTTCCCACAATGAGAAAGGTAGCACAATTTTATAGATCTTTAACTCTCCACAGAAATACATATCACATACATATATGTATTACATATACAAATACACATATATTCATGTATTATACATACATGTGCATACATTTATATGACACGTTACCCTGCTGTGACACAGGCTGGGTACTCTCTGGTGGGAGCACAGCTCTGCCAAAAAGGCCCTGGGATGCTCTGGGCAAAAGCTGGAGCACCTGGGCAGCACAACAGGCTGACTGCAACCATGAGCCCAGTCAGGAGACAAGGGGAGGGAACCATCGCCAGCTCTACTCAGCACTCATTAAACCACACCTGGAACAATGTCCCAGGTTTTGGTCCCTTGAATAGAAGAAAGATGTTGATAAACTTAGCGATGTTAAGAAGTCTGGAGCACATGATTTATGAACAGAGCTTGAGGCAGCAGAAGTAGAAGAGGGAGTTGAAAAAGCACAGAGTGAGCTGAATAAAACCCTCAGGGCTGTGAAAAAGTTGAAATCTCCTGGAAAGTGGAACTGCTGACTTTTCCACAGTTCTAATATCATTCTGCTCTGACTTTGAGGTATTTGTGAAAGTGTAAAATCAGTTTTCTTATAATCCCTGCCCTACCAGTTGTTTTTGAACTATTATTTCAGATTTTAATGCTAAATCAACACACTCTTGAGTATCCAAGAAAAGGTTTCTGTAAATAAACACGCAATTTTGAAAGTGATGAAAAGTTAGCTGAGTGGTAAAGGACTTTTTCAAAACTCTTAGAGTATTATTTCAAGTGCCATCCCTCATTTGTCCACCAAAGGTTGTCACTTTATTCTTCTGTAAAGACCCATATATTTTCATTGCTTGATTATTGGTCAGAGTAAAAGAATTTAGTCAATTCATTTAAAGAATAATTCTAATATTATATAGGGGCTGTGATTATATATTGATGCAGATTTGAATCCAGGCCTAAAACCATCACTGTTCATTTTGTCTGTGAGGTTGTTGTACGTTTCACACTCCAAAATCATACCTAAGTGTCACGAGTTTTGCTAACTCTAAAGATGTGCCAAAGCCCTGGGAAATATAATTTATTTTCTCTCCAAATAAGGAAAAAGGAAGTCTGTAAGAGAAACAAGTCACTCACTGAAAAAATTTAACCAATATGCAACTGCACATTGGATTTTTTCCTACTATCACTATATCCACACCACCCCCTATGGAGACCCCAGCATGTTTTGCTATGTGCCAGAATATCTGGCCAGAGTTTTGTGAATAGAATGTGTAGAAAAGACTTTAAATTACCTTGAAAGAAGAGATTGGATGTAAGCATAATTTTAGAAATGGGAAGTAGAATTTTTTTCTCTTTTTATATTACTGGTGTTGTGCTTTTAGATTCAGATTGAAGATAAGAATCCAAATATAATTTTTTCACACTTCAGAATGCAATCAGAGTTGTACTATGTATGATTTTTCCAGTCTGTATTCTTAGTTACAAGTGGCATGCAGTTTTTCAAATTGTCTCTGCTTTACAAATATAATTTAAATGTCTTCTGCATATCTGTTAGAACACTTAATTTGCATAATAATTTTGGTAAACAGAAAACACTTTCAAATATAACATAATTACAATATTAACTAAAAGAGATGCTGGCATTAAAATCTCCAAGTGCAATTTGTTTTGAAACCCATTGACTTCTCCAGCACGGTGAGGTTTTAAAGAGTACAATTAAGCCTTATTATGTATGACAAATAATGCCATTATTAACAATATTTTTTAAAGAAAAAATAGTTTGTGTGGTTGAATTAAAATCTAAAGTGCTCCAGATATAATAAAAGCTACTGTGAAGCTCTGCACACAAGATTGGTTATGTCTGAAAAGTCATGAAGGTGCCAAGTAGAGGGTGAGGGTGAGGAGTTTGCTGCCCTGCCTATCACACAGGTACAGTCAGGCTCTGAGCCTCTGTGTTTTCCACAGCTCAGCTAAATGAGCTCTGTAGAGGAAGATTAGCTCTGCAGTCTGGTGGCTAAAATTTGGGTATGGTGAGGATCATAGCCTAAGGAATATTATATGCACAAAGAAATGCCTATTGCATGCACTGAACTGCAGTACCAGAAATTCTTGTGTCTTCTTGGGGCAGCAGAATCATGCAAAAAAAGTCCAGCTAAGGACTATTTTGGTGTCTGCACAGGAGCCAATAAATCCTGTTTAGGTTTCGTGCTTCATGGCTACTTTAAGTCTCTATCTGGTTCCAATGCAAAATGCACATCTGGGTGGAAGCTGTCCTGGTATGAACTAAACAGCAGAGTACCGTGTATTCACATGGCTGGAAGTGCCCATCTCTGCTATGAGTTGTGTAAGTAGGGAAGAGGAAAGAGGGTGTGGGCTTTTCTACCCTACACATTTTGTGTCTGTGTGTGTGATGAATTATAATTGTAAAGTTTTTGAGCACCTTCTATTGTAGTTTGTCTTTTGTATTATTGTTATTGATTGTGAATGTATGACCTAGCTCCTGCTTGCTAAGTGTCTGCCATTAATAGATCAATAAGTCATTTTGATGCTAATTTGATTTAAAACAGAAGACTTGAGAAGCTTTTCACCATGGCAAATTGGAACCTGGATGTCCCGTTTCCAAAACAGTGAAATAACTAACAAGACTTGTGAGAAAGACTTGTTATGTTTGGTTGTTTTTATAGATTTTTAAACTGGCATATTGTATGTATTATCATAAACTAGACTGCTCATTTGCAAGATAAGCTAAAGGACTAACTTTAGAACCATTTAAGTCTACCATGTTTAGAGGCTCTCGCTGAATCCTGAAATACCTAAATAAATTACTTACTAAACAATCCTATGCCTAGTTTTTTACTTTCATAAGCAGTTTAGTGAGGTGGTTTTGCAGAGCTAATTTCCTCTTCAGTTTAATTCAAGACATACGTGCTTTTCTGGTCCTCTTTAGTGGAGAGAACTAGACCTTTTTGGTTCTCTACAGTAAACTAGAAGAAGGCCCACTAAGTCTCCATGGAATTGATTAAATCTACCTTAGAAGAAGTAATTCTTGTGTCCCATTGCAGAGGCCCTGGCACCCAAACTCAGAGTGTCAAAGTTACCAACAGCTGAAAAATATGTACAGATGTCAACATGAAAAAATAAACTAATAAAGTTGAAGAATATACGTTTGCAAAGTATGTAGCGGACTCTTCAGTTTTCCCTGATGCCAAGGTATTCTATCCCTGCTATACATGCCTGGCATTTTAAGACCATTAAGCAGAGAATTTTCCGTTTCTGTATTTACTTGTTTTGATCAGATCATGAGAACCAAGATATAGTTCAGGAGAGGACAAAACAAATGAGGGAGCAAATGCACCCTTTTTCAGCAGTTGGAGTGATACTGTTTTTTCTAGAGCTCTTTAGGAAGAGAAAGAGCTCTCCCATGACGAGTGTACTGAAACATATTTGGTACGGCTAATCTCACTCTCATCAGGAGAGGTATCACTACTTCTCAAGGATGCAACACTTTCTGTGATTATTGCATTTATTTAGATCCACTCTCTCTGTTCTGATTACAAAAAAACTTAGAACTTCCCTAGTATCTCCATAAGACTTTAGTATGTGGACATTCGGATTTGCATTTCCACTTCATTTATTTATCAATTGCCTGGTGACATTATCTTAAATGAGTTTAGGGGTTGCTTGCACATGCTTGCAAACACTGCTATATGCAAGTGCATGCATTCTTATACCAGGCATTTAATCACATTTTAAAAAATATATTCTAGGAGTCACAGGAGCATCCATTCTGCCAATAGTCTGTTTAAAGCAAACAAGACATTCATAAAGTTGTTGGTGGATAAAGCCCAACATTTTTAAGAGGATTTTCAGGGTTGGTGTACGATATCCTTCTAAGTGATCTTTGCACTATGAGACTAATTACAGCATAGTTTGAACTGGCAATACTTAATGAAAACAGAGAGTGAAGATTAAAGTATATCTGGCATAGACACCCCAATTTCATGACGACAACTCTATCTACCTTTTTGAACTATGTATCAGAAGAGTGAATTCTTATTCCTTTCTGTGTAATGCATTTGTCTGAGAGTATGTGGTAACAAAGTATGTCCTTTGACCATGTTGCTCTTTTGCAGAGGAGAAGTAGTTTTTGGAGCTTCTATAGTCAGAGAGTGAATAAACACACAAAATTGAACAGATTAATGTAGTAGCTCAAAGCATTTGATTCAATTTCATGATGGAGTGCATAAGCTATGAAAATACTATTTTCAGTTCCTTAGGGCACTAAAATGTATCTTTACAGATGTTCCTGGTAGATTTTATGTTTATGACTATCAAAGTGGAAATTTAGACAATAATTCTTATTAGAACTTCATTCCTTGTTTCAAAAACAGTTTCTTTTTTAAAATTCACCCTCCTTTGCTCCCTTCCGGAAGCAACAAAATAACAGATATGGTTTCTTTGCTAGCAGTATAATTTCTAGTAAACTGACTGACCTGATTCATTGTATTATAGCTATCTTTACTCCAAGTCCTGAGTACTGGTTCACATACCTGTGAACAGAGTAACAATGAGTATTTTAATGTCATGTTAAGAGAGACATCACCGAGACTGGTTACCTTAAGTGGAAATAGTAAAACCCATCTGTGCTTTTCTTGAACCCTTGAATGGGTCTAAATGCCTGCAAACTATGTTTTTTAGAAGCAGTAAAAGGAATGGCAAGTGTGCTCTAAAGAGAAGGAGAACGGGCTTGGAATGTGTTCAGCCAACATGCTGCTGCTCTCTCAGCAGGAGAATAACCCACTTGGAAACATGAAATGTCTCCTGGTCACTCTGAAGTCAGGGCAGCACTTTTAAAGCAAGTGTTTATGCTTAGGTCTCAAAGTAGTACTTTTGCACATTACTGCCAATCAACGATACAGTAATTTTAAATTTCTCATTCCCCTAATGAAAGGTAGTCCTAGAATTTACTTCATTATGCTTTTGATGAAGACACTTTTATAAATTATGCCATAAGATAATTACAGTTGAACAAAGTGTTCCCCAGGTAAATAGTCTATAATTAGTGCAAATTATCCCATGCATGTATTTTATTTTAGGATTGGTTGGTTTGGTTCCTCAACATATACAGACATTCTGAACAATTACCAATGCAATCTGCATGATGCACTCTAATTTTCTACTAGGGACTGAATGTTTATTTATACCTGTATGTCTGATCTTCTAAGGAAATTGTCATGGCATCATAATCAGTCTTGGTGTTGACAGAAAAGATCTCTGCTCTGCAATATTTAGGAGATAAAAAAAAGCTAAATTAACCCTACAATATACTGCCTTTACAGTCTGATTAAAGCCTAATAATCTGAACATAACTGTGCATAAATCAGAAATTAACTCAGTCATCCTTAATGAAACGTATTTCTACATATTACAGCACATCATAAACTGTAAAGTATGTTTATTTGTGAAAAGCTCAAATGAAGTCCAAAACCTTTAGTACTCATTTATTATATCCTAGAAAAGTAGAATTAATTAAATGAACTTAAACATGCTTATTTAACTACTTTGTTTTCTATAAACTCTTTGATATTGTACTTTAATTTTTACAGATAGGTGGCTAATAACTTCTCCACTCCAAAAAGTGTAGTTTCACTGACTTGCAGTGAATGTGAGGTGCACCACTTAAATGTTTCAGAAAGATGCAATTTTTTAAATGAAATTATTTTTTTATTTATTACTAAAGAGCACAGGTCAGAATTCCAAAACTGTTATTTGAAAACTATAGCATTTCCTTGCCGAATGGCTTGAAGACTGCAGAATTTAACCCTATTTTTATGAATGCAAGCTACCATTGGTGTATAAAGTAGTTTATGGCCATTGCACTGGGTTAAGAGTGTAAAATCTTGTATATAAAACAAGTTTAAAGAAATAAATGCATTCTAGAAAAAGTATATGTAATAATCTAATTTATAAGACATTTTCCAGGAAAACTTAAGTAATATAGATCCCTGCATAAGTTACCTTTTTTGATAAACTTTTCTTTAAGCACTTCCTCCTTTGAAAAAAAAGCAATGCCACATTTATAGCTCTACATCCATTTCTCCTTTTATTTAACATTCTCCAAGTTTGTTTTTAAAAAAATTAAAATTATCCAACTTTTTTTCATTTTCCTGCAACATGAAGTTTAAAAACTCGATAAAAAGGTAGAGCTTAAATACTAAAGCACTAGGATTTTAGTAAAAGTTAAGTAAAGCAAGAATTACAGCTGAATTTTGGTAATTGAGCAAATGATTATCTGAAGATTAATTATTTGAGTTATTCTGTTTGTTTAGCTGTGCTGAGGATCAGTAGACCCAAAAAGATTCGAACAATAGCTAATTTTTCAAGTAAAATTTCTATTCATAAGGAATGAAAGGAAGAACTGGAGAATGTCCCAGAGATATCATTTATTATCCTGACCCAGAAAGTAGACAGGTCAAAGCGAGGTAGAGGAGTTACTTCATCTCTCACGCCCCCCTCTCAAAACCATAAGCCCACCAACCCATTAAAAGGAGTTCAGAGCGCACGCGTAATTGGTTTTCAGCTAATTACCAGTGGGGAATGGGAGGTGGCTATAATATGAATATGCATTTGTATTGAATTTTTTTGTAGATAAATAGACCTTGTAATGCTTTGTGACTTTGCCTCCCCCGCGTATTTGGAAGGTATTCCACGCAGCAAGCCTGGTCGAATAAAAGCATACACTTTCTAACTTCATTGTTAGAGAGTCTTTGTCCGTCTCAGTTGGGTATCGATATTAGATCTATACCCATATTTTAGTAAATCATTCCTTTACCTTTACTGCCAACATTTAATGTTTCAGTACAAAGACATGTAATATACTCATAGCAGAAACATGAGTATATTACATTATTTGTGCCATGCAAATGTGTTTTGCACTTTTGGTGCACAGTGGTGAAATCTCCTTTTGTGTTTCAGTCTAGAACACCTTTGAAGTGGATCTGGTCACCACTGGTCATCTCCCATGCTTTGGTCCACATCACACAATGACTCCCGAATGTCATAAACTGGACGAAATCACAAGGAACTGAGCTCATAGGCATTTGGCACACATGAATTAGTCTGGATCAAACACCTAAAATATGTGCAGAGAAGTCACTGAGATCACAGCATCAACTGATCACTCTATGAATTCACTCCTATTTGTCTACACCACCTGCAAATTTATGTCTAGTGGAGCCCTGTTCAATGATTAGTACTTTTAACTGTAGCTTAAATATAAATAGATAACTGTTGAGTTAATTAAGTTATATACACACAGGTGAGTGCCTAACCACAACAAGCAACAGCATGAGTTCATACAAATACCTTGGCTGTAACTCAACAACACTTGAAGAAGTATGAATAAGAAGCATAAATAGTTGAACAATTTGCTATTGCTCCATTCACTGCTGTAGTATGAGGGTATTTCTTAGGTTCAACTGCAAAGCTTCTACATAACAGCATTATCACTTTTTTCCTCAGGAAACCTTTCCACAGAAATTTTCTCACAGTTCAGCTCTGCTGAATCTTCTTGATGCTGGTCACCTTGAGGACAGCATGAATGGTGAGCCTCCTGATGCTGAGATGGCAGCACCAGCAGAAACCATGGAGTGTGAGAAAGATAGATTTTCTCTTTCCTACTCTATATTTTTTTTCTGAGTTCAAGACAGGGTTACTAGGCTCTAAGTGGAAAAAATGAGGAGAATGTGATTTGTGGGAGGCAGGGCAGTCCACACTGGGGAGACGGTGCTAAGCTCACGCCCCTTGGAAAGAACTCTCCTTCCCAGGATTCCTTGCAATCCTCCATGTTTTCAGGATTCTCGGGATTACAGTTCCCAGAGGGCATTGCGCTGTCGCTGTGTCCCCTGGGATGGGTCACCCCTGGTCACGAGGGACCCTAAGGTTTTAAAAGGACATGGCATGTGTTCATCAGCGTCGTTCTCCACATGGCAGTTACTGAGAAGCAACAATAAACATCTAAGACGCTTTGCCAAGGAAGACCCTTCTTTGCTATTGCCGGTAGGCTATATCTAAGGTAGCCGGGAGACTACAGGGATGGGGAAGGGATAAGCTGGGAGCGGTGTGGGCAGCAGAAGCTGTATGGTAGCATTAGGTCCTTGCGATTCCTACACGGAGCCTCTGCTGCTAGGCAGCGACGGACGCCGTGAAACCGCGGGAATTCAAAACACTCCACTACCGCATGCGAAAGCTCTGTCTCGCCCCACCAAGGGAGCCTGGCCCCTGCAGCCCCCGCAACCCCCCACCTTCGCAGGAGACCATCAAAACCCTCAGATCAAGATACAAGCCCAACAATACAGTGAGTGACAACATGTAATAAAAATATTGACTAATTGTGGCAAGCTGAGAGACTGGGAGATGTGATGGGAGGAAACGAGAATCTACTAAAGAGGAAATTGGAATTTAAAAAAAGAAAAAGGTGATATTTAGGCTTCTTTTCAAAACTGCAATAAATTCATATCCTACGAATTGACCTCACCTCCGAAAATATTCCCTTTCTTTTTTTTACTTCATCTGAAGCAAATTTTTACATTTCAATGTAAACTCTCTCATGTTATCAGAACATTTATTTATGGCTCTTGGAACTTCCAAAGAGACCATTGTGACCTACATCTGTATGAATTTATCTATCATGATGTGAAGCATAGGGTTTTTTGATAATTCCTTTCATATTGGTACAAAATATGAAAATCATCTTAACTCAGTAAAGAATGGCATGGTTTATTTTTAATTCTTAAAAAAAAAAAAAATAGAAAGAAATGAACAACCAATCTCCACTGTCTAATGCAAAAGCCATAGATGTGTTAGGCCAAGACAAAAGATACAGTAGCATATACCCATGGGTAAATCAGTTTTACACTGAAACTCATCTTTTCTGAAACTAAAATTCTAGTTTTAATCCTTTCAGCAGTCTCTTGTGGTTCCTTTGACAATTCCTAACTCAAAAATAATGAAGAGATATTTCTTCATTCATTATTACTTCTAAACAATTTCTAATAGTAATTCTTAATTGAGGTACAGTTACCAAAAGCAGACACTAAATAAGTAATTATTTTGACAGTGCATACAAAGGTATCATTCCCTTCCAAGTTATATTTGTTCTTTCCCAATTTATGCATGAAATAGTAGAAAGACACATGCACACACTGAAAATCCATGTTCTGTGCATTACCTCACATGGCTTCTTCATCCTTCTTGAAGTCATTGCTTTTCAAAGTAATGGTAAACCTCTCATGCTACAAATATGACCTTTTCCCAACTTCTGGGTGCATGACCTTGTATTTATTCAAATTAAAGCACAAATCCTAAGGCCAATTTTCTCCTCCATCTGTTTTTGTGACATTTGTAAAACCTGTGATCTGTTCATAAAGATACTAAAGGAAAAAAAAACCCCAATACCTGGGAATTTATCTATAAGAATTATACAAGAAGTAGCCTTATGAAAGGACGATTTCCCTTTTATGTTTTTTCCTAATTGACTGCTTGTATTCAGCAATCCCTTTTTTTGCCTGCCCAGATTTTTTTGATTTTAGATTTGTTCTTTGTCGAGATTCCTGCTATAAATTTTGAATACCCTTCCTTCTTTGACAATGTGAAGTAGTTCATTCACGCTATTGGAAAAACAAGACAGCTAATGCTCTTCCATTCTATATCCTGTTCTTTCATTAAAATTTACTAATGTAAAATTCACAAAACAAACTTTTTTTTGTAGGAGCTGGACTGTATTTTTCATACACTGACATAAACACTGAAGGACAAGTGGCTGGTTTCTGCTTAGCCAGATGACAGTTTTCAGACACTTGTCTAAAGCACATAAGAATATTAAAAGTCAGCCTTAATGACTCTTAGAGAATAATAAGAAGAAGGACTAAGTTGCAAACCTCCAGTTTTTAACAGTGTTTGATTTGCAATGCTTTCCTCTGACCTCTGTTTTTCATCTAGAGTTGTCTCTCAAAAGAGAATAAGGATTATTAAGTAATTGGCTTACTAGAAAGTAAACTTTTGTTCTATACAGAGATTATTAAAACAAGCAAAGGAATAGAAATGTTGCATGATCTTTGATTAAACTGCTTGATATACCAACAGAAGAAAAATAATCCTATACTTTAGGCAGAAAATTGATTTGTATGTAATGAATACCATTTATGTACAGAACACTGTTGTATAAGCTAAGATTCTAGTTTGTGTTTCAAAGCAGAACCTCCTGATTAAGTTTGTTCTGTTCCTGACCCAAAAATATGCATTGCTTAAGTTGTATGATAGAGTTTAGAAGTATTATCAAAATGAAAAGGGTTTTATTCCACCTTTGATTAAAGGTGAAATAAAATATATTAGTCCGGATCACAGCCTCATGGATTGAAATACTGTACAAGTGCACAAAAATTGAAGTATAAACCCAAAAATATGAGCACAAAGAGCTGCACTTAGAGGTTTGTACCTGCTGCTGGCACAGCGGAAGCTCAGGGGTGAACATATATTTTGTTCAAATTTGTCTAATTTATATACAAATTCTCTCTGTAAATGAAATCTTCAGTAAAATAAATAACAGTAATAACAATAAAAAAGATACTACTATTGAAAACTAGACCTGGAAAAACAATACATCCAAATCATAACAATATTCATCAAGATAGGGAATAATCAGTGTCATTTGCAAGTACTTCATGCTTTTTACTTTTAACTTTAACCCAGAGCTTCTGGTACTTGTGTTTTGAATTAATAAAGCATGTTCTAAAGGTTAGTACAATCCCTTTACAGCTTTTTATACACTGCAGTACAGATATACCTTATCAACTCTAATTCTATATCAATATATTTGAGCTGAAAGGAAAATTACAGTTTTGCAAACAGGTTGGGACTAATTAGAACCTAGGTTACATTTTGTCTCACCACTTTTTAAAGGTATTAGAACTACTACATTATTAAAATATTAGACAATTAAAACTAATATAATTATTTTTAAAACTTCATTTCAGGTAAAAAATTGCCCTTATGAAAACATGGCATCTAACTTTTACTTTCCCATTTAAATTGCCACATTTTTACACTGGAAGCAAATTGGGTGTTCTAGTGACTCAAATCCTAATACAGTGGGGTATCCCATTTAGATTTTCAGATCTGTTTCATAAGCTTTGACCAAAATGGATAAAAGCCACATGGTTTCTTACAAGGCTCCCAATTTCAGATAGGCTATCCCTGTGATATAAACATATTGTAGAATTGACAATGCAGTTGTAGGTGCACACTTATACAGTAGTCATAATATCATAAATGTAATTATTTGTGTAGAAGTGCCACTGGAGAAATAGATTAAATAATACCGTAAGCTTTTAATAAAACACTTTTTAAAATGTCACTGTCATTTCAGCCCATGCAGCAGTTCAGATTTATGTCTGAAGCCTAACTATTCCTGATTACCCAGATTTAATCCTTGACACATTTACTGATGCAAGGCAGACACAGACAGACACTGCATTAATCAGCAGTAGGCACAGCAAGCCCAGTTGCTCATTTCATGTTCCTTTAGGCCTCTAAGGTAAGAAAATACATGACTATGTTTTGCAAGCAGCCCAGACTCTGTATCCTGGGAAATTACTGCATATTCTTTAGACAATTTACAGCCCCACCCCATAATGCTCAAATGAATATAAAGACCTACACAAGACCACCAGTCAGAAGAACTAAACAAGACCACGATTATGATAATTATGTAGGAAACAACTGATTTTTTCATCTCTAGCCTTAAGTGAACCAGCATAAATTGCATTGCATCAAAACCAGTTAATTTCTTTTACCTCTCAGAACAGGATGGTGCCATCCAAAGTATGGGATGGAAATGGTCCCTGGCTCATGCTAAACTCTTAGTCTATATTCATGCTACCTTGCCCAAGACAAAACTACAACAGGAATCCTGCTGAGAAATTAATGTTCTAGTCAGTCACGTGGCAGTGCTCAGCCTTGCTCCTTCATGGTTATGGCTTCTCCTCTGTAAGTGTAGCCAATAAGACACAAGGCAATTTGTCTCAGTCGTACACACACTTGTAGCTCAAAGAAAACAGTAAAGCCTTTTATGTTGTGGTATGCTGTTGGCCAAGTGGCGGTTTATCTCATGGCCAGGCACTGCTACCCCCTCCGCCCCCC
>VYZT01035318.1:44990-58786 GCA_013400735.1 Pomatostomus ruficeps
TCTTTCCCACCCCTGGAGGGCTCTGTATTGCATAATCCTATACAAAGCCTGCCAAACTCAAACCTAGCTCTTCTCCCCTATTGGATGTTGTACTCTCCCCCTCCTCGTGTTGGTATTTATGTATCTGTAACATGCCGTGCCAGTGATTCCCTAGTACAACCCCAGTGCCGAATAAACCATCTAGGAACACCCCTCCGTTTTATCTCTCCTTTGGTGTGCCTGTACCATCAGTGGATGAGGTGAACCCCCACTGGAACTTTGCCAGCCCTCCCGTGCCTTCGGAGCAGCCCAGCAGCCCCTGGAACCACGGACGGACACCCGGTGCCCCTACTGACCGCATCACGGCACTTTTACCTTCTCAGACCAGTAGAGCAGCTTTCAGATGTCTGAATTAACCAGGCTATAGTAATTTGAAACTCAGCATAATTATTTCAGGAGTCTGAAAGGAATAGAAATAGTTGCAATCAGAATTTGATTTAGTGGTGTGTGTTGTCTTCTAACCTATCCATTAATCTTCTCTTACTACTGTGAAGCTAGTTAAATTCTCTTCACTTTGCATTCTCCTTTCAGAAGTGCTTCCCAGTGGTCAACTGAGGTTCTAGTTCTTGCTTGAGTTGAAATGAAGTATTTTGAATTTTTTTATATCAAGCCAGAATCGTGCCTGCAAATCACTTTGTTCCTGGATTACAGGCAGATACACATGTGTTTTCAGGAGTAAAGACAAGTGAACGTCATGAAAAATCTTTGAAATATATTTTATTTAGCATCAGTAATAATAATAATAAAATTCCACAGTAAAATATTGTTTAACAGCAATCACCCAGCTAAAAGCCTCCAGATACATTTAGTCTTTCTTAAGTGTATACTTAATCCAAGCTAAATTGGATAAAATTTCATCCCAGGATTCAAGAATACCCATCCACAGCAGGCTCTTTCTAGAACTTTCATGGCTCTCTCACTCTATTTCTTTCCCTCAACACAACAATGCAGGGATTATTTTGCCTCCACTAAGAGGATTCAACAGGATAAATATAGACATTGATGTCTGAACTAGTTGTCTAGACTTTCGATAATGTCAATGGAAAGAAATAAACACTCTTTGCTTGTGATTCATTTCACACTAAAATAAATGTCTAAAATAAGTCAGATGAATCATGTTCCAAGACAACCTATCTCTCTCCATTGCTTATAAAAGGTCATCAGTCAACTAGTTGAGATAAAGAGAGCTACATCTGCTCTAATGAATCTCACTCTGAATATGTTCTGGGTTGGTACACTGCCAGTCAATCCAGTTCTTCACGTTGTAGGAGGTATGGGAGCAGGAAATAAAAACCATCTGTCTGAGGGGCAAGTGTTATCTGTGTCTGATGGTGGCTCAACCTCTCTATCCCAAAAGGTGCCATATGCTGCACTTTTAGAAAGGTAGTCCTACAATTACTGCAGAAAGCTATAGTACCATTAAAGGAGAATCGAAGACCATTCTACTAAGTCTTCACAGGTTTTTTCTTTTGTATTCTTTTTGGGGCTCTGTTACCACAATTCAAAAGCTGTTGTGAGTTCTACAATTTCCTGCTTGTTTTGTGAGGAGGAGGTAAAAAAAAAAGCATCTGCAACAGCTGAAAATGAGAAAAAATGCAAGTTATTTTTACAAGGCTCTCAGAGACAAAATTGCAGGCCATAACCAAAGCTGTCTATCGTTTCCTAATATTTTTTTACTAGTTTTCACAACTGCAATATTAATAATGTTGTAGTGAAAGTCCAACCATAATTTTCTAAGACTGCCTGATGCTAAACTTTTGTGGTTGGGATTTTAGCCCTAGTTTTCAGTCATGTAAATAGACTTTCTTTGCTACATTTATTGTATTCTTCTGTAACAAAAAAAATTTGAGAGCATTGGATAACTAGCTCTTATTTACTTTCAAATGTGTCATTGTATGTTGCTATCAACCTGTCAGATAAGTAATCACTACTCAAAAAAAGGACTGCCATAATTTCTCAGGTATAGTTTAGCACTTTTGGGGCCTACTTTTCAGACGTGATGAACATTTCTGTGCTTGGAGGAGCCAGCCCTTTGTGTGAATGTGTGCTACAAAAGCCACATCATGCTTCTGAAAGGGAACTGAGGCAGAAAGTTGATATACAGAGGTAAGCACCTATCTTCATACTGAAATTACTATGATTTTCCAAAAAGATTTATACATCTAAAGAGAAACCTTTTCAATGCATTTAACAACAGACATGGCTAATGCAACTAGTTAATAGTTTAATAAGCTTTTGAGAAGTAAAATCAGCTCTTTAAAATTTGTCCATATATCATTAAGCACTTTATCTTGTGTTGCAAACAAAACCCCCTGTGATTATTTTAATTAACCTTTATGTGACATAGAAATGGATGGAGTAGATAGTTAATGTTAATCATTCCTCAAAAAAATATTCTGAGCACTATTAAACTGATTTATATATCATTAATACCTTGTGATGAGAACTGGAAAAATAAATTTTCATCGAAGTCAGTGGGTGTTTTCTCTTTATTTCACTTGGACAAGTTTTTCACATGAGAAGGTACAATACTGGAGTCAGTCAAGCCACTCATCCCAAGTTAATTATGTTCTTAAGTACTTTGCTTTTTCAGAGTGCCTGTGATAAGTACAGTGCTGCCTGAGTCCTTGGTTCACAAGAGTAACCCATTGATTTTTGGTCTTTCTCATAATAATAGCCATAATAACAGGCACACAGCAGAAACAAGCTGTAAATTGAGGCAGACATTTCCTGTATGACCTCAATTATGATATTAATTCTCTCTTACCTCATAGATATTTTAATTAGCAGGATAACTTCACAAATGCACTCTCTGAGGCTAGGAAAGCTAAATCTCAGGAAAACAGATAAAATCTTATGTATGCAGAATTTGAAGCTCTCAGAAGTTCTAAAACATGCTCTACCACCTACTCCATGTCTGATCCACCTGAATGGGCACAGGAGGATGGCTGCCTTCAACAGCTGCAACAACCACACAGGCCCTTTTTTTCCCTTTGTACCCAGTATCTGTTTTACTAGCATATATATAGATATTCTCTCCTCCTTGTAACTTTCTGAGAAATTACAAATCCAAAGAAGTTCAAATGCATTCTCTGATTAGTTTAGAGCTTGTCCAAACAAATTACCTTTTCTTATCTACCTTAATGGCTGTGGTGCACAGTTTAACATTACTCTTTTCCCCTTCAAATACAATATCAGTAAAACCAGTTTCTGTTTCTATCAGCTTATTCTTCTCTTTCTAGTTCTCATGTGAAACATCACTTTTCCTTGGCATGTCTTTCTTCACTTTTCTCGCAAATCTCTGGGGTCCTGTAACCAATTGAAAATCTATTTCCTTCAAGTAGTGATTCAATTTTCCAAATCTGCCTCTAATATACCTCTGATAATGTTCTCATTATGGTTTTTTTTAATCCTGCAGATGGCCATCTGCCAGTTATAATTATGAATTCAAATATGTCTTTCAATTTTTAAGAGGTCTAGAAATAAAACCTCTACTTACTCCAGAAGTCAACTGCTCAGTGATGGATTTCAGGCATTGCAGTTCCTTAAATTTAAACTGAAATAAATTAGAAAACATATTGATCTATTAAAAGGCCATATTTGTCCCTGTAAACTGACAAAACCTGTTAATATACAGAAATCACTCACTGCAAGTTTTAAGACTTATTCTTTATAAAATTGTAGAAATACCTTCTTTTGTATTTATTGTGCCATTCCTAAGAGTAATATTTTTAAGCATTTTTTCCCATCCTCTAAGCATAAGAACTGCTGGTGTTACTGCTGATCTGGTGTGGTGGGATGATATAAAGTAGTTACTGCCAGACTCTGTGTTTTTCAGAAAAACTTCAGTTGTTCATATTGTCATTTACTATTTATCTTTTTTACAGGCTTTCCCGTGTCCTAATTTTTTATTATTTCCCCCTGCCTTTATTTTTCCTTATCCTCCTGAATAATATTGTTCTTTCCGTCTTAAATTTCTTAATCCAATTCCTTGGCATTCATCTTGGATCACAATTGGAATTAATTTCCAGTCAATATACACTGGATTATAATTTCTTTTTCCCCATCAGTATCCTAATAAGCTAGGAAATCATGCATGTGAATGCTCTTCGAAACCAGAGATATCATTAAGATATGCAATTAGGAACTGCAAGATTACGTATGTAAAATGGCTTAAACCATGTTGAGATGGAATTGTCCAGACCTCAGAATAACAATATTTTGGTACCTTATAATAATTTACATAGAGTATTTTGTTGATTTTTAGTAATACTGTAGGAAGAGTAAAGATTTAGAGAAGTTGAATTAATACAAATTAAAATATTTCCACGTGGAATATGGGTGAATATTTGATAGTAACTAGGATATATAAGTATCATTACTACAAAATAAAGTATGATAGAAGTATATTCATACTGGAAAGAAATATAAAAAGCTAAAGACTAAAGCTAAAGCTAAAGAAATATAAAAAGCTAAGCAACTGAGTCAGCACATAAGGAATTTAGCTTAAGTCTAAATAGGAAATACTGTGGTAATTGATGCATTGGTTCATAATATTTGGTGATTTAGGCATTCCATTGTAGGAGATAATCCATAGTAGTAGATTAGAATTTATGCCAGAAGCCCCAGAAAATTTTACTCATGAAAAAGTAACAGGTATTAAGATGGCCAACAGATCAGACAACTATAAACATCTGAGTTGCTTGTGTGAACTTTTTTCAAAGCACGGAATTAAGAAATGCCGTGTGCTGTTCTACCTCCTCTTTCCAGAATGGGGAACTTGCTGACACTTGCAACAAAAGACTATTCCACTCTCCCAAGAACATAAGAAGAGATCCCCAAGACATTTGCTAGTGAGTAACCAAATAGAAATCAGCTCTAGCTCCTTAGATTTTTAAAATTGCTCCATATTTCAGGCGCAGAAAGGATTTGTTGATGCATGTAACTTTTTCTTAATCTGTGACTCTGGTGATGTAAAGCTAGACTTCACATTCTACTGAATTAATTTTAAACACTAAAAAGATCATAAAATTGAAAGAAAAGTTATAAACCAGAAGAATAAAGTACTTAAATATGATTCTGGTTTAATTCAATTTAATTTAATTTAATTATTTCCTCTTCAGCTGTTTCTCTACTTTGGATATTCTTTTAGGAAAGAAACCTATATATTCATATTCAGTAATGCCTACTGAATGTGGTCCCCTTCCTTCAGCATCAAACCCTTCCATCCTAGTTCTCCCTAGGTTCGCTGCCAAACACTGAGTCCCATGAGCCATTCAGTAAAAAAGAATTGACATTCCTCGAGGGCTTTCCTAGTGGGTTTTGTTTTATTTTCCTTACTAGCACCATCTTATTAATTGTAATAAGCTTATCACGGTTTTCAGGATTTCTGAATCTGTTACAACAGCTTTAAAGTAATTTATTGTTAGATGTAACTAATGTTCATCTGTGTTACCTAGCTCACTGCTTGCTCTAGACAGAAATCATGCATGACGTTCATAATGCTGTTGAGACAGGAAGTGTTTACAGTGCTTTTCCTGCTTTCACCTTTTGTCAGTTTTAGGGTTCTTTTTCTGCATTTATAACCCACAGCTACTAACCTCAGCTGTAATCAGTATTATTGTTAGATAACCTATACAGTATGGCTTGTAACTTTTAGATGTAATGAATACACAGCGCATAATCATATTTTTTATGATAATGGATTTTAATTAAATTTGAACTATAGGAAGAGAAAAATAATAAACTTATGGTAAATATATATTTATTTTATTTTTCACTATAGATGTGCATTTGTTTTATTTTCATGTCTGCTTTTAGTCATGGCCTTTTTTAATCTACTCAAGTAGTCAAGTTGAAACAATTTTGTTTTACTTGATTTTGAGAGGTCACACTGTTGGTGGTGCTTTGCCTTTTCCTTGGGAAGTACTAAAGCACCTATGAACATGCAGATACCCAGGCTCCTTGTCTGAAATATCTAATAACTGGTAGAAAAAGAAAGATACTGCATGAAATTGGAGAGCTATTTGCCTGACTGCTTTTTCCTGTTTTAGGAAAGTTACTGAGAAAATTGTCTTGGCATATTTCAGAACAATATTTATCTTTTGAAAATAACTATTGATTTTTAGTTTGTAATTTGAAACTAATTAAATAGATATGAATTTCTGAGTCAAGTCCTCTTAGGTTAATGGGGAAAAGGATATTTCATTGACTAAGCTGCTAAGTGTGGCTCGGGAAAATGTATTATTTTCTTTGTTCTAGTAAACATTGCATTTATGACCTTGGAAATTCAGAACTAGAGTTACAAATTAATGTAGTCACTTAAGGATGCAGTTAGGAGCTAGGAATTGTGATTTGTTCATTTTTTGCACCACTGAAGAGCAATTAAGGCTCAATCTAACTGTTAGTTGGAATTAATCTCCATGCTGTAACTTACCTACAGAGGTATCTATACCAGTAAAGCAGCCAAAACTGTGGCAGTAGAAAATTCTGTTCTGATTCAGCTTTGTCCTTGGCCAATTCTTACTCTTCCAGACTATTCCCAAATGCACTTGGAGAATTCAAAGGAGTAGGGAATAATTTTCCAAAGGCAATTTGGAAGAAAAAAAATCATGTTTGGAGACAAAAAGACTGAGCCAGCAGAGAACATGCCTTAACACCCTCCAGCCCTAATGTTCATTTCCTATTAGACAGATGTAGTCCTTTCTTCCTGAAGATATACTCAAGTTGGCAAATGTTGCCAAGAAGGAAAACAATGCAAAAATAACAGGTTAATTAAACATGCTGGCTTTCATATCAGAATGGCTTCTTGTCTGGTTGTTTTGGCAGGAGAGCAGAGCAAGCTACAATCTGTACACCACATCCATGTAACCCTATCCCAGGCACAAGTAATTCTAAGAGAGGTTAACTGAACTTCTCCAGCTGGCAAGAATGTGACACTGTACCTGCAAGACGTAGGAGCCACTGAGATAGATGTGTGTGACACACATCAAATGATTCAATACTTCTGAATATATGCCGTCTTGTTTGAAAGAACAGGTAAAAAAAAATTGCATCAATTTTATTTAGTTCATTGTTTACCTAACCTAAAATTTCCCACATTGATGACCACTTATGTCTTTTAGCCAGTGTCCACTATAGCTAATAGATTGTGTTCCTATGCTTCAAATTACTGCAAACATAGCAAATCATCAGCTTTGCATTTGATCTTTCAGAAACATTTCCACAGTGAGCTTTCTCTCTTCAGAGGACACAACTGCCAAGCTTCCCTCTCCTGCATTTGAGCTTTTATTCCCAGCTTTTTCAAAGAATAAAATATTGCCAACTTGAAAAATAAGATAATTTTTCTCTCGTGGAAAAATCACTGTCTACTGAGCATAATTTAAGGTGATAACTTAAACAAATATTCCCAAGACAGTTGAATCAGAGCTTTTTATTCAATGTAGTTTACCTTGTTAAGAACAAAATTACCTTATCTGAAGTAAAAATGTAATTCAAAGTCCAATATCATTTGAAAGGCAGCAAATTATATTAGACAAGCTCTAAAACAGGCTTCAGTCACAGAGTTAATTGAAGTCCTTCATGGAAACAGTACCCACAAATTTGTTTGTCTTTTTCTTCTTTAGGGTTCTCCTATCTCCTGTTTTATTGGCATTCCTCAATATGTTCCAAGTGAGCGACAGCCCAGTGATAATGTGATTAAGCAGCTCTAAAACTTTATGAGTCAGTGAAATTTCAGCTACTGAAAAACATAGCTTTTGGAGAATGTTTCAAAGAAACTCAGTAATACTATAATGTGTCCTGGGAGCCATAACAAATAAACAGTGTTGGAAAATGTCCATAGACACAAGCTCAGCATCCTTAAAGCCAGTCTGTAGCAAACTGTAGTCCTACATTCTGTCTAGTAATATTTATTTGAAAAGAGTAAGAATAAATAAGAACATTTTTTAATAATAATTTTAGTAATAATTCAAATCTACATAAATAGTATATCTAGGACTCAGGTTTCAGGAAATATTTCATGCTATTCAAACTTAGCAGAACAGAAACTCTTGGTGGTTGTGTCTCTGTGGGGCACTGAAGCTGCATCAGAGCTGTTTTCAGCTGGTGTCAGAAAGAAGATACCAACCATCATGTAGTCTAATAATTTCTAGTTCATGAGGTTATTTTTAAACATGGAAATTGAACTCAGCTATATGGTGACCAGAGAATCAGGAATTTCATAGTGCACAGATAATGTTCTTTTCACAGATAATCTTTCTCTAAATGTCTCTCTACTAGTATGAGCCAGATATAAGTTTTAGCTGTCATTTGGATGTTACTTAGAACAGCAAAAATGTCAATTTCCCATAGCTCTGAGTAACTTTGACTCCAAATATTTTTACACTTTCTTCATAAAACCTAAGTCAGTAGTGGGGAAATATATTCTCTTACACAAAACAAGTCACTCTATAATTTTATAATCTTTTGGAAAACAAGGGTATATTGACAAAAATTGGGATTTTTTTTTTCCAGGGGAAAATATGAAACGGAATTTTTGAAAGCATAGTCTTGAAAGAAAGAATATTTAATTTAGAAGGCTCTGGTGGAAAATTACAGCATAATCAGAACGTTTATGAAATTCCAGCAAATGTGATCACCCTTTAGGGTAGCATCCTTTGGCTCCTTTCCAATGTGGCTGGCTGGTTTGTCTCTTCTCAAAAGCTAGAATCAGCATAAAACATCCAAAACTTCAATAGTAGGGTCATTTGTACATCATAAAACATTGGCTGAAAGTGTTCTTGTGCCACCACCATGTACTCCCAGAACAGCTACCTGCCCCTGGAAACAATGCCAGCAGACACATTATCTGGGCATGGGACAGGCAGGCAGCTGGGTGGGCAGAGTGGAGGTGCATGCATCTGCTCTTTCATACGGGATGAAGCAGCCACAGCCAGACTGTATCTGTGACCCCAGGCTGCTCCTGGATGGTGACTGAGTGTGGTGTCTGGGCTGGCATAAGATACCATGAGCAAACCATGCTCCAGTGCTCAGGCCCATGCCTTAGCCATTTAATTGACTAATACAGACACAGCTATGGGTCAGAAAAAAACAGACAAGTGAAGTGAAGTGAAGTGAAGTTGAAGTGAAGTGAAGTGAAGTGAATAATACAATGAATAAGAACACATAGGAGACAGGTGTTCCACCTTATCCAGCCCCTGACATAAGGCATTTTATTCACTAATGAACTGCATATGGTGCACATAAAAATCTTCAATTTCATTGAAATTATTTGAGTTGGGTCACCCTGTCTTTCATAACAAATTAAAAATATGTATATATTCCAAATGTATATATTCCAAGGAAGGTCATGTAGGCTTGAACTTTCCTTCTCCTGACTTAGCTCAGCATCCGTATTTAGCAGGGTTGGTGTCAACTGCCTGGCTCACCACTGCACAATGAATCCAGTCAGGCACAGCTTTGAATCCTTGGTCTTTGAAAACTACGTAGTGTGAAGAAAGTAATTGTTAAACTGATGTTATTGTGCCCACAGAGTCCTTGAAGAACAACTGGCTTTTAGACAAATAAAAGAAGGGGTTTTTTTCTGCCATTAGTATCTATAAATTATTCTTGGGAAGTCAGCTTTGTCCAAGATTTCAAATTATTTACATGTTGCTTGATCACTTCTGTTCAAGACTAGATAAATAAAAAATAAATTATATTTAATATACAAATTCTAAGCTGAGTGTTTTTTTCCTGTAATGGGAAACTTCTCTTTAATAGTCTCAATTTTGCTATTACTATGTGGATTCATCCAAAATAACAGAATAATAACAGAATAACAGAAATAAGTTAAACAAAATAAATTATCAATTTTTGCATTTCCCTCTCTTTATATAAAGTCTGCTCATTAAGAAAGATTATGGACTATTAATTGGATGATTCTGAAGTTCTACAAAATAGAATAGTGTAAATGGGCTTAAGGAAGTAGTCTTGTCCTCCTTTCATGTAAATACATTCTGTTGTGAAACTTATCTTTTACGAACTACAGTCTTTGAATGCGTGAATGATTTTCCTAGTTTTGAAAAGATTTCACAATAATTTTAACAAGACGTTGATATCTTAAAAGTAATAGAATTCCCAGTACATTTCAGAATAAGTAATTTTTGAGTTAAAATGATATAGCCAGAAGAGAATTCTTCGATTTTCTATTATTATGACATTCATTTTGACCTTCCGTATTTACACTGAATCTTTCCTTCTCAGTCATGAAGTACCTTTCTTGTGAACACTAGAAATCATTCCACCCATTGCCAGTTCAATCTAGGGACATTTTCTGAAAGCATCTAGCTGGAGGATAATGTTGGTTCAATTACTATATTGGAATACATTTCAATTGCAACATGCAATATAACCAGTCTTATACCAATTTTCAATCTATAGGTTTTTTGTAGACAGTAAACCTTGGGAAAGTCTTCAAAATTTAAAAGTCAATAACAACAAAAAAGCTTTTGTGAGATGAGGTGTTTCTTTAGGTATCTCAATGGCTGTTTTATTCATCTATACAACATAGTAATTTTCACTACATCTTATACTTCTTCTGAAATCTATATTCAATCTGTATAGAGTTCATATACCAGAATAATACGCTATGGAACAATGTTTTCTTTTGTTTTGTTTTGCTTTATTATCTTTGTAAGGGAAAAAAAAATGCATGTGTTGTTTTCAAAACTTTATTACAAGGAAAAATATCTACTAAAGCTATTTTTTCATCAATGGAGAAAAACATAAGCCCTAAAATATAGATGTATTTTGCAAGATAGAGTACATTTTTCCAAATCATGTTCCACTTCATTGGCCTTCAGTCATTTATTTTTCAATCTCACTTGTACTTCCTCAGAGTCACTATTAAAGAGATTCATGATAAATAAAAGATACTCTGTGGGCCTTTCTACTGCTTAGAGCAGTGCTTAGGATAATGCTTTTGGATAAAATCTGCTATATATGTGACTTCATAATTTACTTAAGTGTAATGAAAATACTTCATGTACATTAAACACCTGATTACTCAGAAGTAACACTTTGCAGTTATCCCTTTTTAACCCATTTAGAATATGGTATCCCTTACTAATGTTCAAGAAAATATGCAATATGAAAAATCTGTATGTATTGGCTGACTTTAAGACATGAAAGAACTTCATTAGCTGTGACTGGATAATACTAATGGGAACAACTAGTGGAGATTCTACTCCTCACACCTGGAAGTATTCACACATGGTTGTATTGACAGTTCAGTTGGTCAGACACTGGCCTGAGACTTGAGATTATTTTTTTTGTCATAGTTTTTCAGTATGACCTTAGAAAGGCTATTTATCCCCGCTCTGTTCCTTAGTTTCTACTCTCTCTTGTCTATTAAGCTTGTCAGTTTTGAGGGCTTTTAGAATACCTTAGGGAACTTGATAAACTCCCACAATACTGTTAATAGTAATAGATAATAACTTCAAGAAGTTCTGAAAGAAAGTAGGGAAAGATTTATGAATGACATTGCGTAGTCTGTGATTCCATGTTCAGCAGGAAAGACTGTGCCCACAGGGAGAGACAAACCCACACTGGAGCAGGTTTGTTGGCAGGACTTGTGACCCTGCAGAGGACCCACGCTGGAGTAGCCTGTTCTTGAAGGACTGCACCCCATGGGAGGGACCCACACCGGAGCAGGGGAAGAGTGTGAGGAGTGGTCCCTTGAGGAAAAAGGAGCAGCAGAGACAATGCTCCATGAACTGATGGCAACCCCCATTCCCTGTCCCTCTGTGGCACTGGGAGGCAGGGAAAGAAATCAGGAGTGAAGTTGAGACCAAGGAAGGGGGGAGCGAGGGGAAGGTGAGTTTAAGATTTGGATTTACTTCTTGGTATTATACTCTGAATTTATTGACAATAAATTCAATTTCCCCAAGTGGAGTCTGGCCCATGACAGTCACTCGTGAATGATCTCTCCCTGACACTGGTGAATGATCTCTCCCTGCCCTTAACTCAACCTAAAAACCTGTGGGGTTTAGTTATATTTTCTCTCCCCTGCCCAGCTGAGGAGGACAGTGATAAAACAGCTTTGGTGTGCACCTGTCATCCAGTCAGGGTCATACCAACACAAGAGTGTTTTATTTATTGATGGTGTTTTTAATGTTAATTTTTCCAAAAAAAAGAAAAAGAAAATTATATTTTTCAAGTTAGATAACTTCCTTATAATTTTTGTTGCAGGAGGCAAATTAAAATGCATCACAATGTCATCTAAATACAGCTTTCTTAAAACAGCAGATATGTCTTCATATATCACTGAAATACATTATTCCTCTGTCTTATAATAAGTAGGTGCTTAACCCTCCCATGCAGCATTTTAGAATAAGAAGTAATGAATAATTTTGTCAGCTTAATTTCAAGGAGTATTTGAGATGAGTCTAGAGAAGCAGATTAATATTTTTTCAAAAGATTTAGACTAGCACAACCTTACTTCCAAAGATGACATATTATGATAACTATAAAAAATTAGAACCTTCACCTTTTCCTTTCTAATAGATTATTGAATCCTAACTAATTAACTTTATTTTTCCTTCATCTTCCCAAATGAAGGTAAGTGTATGCTCTGTATGCTCTCTGTATATGCCTACTCACAAGTACTGATAAAAGTTTGAAAGAATATTCCAGGCAAACCAGAATTAAATTTACTGGTTTTCTCTCAAAGATATTTTTTCCCTTTGTAGAATTAGCTGCAGCAGTCTTGGTATCTGTAGCTTATTTATTTATTTATTTAAAATTATTACCTTAATATTATTGTCTGCTTTTTATCAGAAACTGCAAAAGTTCTGTTTTGACTTTTACTCCAGCCAACCAAAACCAGATTCAGGCAAAAACTTCAAGACAGAGTGGTTTCCTGAGGTAAGAGAAAGTTGAAAATGAAGGCGAAATCATAACTCCCTTCAATTCAGTGACAAAGTTCTCATGCAGAGTGTTGAATTAAAGGTTTATTTTCCTGAAAGTGAAAATATAACCCCCCCAATGTCATTTCGCTGTGTAAAGACAGTACCACTATAGATTAAAGACAAACCTCTCTTATCCTTCAAATACCTAATGAAAACACATTTCAGGGACAAAACAGCAATTTCTGCAAATCAGTACTGTATAGTATTATAAGCTCTGCATTTAGTAATATGTGTGCTAAACGGCAGAGAATAATAGTTATATTAAAGAACAAGTTAATAGAAGTTGGCGTCTTTGCCTCTAACTTCTGACAATGAGGCTTATAAGTCTTTTTAAACACAAGAAGTTTCAGTTTTATGATTTCCATGCAAGATGGTTGATAAAAGACATGCATCAAGACTTGTCTTCCCTGTGTTACACGTAACCTCGAAATCTCCCCTCATGGAGTGATGAACAATAATTTCTTCAGCCTTTCCAATGGCTTGGCAAAGTTAACCATCTTTCCTGGATTTCTGTCAAAATTTCTTGATATCTAAGACTTTAGGCTACAAGGCGGGGCACAGACACAGCATGTTTTCTTTTGGAGAGATAAGAGAGAAAATATTTTAGCAATAACCTCATGAGTATGATAATTGAAAGTTATGTTTACATATTGCATTTTCTTCTCCGCAGTGCTCAAAAATGCTGCACATCAAAGGCTTAAACAGTGAATTCCAATTAAAAATTGTGGATGATGAAGCTATATATGAAGGGACTTTCATAACACCATCATATGATGCAATTACAAGAGGTGCTTCTCTCTGAATTAA
>VYZT01035319.1:0-76258 GCA_013400735.1 Pomatostomus ruficeps
TGAAGGATTTTATTGAAACCAGGATTTCAATTGTCTTCTCAAGTGTTTGCACAACCATTTTGCAGGCTTTTGTTTCTTCTTCCTCTTCCCCACCCTCCAGCAGAAAAAAATGAGCAATGAAGAATTTCTAGTTTACATACTGAGCTTCTCATAAGCTTTCCATTAGGTTTTCATCTCAGACCTCAGAATTCAAAGCTCATTCTTTGGGGATGAAACTGGATATATACAAAGCCTGCAGTCACTTGGAATACTTTCAGCACAGAGATGGTGAGAAACCCAGTTATCCCATAATCAATAATTCTCAACACTTACAGATCTGAATCAAAATCCACATCTATTTTTTTCCAAAATATTTGGAAAGGTTAAAATCTGTTTTGCTATTTGTGTGATCTCTGTCAATGAGCAACTAATTGGTCACAGAAAGATCAGAATGGCTGAGATTACTGAAACAGAAAGAAAAAGAAGAATCATGCAGGGAACAAGAAGTATGGCATAGATAACAAGCTTTGTACTTTTAAAAATTTCAATCAAACAGAGCCATAAAGACTTTCAAGAGAATTGAGACGAATATAGCAACAGTTAACAAAAATAAGTAGCAATTACTATTTTACAGTAGATGTTGCACGACACTACAAACTTAGTGAAATTCATGAAGATGATCTTTTTGAAATCAAAGCATCACAGTAAACCAAATAACACTTCTAAGCAATCAGAAAGACTAAATTCAAAATGCATGTTAGACAGAACATTTCAGCCAAACACTCAGCTTTTTGGGGAGTGAATCTCCACTAGTTCTTACAAACTTGCAGGTTCGTTCTGCCTACATAAAATGGATTAATCATTTGCTGTTGACTGCACTTTTCATGTAGGTTTTCCTTCAGGAAAAAAGATGCCTCAGCATCACTAGTAATTCACAGTGCTCACATCACTAGTAATTTCACCAGGTGAAAACAGCTGGTAAAGGATGCTAATGATAGTTTCCCAGACAGCATTGGCATGAATGAACAACCTATGTGAAAAACAGGATGAAGTCCCAATATGGAAGGGCTTTGTGATGCATAGAAGCAAGTGAAGAGAGACAATGCACCTCCAATCATTTCCACAACACGGCTTTAACAAAATAGGTTTAGTTCCCAGACTCATATATGGTCAAATTTCCTTCCACTAGGGATCAGGTACGGGGGTGAGTGATTGGGGTGATCCCGATAAGGGTCGAGATTTTGGCTGAAGAAAAATAAGGACTTGGGTTAGATGTGCACCTGCACTCCAAGGTCTCACCTGTTCAACCAACAAAATAAGTCATGAAATAAAGATCTGTTCATATTTTAATTAAGCTGGTGAGTTGGGCATTTGCTCCTGTAAGTGTAGACTGGCCAGAACTGCTTGTGAGAGACGTTCCAACTGTTTCAGGCTGCCTAACCTGTTTGTGGAATTGATAATGATTTCTTTCCATTCAAAAGAAAACCAAGAAACCCACACAGAATCTGTCTTACTGACGTGAATCTCAAGGAACACTTCATAAAAGGAAATGCATCAGTTTTAGCAGTTCGTGGGTTTTTTATGAGTATGTTACTACATTGCCATTATCTCCTGTATTATTTCCTGCTGTTCACCACCAAATCTGAGATGTCACAAACTATAAGAAGAAACAAACAAACAAAACACAAACAAAAACAAACAAACGAACAAAAAACCCCACCCAAACAAACCAAAAAAAAAAAGTAAAAACCAACCCAACTCTGATGGCTCCCTAATATCCTCAGGTTTTCAAAAACCAATTCCAAATTTAAATTTGCTCTCCATATATTCCATCTAAGCTTTCAGTAACTTTTTACTGCCTTTTCCTGAAGTCTCTCAGGACTCTATACAACACAGCATTTTCAAAGAGCTTGCATGTCACTGAATCAAATCCCAAAATTCTTGCTGCTCTTCCTTGTCCAAAACATGCTGTCTTATAATAGAGCTTTGTACAAACAGGGACAAAGTGGAACCTGCAAATTCAGCCCACTGAGCAGCCTCTCCACTCTGAGTGGATGGACAGCACAGCTGTCAACCTTTCAAATCTGTGCTCTGAGATTTACAGCTCCCAGGCTACATATCTCAACACTTCAGTCCATTTTCCTAGATGAGATGGGAGAGTCTAGGAGATAACATCACTTGAAAAATGCCTAAAATTATTCCTTCACCCAGAGGATTTATTTGAACTGATAACAGGATGGTTTCTTTCTACACAGATGCAGTAATATGCTTCTGCAATGCAGTAATCTTAGCTTTAGAGTGTTCTTGGAGTAGCAGCAGCCCAGTCTCAGACTGGTAAGTGTTTATCCTTATTGAAATACCGTCTGTCAATTCATCTCCATTATCACATGCATCTTTCCTTTGGTTTCCTTGACAAATCAAACATGTTTTATTCCCAGGCACAAGAAAAATATCCTAATATTTCTCCTGTGCAGAGCATACCTTGTAATGTTCCACATCTCAAGTATATAATGAACATGGAATCTCTCTCGAACCATGGAGCAGAGCCGCGCCAAGATCAGAGCCGCAGCAGCAGCCAATTCCGTATGCTCCAATTATCTACTACTCAACATTTTCACTCTGGTAAAACTCTAACTCAAGAGCTTATTAAATGAAAAGTTTGTTCCAGCACAGACATTAGTGATCACTCTTTTAAACATGCTTGTATTACAAGGAAGGTTAATTAACACAGTCTTTTTTTCAAATCACCCCTCCAATTTAATGGTGATGTTAAATATCTTCACTTTTATTGTTCTCTTATTGAATTAGGGAAAGATGCCTGATTTCATGGTAATTAGAGAGATAGTGACATTTTAGTGTACCTTGTAATACAGTACTGGTGTATATCATTTGTACAGTTCCACAAGATTTTCCATAGATAAAAAGGACTGTTAAAAAAAAGAATGCAAGCAAAGATTTTAATCAAAGCTGAGTGATGCTGAAATTCTTTTGAATGACCCTCTCTGTTTATGCTTTCAGCAGATGAAAACACTCAGATAAAAAGTGTAAAGTGACATCTGAGCCACGTATTTTTTGTCCACTTATCAGTGAAGCGGATATATAACGTTTCTAACCAATGAACAAAATAAACACATTTTTGACACTTGATGAAAATTCATACCATTAAAAAACCTATTTACTGATTATTATACCTGCCTTTGCTAAGCTATTGCTAATTTGTTGGGAAGCTCCATTTCTGCTCTCTACAATGCTTCAGGACAGAGATCAGGATTGGGGGTTGAGGTGGGGGAAATGGAAATTAGGCTTCTAAGCCTAATAGAGAGATCCTTCTCCTGATTGAGAGATCCAAACCATGGGCTTATTTTAGACATAATCAACTTCTGGGACAATCTCATTTTCCACCAAAGACAGAAGAAACCACAATTACCCTTCCTGAGCCAAAGCTCTGTCTTCTGTAAGGACCCATCAGGTCCCAAACCTGATGGGTCAACATTTCTATTGAACCTAAAATACTTCAACATTTTCCAACTACATAAGACAAGAGTGTCTGATTTGAATATCATACCAACCCATGGCAATCTTGACAGTGTCTTCAACACAAGGAGAAAGGTACATACATATATCCGACAGTAAAAATAAAACTTTGATTAGTTGGAAATCTGAAAAGTAAAAAGTATAGGGACACAGGTATATTTAAGCTACTTTACCTATAGGGCTTTATTAACAAAACTTTAAAGAAAATGCGTGCAATTTTACTGCAATTTCCTTTTTATCCAACACTCATTTCCAAATCTTTTGAAATATGTTATGTTCAATTAAATTCTTTACCATCTTGCTCCTTAAAATTACCTAGGACTGAATTTTCACTGTGTTATGCCTGGCCCTACTTTTAATTATCCTCACTTAGAATATTAGACACCATGCTGATTTCTGTCTAGAGGAAATGACCTAGGATCATTGGAAGCGTATGAAGTTCATTTTAAGATGAAGCAATAACTTATATTAGAGGATGTAAAAGGTCTTAACCTTCAGTCCTTGAACATACTGCAGCAAAAAGCTCCTGGTTTTTTTTAATTAAAAAAACACATCTGCAATGCATTTTTCCCCCAAATTCACTTAATAGTCTTTAAAACAACAGTCTCCCTGGCTAAATGGTTGTGCTTGAGCATACATGTAAGAAGCATCACCCAACTCAGCTGGCTGGCTTTGATGGTTGTTTGGGGCACTAGGTTTTTGACTGTAACCCCTGGGTTACAGTCATTCAACGTGCACCTGGAGCACAGTATTTACCTCTGTTAATGTTTCATTTTAAAAATAAAATGTTATCAGTCTCACTCACACACTCAAACCTTCCCTAGTATGAAGCCTTTCCAGAGCTTCATCTCACTTGAAATTCCCTGCCAAAAATGCCTGGCAGTTTACCAAAGCATGACTAGAGATTTGGTTGGCAGCTGCTGGTTCATAGAAATATGGTACCTGCCTCTTAAAACACAGAAATAAATGGATGCTTCAAGAAATAAAGGCTGACTCACATATTAATCTTGTCCAGTCATTATAGTCTAACTAAAAGCTAAGTAAATTAGGCTTTCCATTAAATGCACTTTTCTTGGAGTTTACAAAATGGTAACTCAGTAAACTTGCAAGAGCTGATCCTGACACTGCTATAACCTTTCCTAAAATAACGAAATTAATTTTAAAGGCAAAGAGAATTGTATTTTACCTTTGAATTATCAGGCCAGGCTGTTATAATGCAGATGATGATTTTAGGCAGATTAGTCAGCCTAAAGTGAAGGGAGTAAACCTCTACCTTGCAAACAACATTGGTCTCCACTGGGGACGTCTGCTGCCAGCTCTCCAAGGAGGAAATCTGAAGTAAGTTATCATTGGAAGCACTGTAAAAAGACTCCAACAATAACAGATTTTAAACAACATAAACCTTAACAGTTTAACACTTGCACCTTAATTTGGTCTCGCAAACATCTAACTAGACAGCACAGGAAAAAGTTATCACATGGGCTGCTGTGAGACATCTCTCACTAAAGGTAAGGAGAAGAAAACTTCCAACATCTCAATACCCAGAATTCTTGGCCTCATATCCCCTATTTCCTTAATCCTTCTAATCTGGATCCCCCACTTCAGACCTCTGTTCCTTATCATTGTTACGGTCTCATCTTCTTACCAAAGCCTCACATTCCCCAACCCAGGGCTGGTAATTGCTAGTTCATAGAAATACGGCACTTATTGCTATTAAAAAAAAAAAAAAAAAAAAAAAAGGTTAAAATCTCAGTGCTATTCCCATTGCAAAGTAAATTTCCTCCTGACTGCAAAGACTGTCTGCTGGAGCTGCAAAAAGAAAATTCTAGACATGCTGGGGGGTTTTTCTGCCACTTAGAATATGAAAGCAGATGGCCAAGTGCCTGAGGCTTCTTCTACTTCTCAAGGGCTCCTGTGGCTTCTTCTGGGCCCTTTTGTACATTGACCCAGGTGCTGGTGGTAGCTCCTTGCTGTGCAGCTGTGTGATTACATTCCAAGCGTGGGCCAGTGTAAAGCTGAACAGGCCAAATACATTACCTTACCCGTAACACATAATGGGCCCAAAAAATTAAGAGCAGTTTGCAATTCAGTTATAGGCCAGTCATAAAAGAGGATTTCAGGGATGGCCATTTCCACCCATGGCAGAGGTATGTGGAACACCATGGTTTAAATTTGAAGTCCATGCTCAGTTTCTATGAATTTGTCCTGCATTCAAAGTCTTGAAGAGCCCAGTAGGTACCACAGACTTCTGAATGTTTCTTGTAATTTCTAACCAAACTCATCTGACATAGTTACTACCAAACACCATCTGTCATTTCCAAACACTGCTAAGGTTATTCTCTGTATTTTTCCAGGCCTGCAAATTTCTCTCTATGTCTGCTGCAAGTACCAGCCTTTACCAAATTTCTTGTAGTCTTGACTGAGAAGGATTATATAAACAAGCAAAAATTATTTCAAATTTCAAAAGAACAGTTTTGTCCCGTCTGTGGTTTGGGCAAAGTTTCAGGTCAGCTCTTTATTTTACCTCCACTGGTTCCCACATTCCAGTTTACGATGGAAACCTGAACCAAGGAATGCTCTCAGAATGGCTACAGTCAGCCTGGACACACAACATTATAAAACAGGCTCAGAAATTTGTTTGTTCAAGAGCACTGACCAAGCACCTTTACCATGCATTAAATACAATTTATTTGAAAGTATTTGAAAGCTAAATTGGGCTTAGTATTACCTTTTATGTTTTGTGGGTTGTGGAAATTTTCTCTGCTTAATTATCAAAGCATTTTATGGTCTTCTACAATCCCCAGGAAAGGAGGGACAGAAGAGAGAGTTGGGGGAGGCAGCCTGATCCATCAAGGCATTTGGATGAAAGCCTGACCTCCAGAGCTCCTGGGGAACAGTAGAGTTTGTTAACCTCCCAAAGCAAGAGAGTGCCTGCCCTTCCCCAGGAGGCCTGGAGGCTTTGAAATTGGAAGCTGATACCCAACAGCTGTAGTCATTTGTGTGGCATGAGCATGTCCTGCCCTAGACAATGCACTAAACGCAGCTCCTCGGTGCTTGGAGAGGGTGATCAAGGCTTGCTGTGGTTACAGCTCCTACAACTGGCAGCTCCTCCTGTAGGTGATGGTCATGGAGAGCAGGAAAACCAAACAAGCATGGTGGCTGCACTCCACCACAGTGTCTGCTGCCCTGGTGCAGACCAAGGAAAATGGCTTTTTTTAATCAGCCTGAGTTGCTGAGCACTGAAGAGGAAAAAACCAATTTACAACCCAAGTTTTTTTCCTTAAAACTTATGACAAACAATTACAAAAGGCATAATTTCCTCACAGCTGGACTGAGATTGCAGAGGGCCTGTAGAGATTGTAGACTCACCAGTAGCCAACGTCATGGTGTTGGAGAAGTGAACCAGACTCCACTGGAGCATCAGACAAAACCTGGGAAGTTTACTTCCTATTTTGTGCCCTCCTTCACCCATTCCCTGCCTCTTCTGACTCCTGCAATGGCAAAGAAAGACGCCTTTCTCTTGCATTTGCGCAGAGTCCAGCACCATGAGGCTACCAGACTCTCTGCTTACTAATACCACAGAATCAAATAACTGAAGAATAAATTCTTCCAAAACGAATCCAGATCTCTCTTATTCTAGTGTATTCCAATGGAAATTTGATACCTAAGCTTCCTGGAAATCCTGCTAGATGTTTAACTGGATATCATATAATTAAGCTCCTTTAAAAAATCATATAATCCTACTAGACTGTCCTTTGAAGATTTTGGCACTCACTAGCGGGGACTATGAAAGATTTTACAGCAAACCCTAAATTATTTTCCAAGTTACAGTAGTAAGGGAGCATCACATTTATTCAGACTGCTTCTGTCTTTGTTCTGTCAGACAAAGTAAAACACCCAGAACTGTAAATAATCTAGACACTCTTGCCAGCACCCAAGGCTGGCCTGGATTTTCAAAGGCTATCTCAAACTCTTCAATGAGCTTTCTAATCCTGATAGATACCTTCCAACTCACACGTTTGAAAAGCACAAGTTTGTCTAATCATGCTTCTTCCTCCCACAACATGTCTGAGCAAACAGTGACTCTGACATGTGCATGGTGTTCATTCATGTATGGCAGTGATACGGATTTGTATTGCAGCCAGTTCAATGTCCAATGTACTAAAATAAGAATTTTGCATTCAGGGTGTAAGATTTTACATGCGTTAGAACAAGGTGTCAGGAAAAGGCAATTTTAGGTTCTAGGTAAGTACTAGATATAGTTGTAGATCAACAAGAAAACCAGGAGCTTAATTCTTACCCTCTGTACTCACATTTCTCCATATATATATGTCCGGCTTATGTCTGTGATCTATGCTTTAAAACTGCTTTAGATGGTTCAAAGTAAATGTGGCTTATACACTTCATCCTCTCCTACCCTGGTCCAGCACTCCAAGCTGAGAAATCAAAGCAGCAGCCAGACATTTACATTTTGGCTTCACAACAAAGATAGCCCATCCTTTTGCGAGATCCAAATAAATAAAACAAACAAGCAAAAAAATTGTTAGGGTGGCCAGTCATAGAGAATATGCAAGAGGTAGAAAAAGTACACAGGAAAGCAATTTCAAAGATTAATTTGAACATGAGGAATGGTATTTCTAATAAGTCGTGCAGGTAACAACTCAGCAGATATTGGTGGAAGAGATCGAAACACAACCTATTTACACTCTCTGAAGACTCATTCACTCCTGGAAAGGGGTATCTAATTTTTTTTACTTCTGCCTAGTTCCAGGCTTTTCCCATCACTTTCTTCCTACCTGCCTTCAGCCAGGAATGAAGGACAATTTCTAATAGGGCAAGGAAATAAAAGGATGATAGGAAAGAAAGGGGAAGAGTCAAATATTTCTGAATCTTTAATCCAGCCCCAGAGCCCAGATTTAAATGCACAGTCCAAGTGAACGCAAGGACACATTTTATAAGAAAATGAAAAGGGATTAAACCCTGTGTCCAGCATCACATCAGCAGGACAGAAATCATCCCCTCAAAATTGAGATGTAATAACTAAGAACCTTACACTCAAACTGCCTCATGAACACCCCACCTAGAGTTAGGCAGTTTTAAGTTGGATAACTCTGAAATTGAAAATACCAACAAGAAACTCAGCCTACTGATTACAGGTGCCTCACCCAGGAGCAGCAGCTCTTTCTTCCTACTGACAACCTATAGAGCAAGGTCTGGCCCTGCTGGAAGAAGTCAGCCTGTACTGCAGGCTTTGTAATGATATCCCTTAGCAAATTGGATTTACCATCTTGCACCCTTCTTCTCATAAAAAAATAGTGATTACATCTCTTAAAAAGCAGGCTCAGAAAGCTTCCCTCTTCCCATCCTGAGGAAAAGTAAAATGTTGGCAGATAAAAATAAATCAAAACCTGGGGAAATGAGAAATTACAATAGAACAGAGAGATAAGATCAATTTAGGTTTTTGAAGATCAAGAAAGAAATAGACATGCCAGGTACAGCGCTTACCTCCTAAAAAACCAGCCCTGGGAGATGGAGACCGTGGATTTAGACAGGGGAACCCAATCTGCAGCCCAAGTCTACTTAAACAGATATTAAGGTGGCAAAGCCCAAAATTGGAATTTCTAGTTAATAAAGCAGAGCTACATACCACTTTCAGGTCAAACATAAACATGTATTTTTGCTGTATAGTAACAAAAACATTCTGGAATAAATTAAAAGACAAGCTAGGTACAAGTCTGGCTAGAAGCATGTAGAAAAAACACATTTTTCTTCTGCTCACAAAAGTTTTGAAGTCTTTTGATTAGTCTTCTGTGGAAGGAAAAAAGCCTTTTGAGTTCAAAGTTAATAACTTTCTCATATATAATATGCTACAACCTGTTTTCACTGAAATTTATGGCTAATCTTACCTTTGCAATCTTGGCAAAAGGTATCTATCTGAAGTTTGGAGATATACTGCTTCCAATCATTCCTTAAATTGTTGGTTCATTTTATGCACAATCCAAACAGCTGAATTTCTAGTATCAAGGTCAAACCATTATACTGTCCTTTGTCCTCAGTATTTGTATGTAGTTACTGATAACTGTGTACCATGAACAAATGTTTGCTTTTGATTTCCAGATTTTTAAAATTTTTTCTTTAACAGAGATGCCTTTGTTTGTATACTGTCAGTTCCTGTTAGGCAATGCATGATAAGCATCACCTCTTGATACTCCTGTCTTGAACAACATCAGTAGTGGGGCCATGCCGCAATGCTGTCGGGAGCACACTGCAACAGGGCCACCGCTACAACAATTATCTGCAGAGAGATGCCCTGGGCCAGCCTGCTGCAGTGCACTTCCACTGCACACAACTTCCAACCAAGGGCAAAGACAGGTGCCTGCTCACCTCCTGGGTGACAGAAAGTCACATGGCCATGCTCATCCCCCACTTTTGCAGCTCAGAGAAGCTGAGTGCTAAAGAAATCATAAGTAAGAGTATTTCACATAGTACCTAGGAATATCTAGCATGTGGTGTTCCAAAGTTATATTTTCAGTGGTTCAATCCCTGAAAAGTAAGGGAGTTCACTACTGCAGTCCAGCTAAAAGTAGAATAACTTATTTTTCTGCCCCTTTAAAATCTCACTCAGATTCATATTATTGATGTAAAAATATTTTTACTCCAGCTGAAACTCTACAACCACATCCACATCTTTGACTACAGCCAGCCATTCACCACCTGTGTATTTTCATTCATGAGGGATGTTCACAAATTATTTTTCTTTTTAATTTTCCTCCACCTAGTTTACATTCTTTTCAGTCCTGATGCAGCTTCAATGCAGCTGTCCACTAAGTGATCAGTAGGAAGCACAGGATGATGAACCAGTCAGTCATGGCAGCCAGCCAGGCAGGGCATGAACAAAATAACAATACATCTGGTACTGAAAGCCACACCAGCGAGGGGAAATAATTTTGCTGACTGCAGTGATGCTGTTTCATTAGTCCAGTTGAAAGACCTGGGTCACCTGCTTCTTTGTAAGGGTTCCAGCTTCAGTGTTTGAGCATGGACTACAGTAAACAACAGATACAAAACACAGCAAAAGGATGAAGGGAAGGAAAAGAGCACACATGTAGTGTCTCCACAGTAGCAGGTAGGTTATTGCATATTTCAATCAAATGTCAGTAACCCTCTACAACTGTAGAACATACATAAACATACACAGAGCAATGCATGCTTCAAGCTCCTATATATCTGCAGAAAAATGAATAAACAGCACCAGTGAACAGCCATAAGATTGTCACCTAGATAAGTTGCATAAATCTAATATTTCAGATCGCTGAAAATAGACTTTGGCTGTTTGATTCAACCAATAAATCAGGATCCCTGTTAATCTGGATTTAGAGTGACTTTCCTGTGCAGTTTTGAGAGTCTCAAAGGAATATACTGTTCGCTGATTTATGTACCACTCTTGCTGAAAAATTGATTTATCACTGCTTTCTGCAAACAGTGAACTGCAGCTCCTTGGTTTCTCTGAATGTGCAAAGCCTGTACTGTATATTAAGGTGGGAGAGTTTGACAATTTGCAGCCAAGGAAATCACACTGATCCCAGTGTTTGCCTTGAGATTTACAGTACATGCTGTAATTTAGCCCCTGATGCCAACCCACAAAATAGAGTCAAATAGGAAAGTGTTTTGTCATCTTTTTGTACACTAGATCTTTTTCCATTTATCAATTATCTCAAAATCACTCTACCTAACAAATTCCACTTCAAAAAGCATTACCAATGACATCTAGAAATGTTTTCAAAATTAATTTGACAACAATCTCAACCAGGATATTTATCTCTTCAAACAAACCTTGGGGTTCAAGAAGTTTCCTTTAGATTTCCAGCAATGCTTGCTTACTGTAATATGAGCCACTGCATACATTCACAATTAAGAGAGCCACAGCAGTGAGCATAAACTTCATAGCCTTTCTTTTCTCAAACCCAAAAGATGCAGACTAATCATAGGCATCTCTCTTTGGGGGAAAAAAAAAAAAAAAAGAAACCACAACAACAACCAAACAAACCAAGCAACCAACCAGTAGAGAGTAGTAGAACTCATGTTATTGATTGTGCAGTCAGTATTCTCCATACCCATCACTCCTGCACATTTGATAAGGATATTTTAATATTTATTTCCATGCCTGTGATAAAACACAAACCTGTGATCACCTACAACACTATAACAGTTATTTCAGGCAACACATATTATCAAAGCCATTTAGCCAACCCATTTGCCACGTTCAATATTCGCAAATACAGATTCTTTGCCTACAGAGGTGACCCAGCTGCCACCATATTGCAGATATCAAGATAGCAGATATTTTTCTTTCTGCTGCTGTTTAATTTGGCAAACTATAACTTGACACATTCTTTATATGGACTTTCCCCGCTTCTGGCAAAAATTGTGCACCTCATTGGCCAGCTGAATAATGAGGAAAGATTATCTCCTTTGTAGAAAATTATTTCGCCAGTGTCACAATATGAGGACAGCATAATTTATAACTCCTTCTCTCCCTCCTCCTTTCATTTTGGCCTGGACACTGGGTCACATATCAAATTTCAAGCCATTTTTCATTTTAGAAGCTAATCTGTTTGGTTACTGGAGTGGAATGACAGAACACACCTGTGATCAAAGGGGAAGGTAGAGGGAAAAAACATCTCGAGTTCATGTACATCCATTACCCTGACCTTGTTACATAGTGCTTCATATAGGTTTGGTCAATTATTAGACATTTGACAGTTACTTCCAGCACAAAGAAACTATTGAGCAAGTTTGGCATGCATTTTGTTCTTTATTAATAAAACTGTCTCAAGTAATGATTTGAGAGAGGTCAAATATCTCTTGATAAAAAAAAAAATTAAAATTCTTGCCATATAAAAGAGCATATTCACAGTGACAAAATCCAGAAATCGTCATTCTTTAAGATGGAACAAGACCACCCTCTGCTACCCAAACCAACAGAGTATCAGGACCTTCTTTAGTGAAGAAAACCCAGATGCAAGACCTGTCTTAAACTCATTAAGGGTTTTCAAACCCAGATTAAGCTAATTCAGGGTTTTGCCTCAGGAGCAGTTTTAAGTGTCTCTTTTGTTCCAGTGGGGAACAAAGAAAACCAAATTTTGAGTGCTGCAGTTTTTCCACAAAGATGGAACTTTTCTCACCCAGTCACTTTTAATTATCTTCACTCGTGTCATGAGAGAACTGACACATGATGGGATTGCAAGGATTACAAGACAAAGCACAGGGCCACGATCCTGGCCCCACGACTGTCTCAGTGCTGCGAGGAGGGACAAGACTGCTGGCACCACACTTTAATTAATGTTTCCCTTACGGCTTATGGATTTCTAAACCAATCTTAGGATTTTGTTCTTTTTCATTTTTTTCCAAGCTCTGTCTTGACCAGGGAGCATGCTCGAACTAGGAAAGGGAGGAAAAATGGTGTAGAAGAAGGAATCACATCTGAGCAGATTGTGAAGAACTGGGTTATCAGTTCATCTCTGGTACACATGGCTGATTCTATCCTGTCTAATACCCGGGTCATGTTCTCCTTAATGGTTTTCTGGATCAGTAGAAAATAATAAATAACGAAGAAACAAAGCCAATTCTAGGTGCTTGTTTGCTTCTTTCTTTCAGCTGGGAGTTGGAACTAGATGATTTTAAGGTCCCTTCCAACACAAGCCTATGATTCTATGACTCATTTGAAATAATAAATTATTTGTTGTATCATCTTCCATTGCTCCAGAGGCAAGTACAGTTGAGCAGAGGGTATTGTGAATTCAGCAAATGTCAAAAGTTTGGTAAATTCTTTCAAGGGAGACAAATGGGTGGCCTGTTCATGTGACCCACTATGACAACAAGAACAACAAAAATCACAGAAATAAAAATGAGGAACTGCCTCCTTTCCTTATCTCCATCCACTCCATTGAAATATTTCCCACGGCTGAGTAATGTAAAAATCATCTAGAAAATAAAGAATTTAGAAAATGACCTCTAGATGAAAAAAAAATTCATTATCACTTTTCCATCAGTTTTAATGAAGGACATTAAAAATGCAAAAGAGGCAGAAAAGTGCAAACATGTTGTTTTGTAATGGTTGACTTTCCTGGAAAACCTTGCATTGTTACAAGACACATATTCATTGTTTCATAGAAAATGGAACCATTTTCTCATCTCTTGGTAAACTTTTCCCCCACTGGTATGAGAGTCCCCATCTCTCTTCCCCTGAAGGATGAGCAATAAAACACATTCATCATTTTCTCTGTAGGATTCTAAAAGCAGGTGTAAGAAATTTCAGAGACATTCATTGCAAAATCGTTATACCATCTTTACAAGCAGAAAACTTGATCTTCTAAATGCCATCCTCTTCCAGTAGCATGAGACACTGGCTACCAGCACAAAAATGAACAACATGCAGGCCAAATAAAATGGCACTCCCAGTAGTAAACAGTGTGCATTTGCTCAAAAGCAAACCTGTCTCATTCTGGGAAATAGCTACCACTCTACATCTAAGGAGAAGGTAGGTTTATTCCACTACATTCCAATATGCCATAGGAATATTTCCTCTAAAATACCATGGAGGGCGCCAACATGGACAAAATCCAAAATTCTCAGTTACCCTCTCTCACTGATCTGGTGTGCAATGATGCCCAAGTACTACACATCTCATACTGTACCTCCAGATCCAGGACTGGATTCTGCCCCAAGCAAACCCGTGGGATTCCAAGACTTTACAGAGAAGTGGAAAACATGAACATTTGTCTGGTTTTTTTGTGAGCTAGGAAAATTCTCTGAACATCCCCTTAATAATAAGATCAATGCATTTTGGAGAGTGATTTTTTTGCAATTGCAGAAGGGTCTGTAAACTGATAGCAGTTTATGTAGAATGAAAAATTTGCATACCTTAAAAGCACATTAATCAAATATCTGCAAAAAAAAAAAAAGAAAACCAAATGAAAACATTTTTGTTAATCGATTTCCATTTTCATATAACCTTCTTGTATCTACTTCTAGCTAAAATGAGAAAAAAATTAGCTTAACTGGTTATTCTTTCAACACCTCCTCCACCTTGTTCAAAGTTAGGAAGCTTAGTTAAACACTTGAGCAATTCTGAATGGAAAGAAAGAAATATTGAGCTCTCATCTCAAATTTTGCTGGGAAAAAAATGCCAGTTTGTCAAACTCAAATTTGTCAGTTTCAAGTTTGAAATTTACCCATTTCAACAGTAGCAGGTGAAAAGAAAAGGTGGGAAGTGAAAAAGGGGAGAAGAGAACCCACCTAACTCTTCATCAGGCAGCATAACCCAGTGCTCTCAAGTGCCATGAATCCATCACCCACAGACCCTGTAATTACAAAACCAAACAGCACGAAGATGATAAACAAAGAAGACTTACTCCAAAAGATGTGATAGCCTCCTCACAGCAGGCCAGTGCTCACCATAGTTTTCCACCCAGCTTCATTCTGAGTGGATTGAACCAGAAGCCCGAGAAGGACCATTGTGCCCAAGGCACTTTATCTTTTGCTAAATGCAGGGCTTGATTTTAAGAAATAGCCATTTTCCAGCACTGTGTTTTCACAGGGAAAATTCCCAACAAGCTGTTCTTAAAAGAGAGTCAGCCTCCAGATCAGAGACCTAGATTAAATAATTTGAAGACATTTCCAAGAAACATCTGTTTCTTCCACATGAGTTTCCAACTCTCTCCTCAGCTACTCCTTCTTAATCCTCTATAGTTCTGTTGTCTGTTTGCTTTTCTTTTTAATGAGTAGAAAAATCCCTGTCTCTTCAACTACAAAAGGATTGCAAAGGAAAAGTATATTCAATGGCATAAAGAATGACTTTCTTAGAGCAACATAAAGATTACAAAGACTGAAAAACACTCTGGGCTTGCTAATAGAGGGGCTGTAAATGGGAAGACATGAAACTCACCTTGTGGCTTGTTTTGAGGATGGAAAGTAGAAACATTCAAATTTCTAATGCCGGTACTGTTCATAAGCACTAAAACCCTGCAGCACTACCTGTAGAGAGACTTGAGCTTGTTCTGCTTGTAGTGCCAAGATGACAAGAAACACACACCTGGGGTTAGCAGGGCACCAAGCCCAAACTAATAAAGCTCAGCTGAGAGCAGGGCATGTTAGTTTAGGCCTGGTGCCACGCTGGTTTGATAGATGGCTTCCAGTCAGCTCAGAGCACGCTCTCACCTCCTTGTGAGAGATTGTGTAGCCTCCACATCTGTCCAGATTTTAGACAGATACAAAAACATGACATAGGAGCTCAAAGTCTTTGGTTTTGTGGACATACACAAAAAGCCTCTGCAAGCAAATGTACTAAGCTCTGCTGTACTAGTGGTGGGGTACACTCTTTCCGCCTTCAACACCCGGACCCAACAGGCACTTCTTCCCATGGAGATGTGTCCCAGTAGAGAACTACAAATGCTACAGCCAGACAAAGATTTGGGGCTAATTAAAATCCAAAATGTTTCAGGCATGTGTTTCACATAAGCGATCTACTATTTCAGGTCGTTGAAAAAATCTGTAGAAACAAGAGAAATTAGGAAGGTAAAGCCTCTAGTGGGTCTCCTGAGATCCTTGTATGGTACGCTGAGATGTGCTGATGCTCTGAAATGTTACATGTCATGATGTAATGTGGTGTTATGATATGCTCGTGACATGCTTACAGCTGGCCTCTCTAATATGGTGTTTTAGAGCAGAAAGGGCTGCAGTGGAGATGAGGAATGGAAACTGAGAAAACACCTGTCATCATTCACCATTTGGAGGTTAATGCCACTGGTCTGAAGTACTCAGCTCTAGTTTGAAAGAGTGATTAATATCCTGCCATGTGTTTGATACGAGTAAGAGCTGCCTCCAGAGCTGTCATGATACTACTTCACGACTTAAATTGCTATTGCTATTCTGAAATCTTGTTAGAATTCAGAAGCTTTCTCAGACAGAAGCCTGCAAAGCACAAAACAGATAAAAATTTATATCAGTATCTAAATTATTATTATCAATGTCTGCTTTGGATAACTTTCTTCTCTGGCAATCTGGTTTATGGCCTCTAGGAAACACAGGATCTTCATAATTTTCTTCCAAAAGAAAATTAACAGAGAGGGATTATAATGTCTGTAAATTAACACAATTGCCCACATTTCACTGCCAAGGATAAAGGCTGCTTCATTCTTTATTGTCAGGTCTCTCACACCTCTCATCTGTGGAAGAAGAGCAAAGTAAAACTCCCAAGACTCATTGGATCTCTGAGGCAGCTGTCAAGGGAGCAGGTGTGCAGGTCTCCAAATTGATGCCCATCGAGCTGTCTGGTGACATCTCTATGGCCGTCTGAGAGTCATGAAGCCACATCCATCAAACCAGGTGCAGGCAAAAAATATTTCTTTCTCGATGATCTTGCCTTGCATAACTACAACATTCAGACTTTCAGATTAATTCCCACTGCACATGCAAGGCATGGAAAATATCTACAGAGGAGTGCACTGCATGTGTGACTACACCACCAAATTGGGATGTGGGAACTGGGCTCAGCCTCCTGTTCTGCCACAGGCTCCCAAGCAAGAGCAAATTCCCTGAGCTCCTCTTCTCCCCTCAGTAAAGTGCAAAGTATGACCACACAAGAGCTCCCCATACCTGCAGGGTTAGGGCAAAAAATATTTTGTGCATGGACGCAACAGGTGTTAAATATATATGTAATGATTTATTGTCACAGCATGAGAATACAGCACAAGATTTGGAAACCATCTCAGAATGAATTCCTGAAGGCCTTAACTGTCAAACTCTTCACACCTGCCAATTCCAGACCCCTAAACTAATTCATAAGCATTCAGCAACTTCCCTCTTCCCCTGGGACTTACTGTTATTTTAACATTAACTTTGCTGCCTGCATGAGTATGATTGAGATCAATCTTTCTGATTCTCACAAAAACCTTGGTAAAGAAGGGGCACAGACCTCTCATCTGGCATCAATCAAATGCCAAGAATGAGATTTCTGTAGCATTTACACAGTGCCACAGATTGAGAGATATTCATGGGATTTGAAAAGCAAAGGCTTTGTTGATATTTTTCTAAATTCACTAAGGTGAAAGTATGTTTGCTCCATCCAAAGCGGGAGTGACAGTCTTGTGCTGGACTTTGATTGCATGCATTCTTCCCCTGCCATATCCCTGCCTAATCAAAACAGGTAGGCCTTAGCCCTGGTCTCATATACACTCATTTTCACTGGGTAATTATACTAATTGAGACTTCTCTTGCTGTCAAGTGAAAGCAGACATGGATTCCATCTCTATTTTTCATATTTAAAAGGAGGGTGGGGGAGAAGGAGTCAGTTGAAAAACACCAAAAGCTCCAGATCAAGATCTAACCTGATAATTAAAGCCAGTTCTAAAAAGATTAAAATAAAAAAAAAAAAAAACAACATACAAAAAACCCCAACAGGTAGATTTGAATTTCTTCTTTAAGATCTGATTGTACTGGTCTTCCTCATGAGTAAATAAAAAAAAAATCTGTGAAATTTTCATTTTACACCATTCACTTTGGCAAAGTTCATACCTTCCTTTCCTTCACTTTTTTCCTTTGCAAATTAGGAACTTTAAAATTTTGGTATAGAAAACAGGTGAAAAATCATTTGTTCTATGTGGTGTTATATTAGTCAAGAACTAAAGTCTTTTTTATTTTAGAGTAGATATCTTTATTTAAAAAAGAATATCCACAAATACATAAAGTTTTGGTAAGAGAGACCAATTTTCAATTTTGCCTACCATTCTGGAAGAAAAAAACTTAAGTGTGGAGATCTTTACTCCTTTGTAAACCTGTTTAATAGCCCCTAATATCAACATACTTTCTTCTACTAATTATGATACAGACAATTGAATTTTCACAGTCCTCTTCTGTTCTGATATTTACAAGGAGCTGGAGGACTGATTTTATATACTGCAGATCCGAAAATTAGTTTTGGACTTAACACAGTAATTTAAATGCCAAGATTTTAAAGGCCTCACAAATGTCTTGGATTTGTAGTTCATGAAAAGTTTCATTCTTTGAAAGAGTCTCTGAACAGTCTTGCCAGGGAAGTGGTGGTAAAATGGTTTTAGCACTTCTGTGAAAACTGTAGCACAGATGATTAGAGATTATAATACACAGAAGGCCTTGGAGAGTACATTAGATATTAACAACATTTGAAAGCTTAACTAGAAGCTGGTCAAAGAAAACCAAACACAAATCCCTCTTTTCTTTTCCTTTCCCACCATCATTCAGTCATTTCACCCACACAAAACATAAACAAAATGAGAATGAAACTACTTAGTTCCAGAGTGGCTGTTGTGTTGCTTCAAAGAAGATTAAGCCAGTCTGGTTCACATCACTCGTATGACACAATAATGACTTAGGGCTACAGAACTGGAAACGTCATGAGGCTCTGCCATGGCATATCCTAGACTCTGAAACCATTAAATGCTTCAGAGTTGGGGTTCAGTATTTCCTAGCGAAACACAGTACTTCATGCAGCATTGTTTCTTAATTATAGACTGAATTTTTGTCAACTTTTTTTTTAAGCAAGTTTTTGTATGTATTTTTCAGCTGACCCCTAGGCAAGTCTGCAACTTCAAGGGTTGAATTTCCAGCCTTTTTGAAGCTAACACTTCATAGCAGTGGTCATACTGGTGGGCCTAAAAGTTTATCCTCCTGAAGGTGATTGGGGTCCTGCCCTGGAAAGCACTGGAGAGTAAATCTGAAATGTCTCTTCAGGGAGCCATACAAAAATTACATAGTTGTGAGGAGAAAGGCAGAGAATTGCTGCTAGATCAGAAACAGACTAGAAAACAAAGGGTAGGATTAAGTAATGACTTCTCTATGCAGGAGTCATCAGCTAGAGCCTTGAAATGCTTAATAAATATGTTGTGATACCTGTAAAAAGGTGGGGAAGGAACAAGCCAGCGTTGACAGGTGATTTTCTTATTTACGGCTTGGTCTAGACTAGAGCAGACTAACCACAGAATCCCAGAATCATTAAGGCTGGAAAAGACCTCTAAGATCATGGAGCCCCAATATGTTCACCACTAAACCTTGTCCACAAGTGCCATATCCACATGCCTTTTGAACACTTCCAGAGATGGAGACTCCATCATGTTCCTGGGCAACCTATTTCAATCCCTGACCACCATTTGCATGAAGGAATTTTTCCCAATATCCCATCTAAACCTCCCTTGACACAATTTGAATCCATTTCCTCTGGTTCTGTCACTTGCTACGTGGGAGAAGAGGCTGACCCTCACTTGGCTACAGCCTCCTTTCAGGCACTTGTAGAAAGAGATACGGTCTCCCCTGAGTCGCCTCTTATTCGGGCTAAACACCCTCAGCTCCCTCAGCTGCTCCTCACAGGACATGCACTCCAGACCCTTCCCCAGCTCCATTGCTCTTATCTGGACACACTCCAGCACCTCAATGTCTTTCTTGTAGTGAACGGCCCAAAACTGAGCATAGGATTCAAGGTGCAGCCTCACCACTGCCAAGTACAGGGTGACGATGTCTTCCCTAGTCCTGTTGACCTCACTATGTCTGATACAAGGAAGGATGTCATTTCTTGACTTAGAGGTCAAGAAAACCAGAAACACAATGGTAAAGCCAAAAGAAAAACAGAAATAACACCCTTTTGACAGGAAAAAATGAAATAAAACCTGATCTTTCATATGAAAGCATCTTGACAAGCATTTCAGTTAAAAGAGAGAGAGTGTGAGACATGGCAGGGTGCTTGGAGAAACTTTTTTGTCCAGTGACAGACAAGAGTGAAGGAAATGTTGAGGACTGACCACCTCAGCAAGGACGTTGCAGGATGGAGGTGGGTTTAGCCAAGAGGCAGAGCTTCTCCTGTCAAGTAAGTTTGTAAAGCCTGGAATCATTTACATTAGAAAGATGATGGGTAGTCTGGGATTTGATGGAAGTGTATGGAATATAGAATATGGCATGTACAGAAAAGACTGGATGAGGCCTTTCTTCATTCTGTCCTGGACTCTGCAGTCAGTGCAATAAAACACAGCTAAATGTCCAGTGCAACTGAACGTACAGCATCTCCAGAAAGAACTGGATTAAAATAAGGAGCACACTGTCCCAAAAGATGGCCATGCTGAGGCATAATCAGGATCCAAATCCCATGATATGAAAAATGCATAGTTATCATGAACAGCAATACTTTTGGAAGAGATGGTACACCCTACTCTTTCAAGTATAAACCAATTGTTAGATACTGCAATTAAAACTATGCACAGGCAAGATCGGACTAGCTGCTTTCTGCAAAGTTCAAGATCTTCCTTCAGGAGATCCAGCTGGTGAGTTTGCAAACGCAAAGCCTGCAAAAGTAAAGTATGCTGAAGCTATTTTCTCATTGCAGCAGGAGGTATAGGAAGATCCTGTGAAACAAAATCAATTTGTAAAAGAAAGTAACTCAAATTACCACAGTTCTGCTTGAGCTATGTGTTTTTCTGATCTTTTAGTCAACTTCCCTTTTTAATTTCCCCCAGTGCTCTAAGATGCATAATTTAATGTTTCAAATTCATTGCCTTTCTGATCTACACTTATCAGGCACTTTGAAGCCAGACATAATGACACCTTTTTAAAATGACTTGGACAAAAACAAGTGCCTACACTTTTTTGCTGTGCCTATGAAAATGGATAAGAACAAATCATTCCCTGTGCTTTAAAATTACCTAGAAATACCTTTGGCAAAAAAGCATTTCTCTGTGTCTGAGAAGAAAATCACTTCATTTAAGAAACCATCTTTAGACAATTTAGCAAGGGCTACTTTGTATGCCCAAATTCTTTAGAAACTATTATCCAAGCAATAGTTGAAAATAATTATCCAACCACATGCTTACAAAGGAAGGCAAGATTTGTAAGGCAGATAATATCTTTCAAGTCCATAAAGCTGGAGAAAGCAGACAAGCTTTCAGGCACACAAGCCTTGCCTCAGCTCATTTTTTCTCTCATCTTTATAAGTTGGTTTGATAAAATAAGCCATTTACTTTCCAAAACTATCACAGCTACAACACTGATACCGATACTCACAAAGCTGGAGACCGAAAAGGCACACTGCATATGGATGTAAGATGTCAGCTGAAAACTCTTATAGCTTAGTAGCAAGCAAAAAACCCCACAGCTTTACCAGCAAATATATCTACAAAAGTGTGTGTTGAAGTTCTACCTTAAAGAACTTCCTGGTGAGAATGGAAACCTGACAGGGTTTTTTAGTTTTATTTCATTTTTTGACTGTTGATGTTAATAGGAATGTCCTGTTCAGAGAATTTCAATGCCAAGAAAAAAAAAGACAGGCACAGGGGTGACTGGATGCTGTAGATTCCTCACAGTTATAAAAGAAATACCGGAAAACACATCTGGGAGCCACATTGCTGAAGGCTGAACAAAATGAAGCTAATGATCTGAGAGCCAAAGCAGCACTGAGACTGAAAGGCAGCTAGAGCCCTGAATATGCAGTAGACCAGAAATGTGAAGCATCATGAAGCACCATCTCTCCATCTGCAGTTGAGAGATTCCAAATTTGCCAGAACTGCTTTCAATATAAATGTATCTGATCTTGTTTACTTCTACCAGACATGCAATGAAGGGAGGCAGCAAAATGCTGGAGAAGATTGTGACTTTGCTTCTCAATATTCTCCTGTGCCTTTCCCAACTTAATGCCGGTGCTACTTGGGTGCCTGCCTCGCTATTCCCATCAGAGGAAATAATTACAGGCAACAGGACCTGTTCAATAGCAACCTTCAAACTCTTGGAAAAGTCTGTTATAAATGGAGGCTAAACAATCCCTGCATTTGAGGGATCACAGATCCTACATTTAGGTGTGTTTAGAGAATAAAACCTAACTGAATGCTTGAAAGTGTCACCCAAGAGTTTTCTTCCTCCAGTGGCCTTGTGAATTGCAGAAGGGCTGCTGCTCACTGCAATGCTTATCCACATATGTGTAACTGTTGACAGTGATGGAAGAAATCATCCCTCATTTGTTCTTGGAAAGTGTCTTACGTAGGTAATTTTCCTCTGCATGAGGTACTTATTCATGCCTTCTTTTTAAGACCCTGTAAGACTGATTGTTCCTTTCATCTATGGTCTGTTCTTCCTCAAATCTCCATGTCACTCATTTCACATGTGAACAGAACCATGAGAGGAAGACACTGAAGCCAATCCTGTGTGGCTTCAGCTCGGCTGCACCCTCTACACTGACGTTCCTCACAAGCCTCGGTGAGGCTCACCCAGCCATGCCTGCCTGCCGCATTTCTGAGGTCACACAAAGAACTGCAGACCCACTGGCTGCTCCACCCCAGCAGACCACCAAGGCCACCAAGGTTGTCCTCAGTGTCACAGGAAAGACTTCAGCTGGTTAGGAAAGCAGCTGATTCCGATGTTGTTGCTGTCTTGAGAGGGCAGCTGCCATCCATCATCTTGCAGGGAGACGAATCCCCACAGTGCTCCACATCTCACGTGGGCAAGGTTGCTGCTCTTTCCTTGGTCTCGGTGTGCCATGTCTTGCTTGTGGTTTCCAAGGAAATCTCCAGGCATGAGAGCAGAGCTTGCTTTGTGCTGCTGCGTGAGGACTCAATCTGGAAACCATCTGTCGGCCCCGGTACACACAGCACCACTGGAGCAGCGCTGTCCTTCGGCAACTGGCTTCTACAAGAAGCTGCCAACTACTGTAACCCTTAGAAAAAAGTGAAGACTCCCTACACAAAACAAAGCACTTCCAAACTGTGGAGTGAAACCCACGTATATCTACAGCTATCAATTCATTAATGGAGAAAATCATTTAGCAAAACCATGGAAGAGATAGCAAAAACAACAAAGCAGATACAGATTGACAGGTTGATTGCCACCAGGTACAAAGACAATTTTGTCAGTAGCTATTCTATCTGCAGAGTAAGATGGTGTTGTTTTGTTGAGCTTTTTTCCTTTTCGAAGTTCCTCGTGGAAGCAACAGCTCCATAGAGCATGGCCTCTCATTTTCTAATGGAGCATTCCAGAACAATAAGGCCCCACAAACTACATCACTTAAAAAAATAAATAGCTTTAATTAAAAAAAGATTGGTTTATATTTTTTTTTGGTTTTTTTAAAAACCAAATTGCCACTCCCAAGATACTTCAGTCGGCACTGCAGAAACGTAGACAAATTAGAAGCCATGAGAAACCAAAGAAAATGTTAAGTAGCTGAAAAGGGGGTTCAACTGGAGAAAAAAAATGGAAAGGAGTAGCTGTGTACAGTTTAGCTGAGCAATGACTGAGGCCATATGTTAACTGGCTACAGGCATCTGTTAGAAATAAACAGCTAGCAGAGGAATAACAAGTTAGGAGAGTAAAAGAGCAACAGTTAGACATAATGACAACCCTAACAAAGGCAATATTTAGACTAAACCTCAATTTTTTTTTTTCCGTAACAGGTCCTAGGAAGTGGAATATTCCCAGGGTTCTGCACAGAAATACTTTTGCATAGTACATATAGTTTTATCCCCTCCCAGTTTAAAGTCACTCATTCTGGAGGACACAATCTTGCACTATAATCTCAGAAACCAGAGACAGAGTTTCAATCAGTAAGCACCATCTTCCAGATAAAGGGCTTTTGGCTGCACACAGGCAATGTTATTAATAAGAGAAATAACTTCAAAATATTGTCTGTTGCTTATGTAAGATGAAACCAAAAGCAAGCAAGTGGGAAAAAACCCCAAGAATTGGCCTGTTTATCAAACTGGCAAAGCTGAAGAAATTTTGCACATTTTCTGTCCTCCTTTTTTGGGTACAGTCCTTCTGGTTTTGGGTGGGGTGTTTTAACAAAATTTAAACTACAGCCCATTGTACCCCAAATGCCATGATATTTTAGCAACAGCGTTGACCTGTCTGACTATTTTCCACTGTCTCAGGACCCTTGAGCTGGTATCTCCTCTGTAACTGATTAAGTGAAAACCAGGTGTGTATTCTCCTGGGTCATCTCAGTGGATGTATATTTAGGAATGACAATTTCTGGATGATATTCAAACATTCCTCTGGATCCATGTCATCTTGGCAAACAGTTTTAGATGAACATACTGACCTGTATCTCTTCATCTGCTCTGTGTTTTGCTCAGCCCTGTAACCACAGCCAGTATATGGATTTCATCACACAGAGGTGCCAAGTCTCTGCAGAATTAGAAAAGAGGAAAAGTGTGTGACTCATCCTGAAGAAGACCAGATGTAATGTTCCCATTACCTGTTACAGTGAACCCATCACCATTTCAAAACCATCCTGGTTTTTAGGGGTTGCACTGACAGCTTCATAGCTTTTCATTATCATTTGAAAGAATTGCTCCCAAAAAGGTCTTTTTCCTATGGTGGCTACACAGGGAAGCATCCTCAGCAGGTTTCAACCTGAGCGCACCCCTTACATTTATTCTTCAACATCTGCATTATGGCAAGATTCCTCAAAGGGAATCTTCGTGACTTAGTGAAGCTTAACGAAAATACTTAAAAATAACCTCAATTGCTAAACATCAAAGCAGTTCTAGATGTGCTGCTCAGCTCCCCAAAGCTCACAGAGACACACAGAAGTAAACCAAACCTCTCCCTGTAGTTACACCTTTGTGTTCATTCTGTACCTAGGCCCAGGAGTAGGGTTGACTGTTCACGTTGACTACTAATGCAGTTTATACATCTCCCTGCCTTTAAAAATTCCTTCCTCCTCCCTCTGCACCCACCCAGAATCTTCTCATACAGCCTCTGATGTACCCAATTTGATATAATTTACTAATGACAATACTTAGGAATGTTTAAGCAATCCCTTCCATGAGACCATCTTTTATATAACCTTACATTTTCCCTTTCTCTTGGCTTGAAAATATAAAACATAGGATACCATCCTTCAGCAGTTGCAGGCAAACCATCTGCTCCCCAAAACACAGTAGTTGAAGGCTTCAGTCATTTAAGAACTGCTGACAGTTTATACATAGCTTCCTTCAAAATAAATAGCCACAAGGGAAAAAAAAGAGAAATGTGTCTATCAAGTTATATACATGCATTTCATACATGATCTAATATCTCATAAAGCTGACTTCAGTGAGTTACTCAAGGAAAAACAAATTAAAATGAAGGGCTAAAACAAGTAATGTGGAAACCCTTTAATCTGTAAGAAATGTAGCTGACAATACATTCAATGCCTTCCATCAGTATTTACAGAATTATCATCTGATCTTTCACAGTCTGAAATCACAGAGTCAAGGCACATGAGCTAGTAACCGTTACCTATTATTTAGCCTGGAATACTGTTTCTTTTGGTACCATGGAATATTTGCAATAAACCAAAGATACCAATTTTCTATGAGTTTGTGGTTACACTTGAAAGTGACTTTGTCTGGCACATAGCAAATCTCCACTTTGTTTATACTCATGTTTAACCACTGCTGAGTCCGGGGCCACCAGCTTGTCCCTAGGCTGAAATCATAGAAATATTGCAGCTCACATCAAAGCCAACCAGAAGCATGAGACAATCTGCACAATGACCTCATGTAACAGAGGGTATGAGTTCAACAAACTTCATCTGATGCCAGGCCATCTGAGCAGGGATTTCAGCATTCCACCTTGCTGCTGCTTACCACAGCACAACACACTGGGAAAAAATAAATAAAATAATCTTTTTCATCTATAATGTCTATAAAAAAACCAGACAGGACTAGAATCAAAGGCTCATAGAATCATTTGGGTTGGAAAAGACCTTTAAGATCCTTGAGTCTGAAGTCATATGATTTATGTCTTATAGTTCCCCAAAGTGACACCAAAAATTTTCTAAGGTTAAACCACATGTATTACTCGAAGATAAAGTGTGTTTGGAGAATGAATAAGCCAGAAATAAAAAAAAAAAAAATTAAAAATCCACAGACAGTTTCCTTACTCATTTTATTTTGTGGCACTCAAAATAGGTGATTAGTATAGAACAGTCTGTTGCTGGCTCTGCCACTTTCATTTTGGGATGGAAAGATATTGGATAGTGTCTGAGAGGAGTGCAAGCCTCCTCAAACTTACATTAGCAGCAGTGGTTGGGTAAGGGGAGCTGGTAGGAGGGCACAGACAGCAGTAATCGCCAGGTAAGCCCTGTTGCTAGTGAGGAAAAATTGCTTCTGTGTGAAGGCTATCCCCATGGATACATTTGGACAACTGATAAGTGTTCTGGAATGGCTGAGAACAAAAGGAGTTCCTGTTCTCCTGGAACCTCTGGTACATTCTGGTGGAGGAATTTTAAGTCCACTACAACAATATTTCGGCGTTTCTTCCACTCTAATTGAAAGAGAGACAAAAATGAGAGAAGACAGCAGTGCAGAAGCACACTCAAATTAAGTGTAATTTTAAAAGAAAGTAATGTTGGAAGCTTTTCAAAGTTTGGAATACATTATCATAAACATGTAGTTATGTAAAAATTAGTGTTCCAGGATGTTCTGAAATAATGGCTAAAGCAATCATCCATGTATTTCCTAAAGGCAGTATAGTGGCATTGTTGAATGTGATGTCTCAAACTCTCCTTTATTAATATCCTCATTTTCTCATTTTTAAAACACATTTTCCAAGTGTTGCTCATCCAAGAAAACATTTCCCATGACAGATAATTGATTTCAGATTTAAAAACAAACAGAAACCCCAATGGCAACCAACATATCCACTGGAAAATCAGCCATTGTTAAGCCCCAGTGATCTCTATTATACTTGCAGATATCTGTAGTACTGTCCTCATAACCTGGAAGAAGGATGTGAAACTCTGACATGGGAGATTTGAAACAACCTGCATCAGAATTTCCTGGCAATTACTGTACTCATGAAATACTGCTTAAATTTAGTCAACCATGCACTCTGGGAAAGGAAGGGCTGGGGGCAAAGAAACTCCCCAAGTGCCTCCTGATTGTCATTTGGACACTCTGAAACAGACTTGGCAGATATAAATTATGATTTTTTTAAAATGAAGGGGGAAAATGAATCGACCAAACCAGCAGACCCACCCTTCTCCTGATGCACACATGAACAAAGCCTACTGTTCTAGGACATTTGTTCAGGCTGCAAATTCAGGCCCTCAGAAGGAAGGACATGGCACGATCAAGGCTGTGGAGCTCAGAGACCAGGAAGGACTTGTGCTTCAGGGTAGTTCAAAGTTTTGCCCCCTGGACTTGATTACATTTGCTTGGAAATGGGAAGACACCGACAAGGAGTCCAGTGCTGCAGGCAAGTTATTTAAAGCAAACTTTAAAAACCCCAGTTTCCAGGGTACCTAAGCAGTTACAGATGCTGACTTATGCCCCCTGACATTATGAGTTATTAGACACTTCATCGAGATAGGTGTTTTGAAAAATCCAAGCAGATGTTTAAGTACCTTCAAAAATCATGTCTGAATGGAGACCATATTACTTTTCTATTAATAATGTGGTGACCAGCTCATTAAGGAAAGCAACTTTTAACAGCTTTCATGCAACTGGACAAAAACAGTAATAAAATAAATAAAAGGGCTAATTTGGATGAAAAAAAATCATTAAAATTTTCTTTTTTAATTGGTGTATTGAAGGTTACTTTATTGAACAAATAAAATGTCTCTTAGGCACACTCAGTAAATTTTCAGTCAAACTTCCTTTTCCATCCAAAGGCAATGAACTGGACCACACATCTCTTTACCAAGAGCAATATAAAAGATACAAAGCAATAAAAAAAATTAAATTTAAATCTATTATTTTGTTTATATTTCTTATTCAGGTTCAGCAACAAAACCACTCAAAACCACAAAACCCTAGGGACAACATAGGGTCCAAACCACAAAATACATGAAAGATTTCCAAGAAACTTAAATAAAGTCATTTCCTAGCTTTTCAATTTTTTGTTTGTTACCTATTAGCCATTTGTAAATCCTACTAGCATTCCTCTGTGGTAATAGAACAAGTGAAAAGAGAATACTGAATATCTGAAGCATTTCCCTCCTAACATCTTTCCAGAGACAGTGACATCAGATATCTGGATTACTTTAATGTGAACATCCACCAAGGACTATAAACTTTCCTAGTCCAGTTGTAACTACCTGTGTTTGTAAAAAATCTTCCTATTGGTAAAATTAGGCCACACAATACATTTTCCTTCGCACTTAGATAAGAAAAAGACCCAATCTCACTTGGAGACTTGAAGGGAGGAAAAAGAAGTGTATTTGTTCTTTCTCTAATTGCCACTCATTAGAGTTACCCATACCTACATTAGAGATATCCATAACTATCCTGAAGATTAGGAGTAACAGCATCTTTGTAACAGAGGATATGGTGTTTTCTCCAAATAGCACTTTCATAAACCAAGAGTATCCACAATTACCTGACTCCATTATCTTAATGCTGGCGCCAAACCCACTGGTAGCCACTCTGCTGTCTTCAGCAGACTTTGGAGGAGTTGCAAAATGAACAACTGATCCAATTCAGTCAAATTCTTACCCACATTCTTTTATTTTCTTTACCTCCCTAGTAATACAAATACGGCACCTACAGATGATTAACCAGAAATGGAGAAATTGAGCTCTGGAAAACTCTCAGTCCTGTTTTTAAAGCTACAAGATGAAACAGATGCTGCATGGAGTTCTTTGTTCCTGGCTCCACCAACATCTGCGTACCCCTCATTTCTGTGACTGCCACCAGCTTCACTAGAGAACTCCAAACTGAGATCTCTTAAACAAGACTGGTCCTTCAGCAGCCCCTACTTGAAAGCGAAACAAATTATGAATCTAACAGAGTGATAATTTTACTTAAACCTGATTTTATCTCATCAGACATCTATAAGTGTAAGTAGGTTTATAATGTATGCTCTTTCCTCCTGTGGCAAGGATTTGAGCTGACAGCCCCATCACAGAAGATTTCCTGTCATTGTAACACTTCTTGTTACTATGTAAAGAACCCAGGATTGCTAATGAAAACTACTTTTTTTGGTACCATTTTCAATTATAAGAAGATTTGTGAAGGGTTTTTGGAGATGTTGTGCTGATTCCTTGCCTCCGTACTACCTCCCGCATTCGTCTTTTTATTTTGTCTTTCATCTCTTTTCTGATGCCCCACATCCCATCATGCCACACTGCACTCGTTAAATAAACCCCTAAATCTAGCTTTTGTCTAGCACTAATCCTTTTATTTCCTAAATCTTATTTAATCCAGAGGGCTTCCTTTCATCTCTTTAACTGTCCGTTGGATCACTACTGTTTCCTATCAACTGCTCCTGAAAATCCTGTATGGAGTTAAAAAGCTTTCAAGTGTTTCTATGATTCTCATTAGATTCTGCTCTCCCCAACAGCTGCTAAAGAGCATATTGCTGCTGCTCATGGCCTTCTGCCTCCCCTTGCCCTAACATAGCTCACAAGTAATAATCACGTTAGATAGGGTTTCCCCACTTTTTCTGGAAAACTCCCTGCCCTAGTTTCAGCCCGTACATTAGCAAGATTTACTTAAATATGTATTGGTTAATATGAGGCAAAAGTTTTTAGGTGGAAGTGATCAGGGAGAGGGTCACAAGGAAAGCTCTCCCTGGTGCCACAAGGAAGGGGTTCTCAGTTGGTTTTTCTTGCATTAAATCACTGTCCATATGAAAAGGTGTCAGTATTTCCGCCTTGTGCTCCTGTTTCTCCTTTTGATCCCTCAGTGGCCAGTGGAGCAAAACTGGTGGAAGAAGCAGCTTTCAAAAGTCTCTCCCTGTATGGAGCACCTATTTGCTAAGACCCATCAGGTGTCTGCAGCAAGGTCCTGCCTTCCCACTGCAAGATATTTTAGAGTGAGTCATCCTGTCGGGTGAGATGTTGAGCAGAAGTTACAGTGAGAGGACACCCCAGTTCTCACACTGCCCATTTGCAGACCACACATGCCAGCTCTCTGCTCCCAGCCTTCAGGGGCCCAGAGCAGCTCCTCACACTCTGCCCTGTTCTGCAGCTCTCAGAGAGGCTGCACAAATGCCTTACATGTTTTCTGCTCCATGCAAACTCCCACAGTGCATGTGACAGCAGTGGAAGCCAAGGCCCGGAGCTGGTAAGTGTACAAATACCATTCCCTCCAAAGGGAGGCAGAGCTGCTATTGCGACGCCTTGGAGGGAGGGGAATCCTTATCATGACACCCACCCTTCCTCCAGACAGCCCCTCACCCCCTTTCAAAAGTGCTCATTGATTTTAAAGAGTCCAGAGATGACCAGTCACTTTTACCCCCTGCTGGACAAATAGCCCAGAACATCAGATTTAGCAGTTCACATTTAATATAAAACATGTGAGATTTATTTCCATTTTCCCCCTCAGGCAGTGGCAAGTGTAGCTATGAAGACGTGAATGACACCAGGATCAGTGTAGTTACCAAGTCATGAGCACCCTCATTCCTTACTGAGAGACACCATGTGCAGAGAAAAAGACCATTCAGAGCCACTATTCAGCAGCACGAACATGATCTCTTAAACCCTACTAAGTTTAGGCATGAGATTTCATGCTGAATGCTGTCCTGTGGACCCACTGTACGTAACCAGTTAAACTGGCTGGATGGCTGCTGCAGTCCATAACTGCTCTGGTTTGCACTCAGAAGCAAGTTGTTATTTGCTTCCTTTTGCACAACACAAGCCTTATCTCTCTGCAGACATGCAGTAGCACGTCTGCTACCTTTGCACTACCATACTCATGTCTTAGACAGGGTGGGTCAAAGCAAGTTTAGTCAAACTCTAGAGGCTTTTTTTTTTATGCTGAAACATTGTCTAAGAAGGCAATAGCAGGATGAATGGGACTGAAAAAAGCATGGGAAACACAGTAACTGTAAATTTATCCTCACTCATCTCTTTCATGCAATGCTTATTCAAAATCTTCTAATGTTTTTAATTAGATTTTGCTCATTGTGAGTTCTGTATTTTACTCATGTAATAGTACTCTAATGAAGTTAACTAAGAGCTACAAAATTCAGAGCTGGATTTTTAGAAAGATCTTTCGAAACCACAAATGTCTTGTACTGATGGTTGAACAACCTGCCTCAGGATCCAGAATCCAAACTTTGCTGCAACTCAGGTAACAAATGCTCCTACCCAGAAGGTCATCCCCCACCCTTGCAACCCTTTTCTTCAGTGTGGGTGTGATAATAGGACCCAACCCCGTCAACCCTCCCAGAGGCAATTTTCCAGCATGGTTCTGGAAATTGCAGTGAGCCAAGGGTGACCACAATAACCACTGGGAGAAGACATGAGCTGCATAGATGTGAACTGGGCTGTGCCAGTTCCCCTCCATGCCGAGTACGGGGCTAGGTGACCAGGGCCTGGTTGTCTCATTTACTTAGTCCTGACAGATGCAGAAAAGCAGAACAAGAAGTTTCAGGTCTCACAGTCATTTAGAATGCTACTTCACTAACATCCACCAAAAGGTGTGTGATTTCAGCTACCAAATAAAAATATTTATCAATTACAGGGGACTTCTCTAAGAAAAATTAAATTTTTTCCTGTGATATCTGTGAAAGCAAAAGCCAAAGGAAGAAGTAGCCAGTGCAGCCAAAATCTCAAATTAACACCACTGGTTTAAAAACAAACTGCTATTTTATAGCCATGCAATGTAAAAGATGTGGGGTGAGTGTAATTTGAGTGCAACAGCTTAAAGCTGGAGAACAAACAGTCCTGCTGCCCTTTGAGCTTGATGGTAGAGGTCTGCAGAAATGAAAGAAAGGCCACAACTGATCTGGGGGTTACAGAGGCGTGTGTTGCTATGAGACAGTCTTGGACTAAAAATCAGTAGCACCTGCACATATTTTGCAGCTGACAGAATGTTGGAGAACCATAGACAATGTAAAGGAAACTGTTCCAGAATTTGTAACTGCTTTATCATCTTCAAATTTGCCACTTCAGCCTGAAGTGACATGAAAGAATAGAACTGTGTTAATATTGGGAATATAGGATAGCTCCTACTCTCTAATGACCTGGCATTTCCAGCAACAAAAGGGACAGCAGTATAGTCCATCAGCTCTTCAGAGCTACCTGGAGACCAGTTTTAGGTCAAGAGACCTGCCACGGTATGTATCTCGTAGGCTGCATTCAGCAATATCCATCTCACATGCACACAAAACTTGCCAATGTACCAGCAAAGTTCCTCACACAAAGAAGCAGCAGTCATTTCTCCGTACTTAACAAAATGCAAAGTGAGCAGAAGTGCCAGCAGTAGGAAGTGTGACTGGAAAACAACCATTTGTTACCTGGGTAATTTTAATAGGGGCTGTAGTACTATTTAAAAAACACAGGGGAAGCAAACTTTGGACATAAAGTTCAAAATCTGCCTAAAAATATCTAATGTGTCATACAATTGCCTAAATGCTTAGGTAAGGTTTCTCTGGCAGGTTTGCTACTTCTGCCATAGCTTTGGTTCCAAAAACACACAGGCAAAAGCAGCACCTAGGCATATTCCACAAACAATGGCAAGCTGGAGATAAATGTAAAAGAAAATCCCCAGGTTCTTATTTTTCATCTGGCTTCACTTTAGAGTCTTTTATATCCTGAGGTCATCCTTCTCCAGGAATTACATGACTTATCCGTTACCAAAGCACTTAACAAATAGTAAATACATTTTATAAGAGAAAGCTGGAAGGGAAGCAAAATAATTGCAGTTGGGTCTTGAATTTCTTTTTCATTTTTGATGAAAAATTCAAAATTATTTTCCCAACTCTTTTTTTCTACATGAAGAAAAATATTTCAGAGAGCCACTTTGAAGCTACTCAAGGAGCTACTTAGCAGTGTGCCCTGGGAATGTGTTTTGAGGGTTTAGGGGTCCATGAGTGCTGCTCAGTTTGAAAGAACCATCTTTCAAAAACACAGGAGCAGGCAATCCCATTCTGTCCTAAGTCATGCAAGCAGGGAAGAAGGCTATCTTGGCTGAACAGGAAATTGCACTCGGAAGGAAAAAGAAATTGTATGTTTGCTGGAAGTGAGGTCAGGCTTCACAGGAATTTCACAGGTTGTCAATGGCTGCAAATATTTTGGATGTGAGCAATACTTGTTCATTATTGATGGTTGGTCTGGGGTTTTTTTAGCTCCTTGTATGCATTTTTAGAAATTTCTAAGCTGCTTCCCATTGAAAAACAAGGGAGCCTGAGAACAACAGCACCCCATTAGAGAGGAGGTTCGTCTGTCCCAACACTGTCTCCAAACTGGCCAACCACTTGTCCAAAGGAGACCTTGAGTAGTGCAAGTCAACTACAGATGGTGATGTTTTGTGGTAAATACTACATTTACTAAAAACAAGCTGGAAAAGCTTTCCATTGTAAGTGCAACTTCTCTTGTAGAGTTCATAATTACTATTGCTGTCATCTTCATCATCAAATTATCATTCAGCCAAGGAACTGTTGAGTAAAGTCATCAACTTGCTGTACTTATAAAAGAAGAAAAGCAGGAAGGGTAAATAACATCACAGAAATTATTTAAAAAGCAGCCTTGTCACAGAGAAAAATAAATCTTTTCCACCACTCACACTGCCAACTCAATGTTTGTGTTTATCTCTTCCCGTCCTTTGTGCTATCCTGGATGAGGGGGATGACTGCATCTTTGGTGAGGCATCAAAGCAGCCTGATGGACAGCTGCAGCATTTCCCAGGGAGTACAGGACCATTCCAGAGATCCCTGCAAATAAGGCTGAACCACAGCACTGTCTGTTTGATCAGCTCTCTCTCCCAAGCATCTGGATGGAGCCCCAGACAAGAGATGCTCGGAGAAAGAGTTGGCTGCTCGCCCTGCTGCAGATGAAGGATTCGAGCGACACAGAGAGCACAGGGGGAAGGGAGTGCATTATTTCCAGGGGAGGAAGAGATGCAGCCAAAAGATGCCCCAGATTTGAAGGAGCTTTATCAGTATATGGAATCAACACATTTACTTGCAAAGGGAGGGAGGAAAGACCAGAATAAATTGACTGAATTTTGAGAGGTCATCTCCAAATCTAGTGGCTAAATCTAGCCAAATCAAGGCATAATTTCTTCTCTTGTGCTATAATAATTCACAGAATTTAGGGTAAGACAGTCAAGTCCAAATCAGTCCCAATTCCCTAGCAGGGTTATTCACACTGTGCATTCACATGTACACAGAGGGCACTGCTGGCATTCTCAGGGTTCCTCTGATGTGCCTGTCAGCCTTTTAAATCCAGTTTGCACAGGTGCAAATGACACAAGGTAAAAACCAGTTGTGGACTGTTTCCAGTGCCACAGGCCATTGAGTTCTGATGTTATAATAAAGCTTGGGGACACAGCAAGCAGGTGTTAGACTGACCAAGGGGTCCTGCATGAGGGACCGAACATCAGTTTAGCTGGAAGATGGAGGTAAGGGGTCAGTGTTGTAGGGGGGCTGTAAGCCATGTATTAGCATCCCCTGGAGCAGCCTGTTCACTCCCACATCGTGTAACTGAGGTGCAGTCATTTGAAATGGAAGTGACATTGAGTGTGTGCCAAGGGTGGACACTGCCCTGACTGGCATGGACAGGAATGCCTATACTGTCCTGGTCAGATGCCATGGTCATGAAGAGTGTGTGTGCTTCACCACATGCAGAGAAACAGAAATCTCTGCAGTCAGATGGTTTTTCATAGAAGTAGTGAGTTGTAGCAACATGTCTCAGCTCTGAACTAGATCATGTGGAGAAGCAGGATGACATAGTCAGCTGCTCTCCCACCCCCTCCTCACAAAAGATAGCAAATTGCCTATTTTCTTCAGTTTCTTGCACGTCATTTTGAAAAAGCCTTACAATCACTAATTTGGGTGTTTTCCAGAATGAAAGCACCCCTAACATTCAGAAATGGCACTAGAATAATAAGGCACAAGCAAGCCTTTTTGCACAGAAAGTGAAACAAGCTGAAATACTTGCATAGGCATGGCCATTGCATATACCTGAGAAGATTCTTCTGAGCTCTGAGAAAGCCTGAAACATGCTGCTTCAGTACTAATAAAGTTTCACTCTTAGTAATCACCCAGACTTGGAGCAGCCAAAAGAGCTGGCCCAGGACAGCTCATGCCCTTGATCTCCCTTTCACTCACAGGCTCTTTTGTTTGCTGCCAAACACTGATAATCCCCTTACTGCAGACCATTAAGCCTTGGGGGCCATGGGAGTAAAACAGTGGAGGCACCATCTTTTTTTTAACAGCTCCAGTGCTGGGGGAGAGAAGTGGAAGCTCCTTCTGGAACATGAGATACATGCAAGTATAAGGTAAAATAAACTGACCTTTTGAGCTTTACAGAGCATGAGACACAACTCATGTGACCATCCTCGCCAAAGGGCAAGAATGGAATCATGTGGAATCTCCCTGGGACACAGCCCCAGCTTTAACAGGAGACTCCAACCATGTTCCATGATACAAACTGCCAAGCCCTGACCAACCCACCATGAGGAGCCAGCATCTGCAGCATCACTGGCTCTGAGCACCTGTGAGTGATTATACAGACACTTCAGACAGTCCTTTTTTCTGCCAGGCCAAGCCTGAAACGGCGAGCCCAGCAGTGGATGTGTAGGAAGTGGGTTATGCAGCAAGTAGGGTACTGCTATGAAGAAAGGAGGTTTTATTCCCCCTCAGACCTGATTTTTGTCTAGCAGGCAAACAGGGCCAGATACAAGGGGCTCAGCTATTCCCCTTTGTTGCTCTCACATGCACTAAATCAGGGATAAATGAGCACAACCCTGCCAGTACCTCAGCCAGCAGCACAAGCACCAGCGCTCCAGGTGCCCTCTCCTCCCCGCCATGCATGTACTGGAGGTAGGAAAGTTGTTCTTGGCAGAAATTCAGTGGGCATCTGTGCCTGCAGAGGTCTTCATTGCAGAAGAGCTGAGAGAGCTCCTGGGAGTCACTCAGGATTCTGGTAAACAGTAAACTCTTGCAACATGAGATTTAGCAGCACCTCAGAGAACTTAAAGCAGCTCTATTTCTAAATATTTGCTCCACCATTCAGTGAAGCTCCTACAGTATTTGCATTCACAGAGAACAGGGCTGAAGTGGATCCAACCCAGGTGGACACAATCCCACATGTGTGTGCCGATCCATCTGTGATTTTTGTCAGTGACACTGCAGTCGCAGACAGTAATGGAATAACTCCTGTCAGGACATTTTATTGACACAGATGTCTGACATATTTTTGTCTCCACTGCAGGAGACAGCACTGGGTTAGGGTCTGCTATTGCACACCAACTACAGCTGGTTGGCAGAGCAGAGAAAACCCTACCTGTTTGAAAAAGTCAATTTTCAAGTCCTGCAGTCAGCACATGGTGAGTAGGGGGTCTGTGTAAACCTCTGAAACCCCGTCCTTTTTCATGAAGCCTTTATCTGGGAATCTTGGAAAGGCAGCACAAAACAGAGCGATAGTCAAGTTCTGCTACAGAAATTATGAGACTAAAGATCAGGTTTCCAAGACAGCAAAATTTAGAAGAAAATATCAGGTAGATAAATCAATATGCAAAATATTTCCCAGTATCTGAGTTTGACACTCTCATAAAATCACCATTTTCTCAGTCTCCTGGTGCCCCTCCAATGTAGCACGGGTCAGGCCGAGTAGGCCGAGGAGCCAAAAGGAGAGACAAATGAAAGACCACACAGAGAGAGCAAACGGAGAGGGCAAAAAGAGAGAGAGAGGGCAGAACCCTCTGACCTTTATTTATATGTTTTTACAAATCACCATGGATTGGAGGTAGAAATCACTACCTCTCAATTCCATTGGTCAAAGCATCTATCTATCTATCTATCTATCATATTTCTCCACCCATGAGAATGAAATGATAAACAACAGAAACAGTTAACAAAACATAGATAGTTGTCAAGAAACCATGGCCATGTTTACAGCAGAATGTGTGAGAAAGTATTACAGCAAAGAGAAACACTGAGAAACTGCAAAACTCAGGACAACACTCCTTCCCCTTGCATCAGAACTTGGCCCCTCTGGCCACAGGCTGTCCAGGCTCAGTTAGGAAATATCCCTTCATTCCTCCTCAGGTCACTTAAGCTGAGTGAAACTCACAGGTGTAGAATTCATGTAAATGGCAAAAAAAAATTTAAAAGCTGAGCTTAATTCTAGCCAAGCAAACCAAGTCTCTGCAGCTTTGTTTTGGAGAAGTCACAGAAAAGAAAATAGAGGCAGGAGGCTTTTCAGTAAATATTTTCCCAGAAAGTTTATTACAATTTCAGTTTACAGTTGGGAAGTAACAGCTACAAAAAGGACTTCTATCTCACAATCTCAGCATTTGTTTTCAAAGTAAAATAGACAAATATTTTCTCCCATCAGCATAAATGAATAGCATATGTGTCCTGCAAGAAGAGAGTGTGTTTGAGAAGAACAGTGGGTTTTATCTTCCACATATCTTTTCTCTTTCCCCTTACTAGAGAAACCTTCTTCACCAAGAATCTTCCAAAACTTGCATATTTTGAGCCCTGATGCATCCTTCCCCTTTCAGGATGTTCAGAGAAAGACTTCAGCACTGATACACATGTACACCTGCGACATTCACAGGCACACATTAACCACCTCTCTGCCTTTCCTGCTTTAGACAGTGTACATGAAACATTTGATGCAGCCTCCACCAACACCACAAAACTTCCTGATTTTCACCACCATGGAAGACTAGGACACTCAAAAAGAAGACTCTGTGTGCAATTCCTGATCTGAAGCCCAGTGAATCCATCAGACAGCCATGTCCCTCTGTGAGGCAGAGAAGGGGTAGGACTTTGAAGCTCACTGGGAAGGTTATAAAACTCGGTGGGGGAGATGACAAACAACCAGAAGACTTCCTGTCTGTGGAAGGGGAACTCAACGGGTCATCTCTGGCAGTTCCCACAGCAACAGAACCACAGAGGGGAAAAGGGCAGTCCCTCTGGTAATTAGATCTCAGGCTATTCACACGTTCAAGCAAAAACTCTGAATTTCATTTTATATATTGATAAGGCACATCAAAACCTCAGGAACTGATGTCATGCAAAAATCCAAACAGACTGCAGACACAGATGTTGCTGAAGATAGACATGTGGTCAACTTTAAGATCAGATTCATTTTGGGGTGTCAGGGCATGTGAGAACAACAATATCAACAATAAACGTGTCTGATGCTTTAAAACCATATTATTTCTAACAATCTGGGTTTGTGCTTTTTTTTTACAGAAACAGTGCTTTTCTTAGCAAACTCTTCTTGGTGAGCTTTTGCAGGAGTGGAAAAAAAGCTGCTGGACGACATCCCACCACCCTCTGGGATGGTGCAGAATGACAAGTATTGTGCCTCAAGGCCCAGGGTAAGGGAAGGCTTCACAGTCTCTTCCCTCTATTGTAACTCACAACATCAGAGAGCTCCTCAGCAACTGCTGCTGATCCTGCACACTGCAAGAGCTCTTAGTGCAGCAGAGCACTGGTGACTCCTGGATCCCTTCCCAGAAAACTCTTCCTCTAGAAAAGCAAGTGCTTCAGACTAAAGAGAAATATTTAGATAAACAGCAGGACCCAAGAGATAAAAAGCTGGCCTGGCTAAGAGGAGACTGGAGGTCCTATTTCAGGTACCAGAGCAGTCAGTCACATTGGCAAGAACAAAGGCTAGCATAGAAAGTCAAAACTTCCTTGCTGAGCTTGGATAACTTAAGTTTACACTGATTTATAATTTCAATTGAGTTTGTGTATGGGTATGTCAGTTTTAAAAGCAGACAGAGAGTGTTCAAACAAGCTAACCTACTGTAAGATATTCTTGCTTTCTTTTCACATATCACATCAAATTATTTCATTGTCATGAAACTCTAAAGATAAAGACACTACCAAGAGTCAGTATATGAAGTTTTTAAAGATGACATAAAAACATCAAAGCAGCAAAATGAAAACAGTTCTAAGGTTTTGTTGAATTCAAATCAAATCAGCTTCAGCTGATTTTTTTTCAGGGATGTCTTTGCACTGCCATGTTAGGATGCAAAGTGACTGTCATTCTCTGCACTCATTTCCTTACAGGGTCAATCCCACAGCAAGATTTTCATACATATAAATGCAGCCTCCGCAAGCCCTTCCATCCAGCTCTAAACCTCAGGATTATTTCCTGCTGTTTTTCAGGCAAACCAACTGCAAATACTGTTCAGGCTGTATTCAGTGCCCAATAGCTCACACTTGAGAGAAAATTAGGGCCAATGAAAGCAAGTTGGCCATCAGAAGACCCACCAAAGCTGTCAGCAGGTGAGGAATCCATGAAAGAGTCACAGAGTAATATTGAGACTAGCAATGAACTTAATTTTTGCAAGATTTTCAAAGCATAGAGGAGATGCCTGGACCTGTGACACAAGGGAAGAGAAATAATCATAGGACAAGGTCAATGCAAGGAAAAATGATCATCACTCTGAAATGGCACCTTAGCCTCGATAAACAGATTTTCTTGTATACATGTAAGATATATTAAATAGCCATCCTTAATGGAAAAAGTGGTGTCTTTGTTTACTGTATCACTGAAAAAAATGTAAGCATCTTGGCATTTTGCAATTAAAAAGTAATAATAATAATTTTGGGAGGAAAATTAAACCAACCCAAAGCACAATTTAATTTGTCAGCAACTTGAGCTCAGAAGAAAAAAACAAAAATACATTCTGGCCAGGAGAATAAACAAATCTCTTAAGGGGAGTTGTTTCTCAAGTTATATATTCATGCATTAAGAATACAGTATCATTACATCAGGGATCCAAAAGCCAAATTTCATTAATTTCATGAATTTGTGAAGCAGTTGATGTCTATAGAACTACTCATTTTTCTTTTTGCCATTATCTTCTGTTGCTGATAAAGTGCTTAAAAAACCCCAAGCCAAACAAATCGCCCGGCTATGAATAAAAGGAAGAATTTTCAGAAGATTTTAACTCCCCCTCTGCCCTCTCCTGCAAAAATATTATGTAAAGAAACCCGGAGCTGGGACTGGTGGGAAGCCTCCAGTCTTGAGTAGCTTTTTGGTGGGCCCCACCAGAGATGTCAGTCTTACAACTCAAGCCAGGGGTAGAGTGGCATCTTCCCTTCCCTATCCCAGCATTACCCTCGCCAACCCATGGCCAAGCCAGGCAGGATCTACAGTCCATGTGGCTGGCTGGCTGCTCAAAACACCCAAAAACCTCAAAAATCCCCACTGGTGGAGGTCTTCAACCCAGCCAAAGAGTTTTTGCATCCCACAAAGGCCCAACAGTCACCTCTGCCCCATCCCACCTCTGTCCCACCATGGGTTTCCCTGCAAACCCCCCACTAGTGCCTCCTCTCCCCCTCTCCTCATTCAGGGAATCTGAGACAGGGGGAGGTTTGACTGTGGAACAATTGTTTATATCTTTGTGCAAGGGAAATCTGGGATTATTTATGGAAATTCAGACATTGCTAAATAACAGATGGTCTTCTCAGAAGAAAAACTGCTTTTGTTTTGGGGAGAGAGAGGGTTGGAGGGGATTATTTTTAAGGCAGTTTGGAAAAGAGCAGAATGTTTACTCCAGAATATAGAGGAACTTCATTGAAATAAAACAAACGTTTCTTGGGGCAAGCATTTCATGCAATACCTAATGCCACTGAACTTTGTGGCATCTGAGCAAAACATGACAAAAAACAAGGTCTCCTTCTTCATCACCAAAAAATAAACAAAAATTAACTGTCTTCATAACAGTTTGGTCTGTACCCTGTAGGGAAAGCTTGCTCCTTTTCATGCTATTGCTCTGCTAAGCGTGGCAGAGGAAAGGGACGTGCACATAATAAGCAAAGAATTAAAACTACACCAAAATCACAAACTTCACATTAAAACCTTAAACAATGAAAATGCAAAGTTCAGCAGAACACGGAAACTCCAGCTCAGCCATACCAACTTGTCCCCTCCATGATCAGCACAGCTCTTCTCCAAGTTTGCTCTATAAACACATATTCCACAGCTCTTATTTTGTCTTTTTGTTTGTGGCGGAGGTTTCAGACAAATCTCTTCCTATTAGACAACACGTTTCACCCTGGTATGGTTAAGAAAAGTTCATATTTTGCTGATTTTGCTGTAGATGTCCTCTTTTTCTTGTACAATATTCCTTGAAACTGGCCCCCATGAAAAGATTCTTTGAAGCATTTGCAATTTTCTCATTTTTAACATCAACTTTTAACTTAAAATGTTGCTTTTTATTGTAAATACAATCTATTAGACCAAATTATTTCCATCTGGAAAGAATTCATACATTTTTTCCCAGAATTTAACAGTGCAGCAGCGTGAGTTGCCACTGCAACAAACAACATACCCAGAACAAACATCAGTAATGCAATTAAGCTGAACTGTGACACATTTTAAAGACATTTTAGATTACAAAATCACAAGATTGTCTTTTATCAAAAGGGTTTCTAGACATACTGGGCCTTGGAATTAACTGTAAGATTGTCAGGCAGCCAGACAGGCACCTCAGTGCTCCCATCCCTCCCATTGCTCCAAGGGTACAAACTAGGCAATAGTAGGAACCAAATCATGTCAGACACTGCCTTCCCTACAAGGTTCATCACCAGGGAATGAGCTTCAGGACTTGCTGGTGGGATATGCACAGGACCACACATCAAAAAGTAAGAATTTAAAGGAATCAGAAATAAAAAATAAAAGCCCACACTATCAATGCCCTTTTCACACCCCAAAAGCCCCAACCAATAGGACTGCTATGCAGCTCTCCTAACACCAACACATCAGCAGCCTCTGCCTAAACCAGCCCTGTTGTGGGGTTTGTTTTTGGGGTTTTTTTTACAAATCATGACCCTCATCACACACCCCATTTAATCTTGTACCACAATCATCATGTCATTGCCACTCATTCTAGCAGTGCAGGACTCAACGCAGGACAAGGGGCTAAATTACTCAGACTTTGTTGTAGTGACTATAGAAGAAAAACAATAGGGGAGAATTCTGCCCAGCATTGCCATTTGTAAGAGTCACAGGACTATTTTAAAAACAAAACATGAGTTCAAGAGATTTCTCAGCTAAGGATTTCTCAATGTTTCCACAGAGTGGGTGCCATGTAAAGGTACAGGCCTTCATCTGGTAGAGGGGATGACTTTGCAAGGTAAAGAATTGGGGAAATAGCATGTAGCTACATCTGTCAAAATAAAAAGTGACACACAGGAACAACAGCTTAGATTCTGCCCTTCATTCTAAAGAGGCTGAAGCATGGGTGCCTCTAAATTTAAACTTGGTCAAAATCCAAAATATGCAAGGGTGTTTCTGTACTTAAACTAGAAGTTAGCAAGTATTAGATAAAAAAATGAAACACACCAAAGCTACTCAAACCACATTGAGATGGTCCAAGAGCTGTTTTCAGGAATGATTCACATTACAGTAGGATACTAAGTACAGCAGGATACTAAGTACAGCTCACGGGATTTGCAAATTCTCTGTCTCTTATGTTCATCCTGGTTCACTAGCTTGAGTTGAAACCTCAGTACAATGAGGGTTCTTAAAATGTCTGCTGGTTATAGGAAAAGAAATGGTACCAGCTCTCATAGGCATATTGGTTTCTGCTAACATGTACTGTCCTAGTCCCAGAAAATGTTCACTGATTGTAGTAAACCTGTCTTGATTACTGAAACAAAAATATTCTTAAATTAAAATACAATAGGTGTATTAAGAAATCTCTCCTATTAGCAACAAATGAGGAACACCAAATCCTGCCAGCTCTTACATATGAGCTTCATTGTAAACTCATCAATAATCCCAAATTAAGCTCATGCAGAAGTGTTGAAAAGATTGGGGCTATCAGAGAGTCATACTCCAAGCACTGACAACCTAAGCAGAGTGCTAGCTTCAACTAGACTACTCAGAGTTGTAAGATGGACCTGAGGCATGAGGCAATTGCAGCACCAGGCCCCCATTTGGGGGATACTGGATACTGACACCCTTAGAGCTAACACGAGTCTCCCAAGTGGTGTCCTTAGCACTCCCTCAGCAACGTTCCTGCATAACTTCAAGATTTCAAATTATCTTGATTCTATTAAAGCAAACCACAGACACAGTTTTTACACCAGACATGTTTTTAGTGAAGAAGTGCTGCATATAGAGTACAATCCAACGCATGAATGATAGGACCTAACTTCAAAGGAAGTGTTTTCCATGTAAATACACAGTGTTAGAACAAATCACCCCCTTTAATACAGATCATTTTAATAAGGAACAAGCTAAAATGCATTGAGTTTAATAGCATGATAGCACCTTAAATGCAGAACAATGAATTGTTCCCATTTCTGCAAGCTTACGGTCTAGATGAGCACAGAGGCAAGTAGAAACCAATAATACTTTACAGCAGGAAGAGGAAATGGTTACATTCACTGAAGTCAGAATGAGACACTGTATTTAGATTAAGACGTCTAACAAAAAATCAATTGGATTAATCAGAAAAATATTTGGTTTTAAGATGACATATAATTGCCCTTTTGCTATAAACCTGTTACATATACACCGGCCTGAAAATGGGAATCTCTGAATTGTGCTGAGCATTAAGATGTTTTTGGTTTTAAACTGAGTGTGAAGCAATAGCAGACTAGTTTCATATTCCAAAAATATTTCATTTATTGCTTCTCTTCCCTTAAGTCCACTTAAATATTCAAGTATTTTTATGAAGGGTACTGTTTTTATTTAGTACACTGCCATGTGGCTGGTGACATGTGTATCTGCTTAGACCAAGATGACATTTTGTATTGTTATGGGATGAGAAAACTAAATAGACACCCCTTAGATCTTTGTCCCTTACTGTAACAGAAAAATCCCATAAGAGCCATCAAAGCACAATGTGGACTTAAAATAGCAAATTAGTAATCGAAACTACCCAACACATTCATTTTCAAAATAATCACTGAATGCACAGCCTGCCTCTCCCTGCAGAGATAGAGGATTGAGGGCTGATGATGATGGAAGGCTTGGGAGTCTGAATCAAGTGCAAATTTGTCAAGGAAGTGAGCGAGGGTAGGCTGCCCAGTCACAGAGCCAAGCTCTTCTTTCTCTGCCCAAATGCTTGCATGACAATGTTTTCAAAGAAACTCCACCTATAGAATTAGGACTATGAGAAGAAATGTGTAGTATTGCATAAAAAAGGTGGGGTTGCTAGTTAATCGGAACATAACACAACTTAAAGGAATCCTCATCCACAAGAGGTCCATTCCATGGGAAACACCATTACACTTGTTAGCCACATTCTGCAATCATTATCTGAACAGGATGAGATTTTCAAGAACTTTTATGACTCAGCTGCTCCCACTGTGACACTGGAAAATAACTCATGATTCCTTACATACTGACAGTTTAGTTCCTGTTAGGAAAAGAGAATTTCAAACATCTTCATGAGTGTGTCAGAGAATAAGAACAGGCAGATATCCAAGGATCACAACAGCAGATTTTAAATAAACAATCCCAGTCCACCTTACATGTGATCGATAGTGAATTTTCCTCTCCCTTTAACCAATGCTGCCCCAGAAGTATTATTATACAAAAATTACAATTGTGCACCCCATCGAAGACTAAAATCAGCAGGAAAGTGCATCTCCAACCGCAGGATAAGAGTGTTATTTCCTAGACTAAAGAGCCCAGGTTTGCAAAAAGAGAACCAAAACACAGAATTAAAGTAGCAGAGTAGGCAGGCAGAAGCAAATGGCAGTACACAAATCAGTGATGCAACACGGACCCCATGGTAGAGATTCGCTTCAAGCACCATTCAGCCTCTCACTGAGGAACCTTCTTACTATTACACATCCAAGGTAATGGGAGAGCTGCAGGCTGACAGATTTGTTCCTCTTATGAGGCATGATAGGCAAAGGACACCTGAAGTGTGAGGAAATGCAGAAAACGAAGGCTGACCCTTTGGGAGATCTAAGATGGGTGTTAAATTCTTTTCTTTTTTTTGTGGGAGAGCCAAACACATGGCAGGAGAAGCAGAGCACCACTAAGTCACAAGGAGCCTTGTGGCCTTGGAGCATGTGCTTGCTGTATGGAGAAGGTCATTCAGTGGTTCTCACGAGCAAGAAGGTCAGAGTGAAGAGCAAGAGGGCAGTAGCAGATTTCAAAAAAAACCAACATGAAAGCAGCCTAAAACAGTGCTCCAATAACAATCAACCCACCCATTTTACAGACAAATAAGCACCCTTCTGCCGCGATGCTGCCGGCAGGGGCACCAGGCATCCACCACAGTTTCAGGGGCTGCCGGGCTGCTCCAGGCACAGGCTGGCGAAGGTCCAGCAAGGTTTCACCCAACCCACCAGTGCTACAGGTGTGCCGAGGAAGGAGAGACGAAGCAGAGGGGCTCCTCAGATGGTTTATTTGGCACCAGGGTTGTGCCAGGGAAGCACTGGCACAGGGAGTTACAGTCACAGATATACCAACACGAGGGGGTAGGGGAGGGTACAAACATCCTATGAGGTAGGGGTGCAAGGTTTGAATTTGGCGGGCTCTGTATAGGATTGCGAAATACAGAGCCCTCCAGGGGGAGAAACCAGATGCTGGAGGTGGGGGGAGCAGGGAGACAGCAGTGCCTGCCCACGAGGAAAAACCGAAACCTGGCGAACCACACACCACAACACCCTTCACACATATTTGCCAGACACATTTGTTTTCTCTGTGTCTCCCAGCCCTACGCACATATGTCTAAGTCAGCTAAGTCAGCTTTAGGCTTCTCTTTACATCACATCTCAAAAACAATACATCCCATTTCTGAGGAAATAATAAACCCCACAAGGAGCTAACTACCCTGTGAGCCCTCATGATTTTCTAAGGCTCCAAATTTACTTTACATCTTACTAAAACCTAGTAGAATGCACAAACTCATCCCTCTCTTTAGCCCAAGGACTCCCTCTCTAATCACAAACATCTGGTTTTAAAGCATTTTGGCTGCTACTTTGTACTAAACTTAACAGGTTTGGTAAAGCCATAAGTATTATTAAAAACACCCATACCATCTTGATTGAATTTCTCTTTAGAGAGCCTTTAGCTTGAGACTTTGGGCTTGCTCTTAAGTTAGCTGGTTTTTTTCATACACTTTTGTCTAGAAACCACTCTTCCTCAACCCTAAATCTCCACTCTGCTCCTGCCTGCTTCCCAAACCCCCAGCCCAAGTCACCACTGGAGTTCCACCTGATGCATTAGGTAGTTCCCAGCATATCCCTCCAGATGTGCCTGCTCCATGTGAAGGCTGTTTCAGCTCTATGAAAATAAAACTGACTCCAGTAGAGAAGGGGTTGAGGTCTTTTTTACCATGGAAAAAAAGAGCCTTAGAAAGTCTTGGTAGACATATCACTATAAATGAAGGTGAAAGGGGATCAAAGGATTTACTGAATGAGTCTGTCATGAGATGTAAAGAAGAGAGCTCAACAGGAAGCAAATAACTCACAGTAGTGCTGTCAGTGCCTGCAATGGCCCTCCACACAGAAATCACTCAGGAGTGAAAAAAAATCTTTAAGGGGCTAGAAGAGAGATTATGTGTATTAGTGCACAGGTGGCAAACAGAAAGATGGAAAGGATCATTCTTCTACTAGCCAGCTTTGTGAAACTGGTCTACCACTATCTGGCAACCCACTTTTGGGTCTGGATGATTGCTACAGCCAAGATTCCTCCAGAGTTTATAGTGAGGCTGCTGTAAACAAATGCTTTTCCACTAAAAGCCGTATAAACAAGTCATCCACTAACACTCACTCCCAAAAACTGTACACTGTGAAACGGCACATGAGCTCTGAAAAGTTACTTACATTCAGAAGCATGCAATGTTGTTCTTTCTATTCCTTTTCAAATTCATTTTGTGACCTGAAATCAGTTTCGCCTGCACCAGGGCAAGTTAGAGCTGACTCAAGCCCAGAGACCTTTGTTTGCACACAGTGCAATGGCAATTCTCACCAAAGGGAGAAAATATTTACATCCACTGGAAATCTAACACAGCAAGAGCAGGGCATTTTAAGATATTAAAATCTGATCTTGCTGCTTTGTAACAACAGAACTACAGTCATGTAGCTGTTCTACATCATTCATTGATTCTGTTAATAAATGTCGATTTGTAGCCACATCCTCATCAGACAGCAGCTATATGAGCAATTATGCCTGATGACTTAAAATAAAGAAGATTAATATAGCCCTGTTTCTCTAAGTGCATATCTAATTGAGACAGAACAGAAGGATAAAATTCCTTTGTATCTTAAGGTCAAAACAAGATTATGCTGGTTTTTGCAATATCCTCATACCTGGAAAAGGCACAAATTTTTTCCCTGACTGTTGATACTACATATTGAGCTAGTCAGAAGTCCCTAACTAAAAGGCAAATATTAGAGTGTTCTTCAGTCAAGTCTCTTGTTTAACACATCAATCAGCAATCAGAGTTTTGTGAGCCCTCAAATGCTGCTTGCAGTCTCTGGAGAACCAAGAATGGTGTTCCCTGGGTCGTTTTTCAGATGATCAAATAGGCAAGAAAAACACCCCGGTCAGAAACTAAACCACGAGCACTATATGTCATGTGCAGATCAGTCAGAAGATGCCACACAACTTCAAGTGCTACAGCATCAAAATGCATTCTGTACTCGGCTCATATAATGTTTGTCAAGATTATAGTCTTTCTGTGAACGCCAACAACTTTTAAGCTAGAATTGGAGGCCTATTTAACTAAACCAGCTGTCTTCTGAAGATACCCATTTAACTCCAGAAATAGAAACTTCAGTACAGTGACAAAAGTCTATGTTAAGAGCTACTAATGACTTATAAGACAGTAGAGTCATAATGATTGAGAAAACAGTCCCAAAAGGGACCTCAGGAGATAATCAGGTTCACCTTCTGTCCCCAAGACCCTCTTGCTCTCATTCCTTGCTAATGTTTGTCTGAGCTATTCTTGCTCCAGACTTAAGCCTAGTGCTCCCCAGCCAATTAACTCTAGTACTTCACTTTCCTATCTGCTAGAATTTTTTTCTAGTATCTGTCCTGCACCTTTTTGCTGCAGTTTTCAAACCTTTGAATATCACCCTTATTCACCAGAGACCTGAAGAGTTACTCCTTCTCCTTTTGCACTAGTCACTTAAACACTTGGAAACAGTAATCCCAGATCCTCTCAGTCTCCATTTCTTTAAGCTAAGTAACCCCAGTGTGTCTGAACTTTTTTTTTTTATTTGTTTTTGGTTCCTATATTACAGTATTTCTCTTAGTTCAGCCATTTTTAATATTTTTTTCTATTTTTCTGAACCCCTGTCATTTTTGTTTTAGTTGAAATGCCCCAAGCCAGACAGTGTACTCCAGCTGAATCCTAACCATTTTGGAACAGAGCAGGAACTGTCTTCACACATCTTGCAGGCAAAAACTCGTTTCAAATCAAAGTACATCTTTTTCTTTTTTTTTGAAAAAACATGACAATCACAACTTTCTATTCAAATCATGACACAAAACGATCCTTAGATACTTTTGAGCAAGAACTATTGTTCTTTTCCTGTTTGTGTAGCTCTTGCTTAAGCCAGATTTATAATAGCAAATACTACTGTACTGAGCTTGAAACTAATGAATTCAATCCCATTTCTTCAGGCCATTTCTCTAAACCCATTCTCCAAGCATCCCCTTGGTTAACACAATCACTCCTTTCCTCTCCTTCCTCCAATCAGAACCACAGTTCTGCAGACTTACTCATTCAAAAGTAATGGCAGAGATCTCTCAGCCTCAAATCACAATTATTACAGAGTTTTTTCTACAATAAGGAAAAACTTAAGCAAAACACAAATTAAGAAAAATGAATGAGAAGGAAGATAAAAAGCTTATGGGTAGCTGGCCTGTTTGACCAACCCATACTCCTGACAAATGTCTGATATCATGGATTATGACTTTCTGGGTAGGAAAAGAAGATATTAAATGCTCAATAATAAGTGCCATTGACAGAGACAACAGAGGTGGAAAATCTATCCATCTTCAGGAAGAATAAGAAAAGAAAAATCCTATCTCTAGATTACAACGAAGAAAAGCCCTTTTTTTTTTTCCTAAATGTCTTGCATATTCTAATCACAAAGCAGTAAAAATCAGAAAATTTGACCCCATAATATGTTGCCAATATGACCACTCAAGCACAGAGGAAAACCTGGCAGATGATAAATACAAAGATACTCGTGATTTTATCCCTGAGACAAATGTTCTAGAGCATAGCTGTACATGGAAAAACAGCAGGATTAAATTAACCTGTTGAATTATCTGGACCATGTCAAAGATAGATTCGAAAGCCATAAGAGGACCTTTTTGGGTTTTTAATCATAGCTCAGCTACCATCTGAGCTGCTGCTTTCAGCTGTGTCAGAAACCTTGAGACACTTACTGTGTAAAAGCCTGCAATCCCATGACTCTGAATAGGGTCTTTCTCAAACCTGGTCACTTGACAGGAGGTATCTGTACAGGATAGGGAATGCCCAAAGCTAAAAGTAAAAGTCAGGCCCTGTCAGCAGTTTTAAACTAGACTAATGATGCATGATCTCACTTTTGGTTCCTCCTTGTCCAGATTCAAGGTCCTCTAGAAACTCTTCCCAGTGCTGGTGATTTAAGACATCTTTGCCTTTGGTACCAGTGCTTATACTCTGGCCTCTCTCTAAATGTCAGAGTTAACATTTCTCTCTCCTCCATCTGTTTAAACTTCAAGAGTTGTAAAAGCTTTCTGATTACTACTGCCTTTCCAAGTTTGGTTGAAACAGGCTAATAGGTTAAAGAGGGTGGGAATATTAAAGGAACCTACAAGTGGACACACAGACGTCCTGACTACACAGATAACAGTTCCTCAGGGTTGATGAGTGCTTTCTGAGCTGTGTCAAACTCAACTTCATTGATATCAGCAGGAAGTTTGCTGAAGGATGTCATCTCCCAGGCTCCACAAACAATGTCTTCCTACTCGTTCTTTGTTTTGTTTATCATAAAAGGTTTGCGCAGAATTATAGATAGTTGTTAGGCCTCAATTTAATAAGTATATGTGTACATATGGATTATGACAGGAATATTCAGTGTTGTGAGCCTCTCCAAGTCCCCTCTTAAGATCAGAATTCACTTGTCTATTCATGGTTTCTGCACTGGGGCAGGATTATTCTGCTTTGGGATTCTGTGGTTATTTTGCTATTTTGTTCTATTTGCCATCTAATTCAAAACAAGACATACTAAGTCTACTTTTTTGGCAAACACCAGACAGAAAACCTTGTATATAAGAAAAGAGAAATAGTAATTTTTATCATTAAAGGCAACTGCAGATCTTCATCCACAGTTTTAAAACATACTCTGAAGTCAACACAGACATTAAAGACACAGAAGAAAGAGGAAAACTAGGGGTATAGTGTAAGATGGGTTTACCAAGAGTTGAACTTTTCAGAATAATAGGTTTTCAGACAAGAGAAATGAACCCGCTTTCCTATATCTGGACTTCATTAAAGTTCTTTCTACAGTGTCATATGGGAAAAGACTATGATGTAGAAAATGGGAATTGAATTCAACAATTGTAAGATGGTAACAAAGAGTAACTACAGGGAAGGATGTGCTGACAGCAAAACAATTGGTCTGAGGGGGGAGGTTTCCTTGGAGCTCTTCAAGAAACTATATAGTTTTGCCCATTCCCTTGACTTGAAAAACAGTATCAGAATGAAGAGAAGAGACTGCCAGGGAGTGGGTTGCCTAAAAACTGAGTTGTGCACCACCTGCAATGCACATATTTCAGTAGGTAATGTGTGTCGTGGTGTGCTGCTGGAAGCTGTCACTGGCAGTAAGGGCAGGTCCACTGGACACTCACCCCTGAAGGTGATGGCACTTTGTTGGGGTTGGGGACACAGGGCACAGGGAAGGAATTTCTTAGTTTTTCTTTGTCTGGACATTGAGAAGAACCAGATGACCCTGAGGAATGAAGCTCTGGAAACCAGTCAGCATTCAGCAGTGCCAAGCATAAGGTCAGGGAGCTAGAAATCTCTAAGATTTTTTTGTCATAGTCTGGGATTTCACTAGTTTGATGAGGAGCAGAAAAAACAATGAGTCAATCAGTAACAGGAAGAGCAAGAGCCACACCTATGATGTCACTGTAAAAGAAAAATGTGCTCCTGATATATATGGAGATAAAATTATTTTTCTATTCAGCAGGAATACAGATTTCATTATAAAACATTTTAATGGAACCACCTCTGTAATATCATACAGACCCAGTCATGTATGAAAACACAAACTGGAACAGGTATGGATTCCTAAAATGGATGAAGCTAAACCAATTTGAGTTATACACCTACAAAAAGGAGGTTGAAAGCAGATATAATGCTATCTGTAACAAACAGCAGGGAACACCAAATGCAGATACTGATAAAAGTTGCTTACGCTGCCAGACAAGACCAGCATAACAGCAAAAGGTATAAATAATCACTAATACATCTTAGCTGTAAATTAGAAGTATTTTTCTAAAACAGAGAAACAGTACTCTAACTATAATCCCAAACTTGTTAATAATTGATTACAAGAAGCAATGGACATAGAAAGTCTATTCTAGTCCAGTAGTTTTCTATTCCTCCTAATAAATAGGCACCCTCACCACTGAGAAAATAACTAAACCCAGCATGTCATAAAGCTGGAAAATTAGATGGGGTAAGCTGCCAAACTGAGGCCTACCTCAGGCCAAATTAATAGGTACAGAATTGATTTTTTCTTATGTGGTACAGTATGTGTAAGGGAGACATGTAATCCATAAAGTTGTTTTTCTGCATGTCATGCCAAGAATTTTTCTTAAGACCTGCCGGCTTGACTATATAATCACCAATCTTTCAAAGTGACTAACTTCAGCCAGAATTACAGACATACAAGGTCAGCCACCTGAATTAATTTTTTAAAAAATCCACAAGACATTAATTCAACATGATCAAGACTTTCTCTGTGAAGCCCCTGTGCTAGTCTGTGCTGGGAGGAATTTTCCACTTTTTTATTTTGGTTCGAATAAATAAATTTGAAATGCATTCTATAGTGCCCACATGGTAAGAAGTAGAAATTTGCAAAAAGAAAAATCATTAAGCAATTTAATTCCACAGCACTTTAGATGAAGCCACATGAGTTTACGCTGTATTCTGGACTAAAATTTGTGTTAAAGGACAATTGTACCCAGAAGTTGAAATGTGGAAAAAGTTAAGTGTTTTGTAATAGGGGGTTATTCCCAGAAACAATTCTGCTACTCTGGTGATCTACTAAATTAAACAATTTCGCTCCTCTTTAGGCAGTCTCCATTTGTTTATTTATAGATCATTCATTTATTAATACTATTTTCCACCAACTGAAAAACATCTTCTCTATAGAGTCAGAGGGATGTGCAATGAAAGAAAGGGATAGACAGAAGATGGAAAAACGTATGTTTTCCAAGAGTAAAACTTAATTTGTTGCGAAAGTTTTTCTATCCAGCAAAGGCCAGAAGTTTTATTATCAAACTCCTTAGGAGACTCCACTCCTACAAATAAACACATGGGTTGAAAATGAACCCCTATGCCAGGGTCCATTTGAGAGCTTGGAAAGTGCTATCATGTTATGTGCAAACACTGGCATCCAACAGAGGTGACAATTACTGGAGGGCAATGCACCTTGCTGCTTTCGTGGTGTTTGTGGAGCACATGGCACCATACCTCACTGCATACATGGCACTTCTGGCAGCAAAATCTGGAGCAGGGAAAACAGCAACTCCCACAGAGGGAAAGGTCATAAACAACATGGAAAGTTTGGATAAGAGTAGAGAGGAATCAACTATTGCAGCCTTTCAAGAAAGATGGACAGGGGTAATGGTTTTACACTTGAAGAAGGTAGATTTACATTCAATGTAAGGAAGAAATTCTTTTTTATGAGGGTGTTGAGACCCTGGAACTGGTAGCTTGGAGAAGTTGTGGATGCCCCAACCCTAGAAGTGTTCAAGGAGCAACCTTGAGCAAGCTGATGGAGCGAAAGGTGTTACTACCCACAGCAAGGAGGTTGGACTGGATGATCTTTAAAGGACCCTTCCAACACCAGCAGTCTGTGATTTTATGTTTCTGTAGGTGTTCAACCCAAAACATTCAGGTTTCAAAACTAAGAAGCTGCATAGCTGTACACAGATTATACCAGAAAATTTATTTTTTTCTTACTGTAAAGGATGCTAAGTGATTCTAAAAGCCTAGAAAGATTAATCCAGGAAGTGAATCCTTTTGTAAGTTGTTTTCATGTCTTTGTTTGTTTTTACAGTTAGAGTGGGGGGGTTTTTTCTATATTTTTCTAAATTTGAAGGCAAAAAAAGTTTCAGCAGAATCTCACTAGTTTAACTGCTGCTTAGTTCTGTAAAACTTTCCTATTGAATAGAGTTCTAACTTTGTCTTACAAAAAAGGATGCCACCACAATCCTAGCAAAACACTGCATCAGCAAATATAAAGATCTCGTAGTCTCCACAGAGCTCACACAACCTATTAACCCTGTAAATTAGGGAGGCAGGTGAGGACATTTCTGTAGAAAGAATTCCTTTCTGAGGTCTCTGCCAAGAAACCCTGAGAAAAGTCAAGCTAAAGTTTATCTTTACTTTTTCCCATGGCGGTTTTGTTGTCAAGTAAAACATAGTGCATGCAGAAGTACCATGTTTGATCTAGATATAGATAAACCACCCCTATTTTGAGCAAGGATCAAAATCTACTGGCTTAGAGACAGTTACAGACATCTAATCGAAGTCACTCAGACCTATGCTCAAAACTGCTTCAGATTCACCTCAGATCGAAGGTTTTCAGATACATTTTGCCAATTAAGGCTTAAACAAAGAACTCTATGGTCAAAAGTCGCAACTTTTGTCCTCTTCAAGGTTTTCACCCATTGTGTGATTGAGTCCAGCTTTTAACTTTATTACTTGGTCAGCTCAGATGGAAAAGTAGGTAGGAAAACACTTCACTTGAAACCAGATGCTCCAGCTAAGCCAAATTCCATTGAAAAATAAGGGAACATACGCTTTCCTTAAAACAATCACCACAGTCAATAAAATGTGCTGTGGGGGAATGCAAATATTCTCTCTCACAGAATGTAAATAATAGATTATGATTTGTTAAACAAAAAGAAACAACACAAACAGGACACCTACAAAAATATTAGGTTCCACAGAACAAAGTTAGCCCTTAAGTCTGGATTTTGCAAATGTGCATATACATATCCCTTTACTCACATGAGGTACCTGGAATTCAGTGGGATTAGTTGTATGCATAAATAAAAGAAAGTCTTGATATATCTATTTCCATAAAGTGTGAAAGTGAGTGTTTTCAATGCACTGTAATTTTAATATCAGATTTATGATGTCTTTCCTAGCTAACAGATTCACCAAGGAATAAAGGACAAATAGCAGGAAAATAAATTGCATTGCACCTATTCTGTAACATTCAGAGCACAAGCTGATATATCAAACACAGTGCTAATGTTCCTGCGCACATCATTCTTTCTCACTGGTTTAAAGCACTCAGATTACTTTTTTTTCCCTGCTTATTTCATCTCCACATAGGCCTGCGCATCCTTGGCACAGAGGTCATTTTCACACATGTCAAAGAAGTCTCTGAGGTACCAAATAAACAGACTCTTCTTAGTGTAGTCTGTATTTTATCCAGGTCCATGGAAAAAGCAGAACCAAATAAAGATTATGTTTTAAGGGAGTCCACAAGTCTGGGAAAACTCTTTGGTTAAACTTTTTTTTTCCAAAAAGATGGCAAATCAAGGCAAGATGCTACTTTTTAATGCAGAGGGTATGGAAACAGTGAAACAAGAAACAGTAACTGGTTTTTATTTTCTAGAGGGGTAAATTTTTTTCTATTTCTTTAGTAAGTCCCTGCAGGAAACAACCCAGTGAACATAAGAAATTGCAAGTTCGTTCTGCAAGACTTAAATCTCCCCTTAAGTCTTGCATTTTTCAGCTCACATTTCAGCACTGGCCTAATTTCCAGTCTTTGCTTCTGTTAAGGCCTAAAGAGAAGAAAAACTTCATGGGATGTATTCACAAGTAACACACACAGGGCATGCTCCAGCAAGGCTGCTCGTCAATACAACAAAAATAGGAAAATTATAGTAAGGCCTACCCATACCCCATCTAATACCAATAGTGAATGAAGACCAAAGAGTGGAAAAATGTGATTTGCTTTACACACAGAAATTCAGCAGCTTCCTTTGAATATTGTGATTCCCCTGTCATCCACAGAGTTTCCTGTTACCAGTTCTGGAAAGGAAAGTCACTACTTTTTAGTGCTGGGGGACTTCCTTTGCACAGCAGCACATGTAAATTGGTAAAAATTATTCTAAATTATATCATTAGAGGGGCACAGGAATAAACACAATGTGCTGAGAAGACTCCATGCAGCTCTTGTAGATGGAAGTAACATCACTATGCTGATGCAGCTCCTGAATGGATTTGACAAGTATGAACCAGAGGAGATCAAATGGATCTGGTAATATTGGATTTCCAGGAAGTGTCTCACCAAAGGCAGAAAGGCAAATGAAGTTCAGTGTAAATAAATGCATATGTGCTAAACAAATCCTAACTTAAACTTCACTATTGCCCCTTAGAGACAAGATTTTAGGATCACACCAAACAATTCCATTTACCTGACTGCCCCATAGCCATCAAAAAAGCAAATCAAATGCCAGAATTCGTCAGGTAAGGAGCAGACATGAAAACAGTTGCATTAGTCTATGTGCACCTACCTGCTGGATACCGAATATAGTTTTCATCCCACCATCACAGAATGGACATAACATAGCTAGAAAAGGCCCACAAAAAGACAAGAAGGATGACAAAAATCATGAAGAAACTTCTATAAAAATATTAATTTAAAAGACTAGGACTCTTTACCTTGTGAGTGAGAAGGAGGTTGTGAGCAAAGACTTCATTATACCAAATGATATAGGAAATAAGAGTGTCAAAAGAAGTTGCCAGGTGGTAATGTCAAAGTAAATAAAGGAAGGCTCTATTTTAAAGCATTGTATGCTTAAAATGGGAAATCATTGTCAGACAGCACTGTGGATGCCAAAGTTCTCATTGTTAAAAGACATAGTTAGACCAATTCATAGAAGAAAAGTCTTTCATGAGCTGTCAGATGTCAAGACACCCATTGCTAGCTCAGGAAACCACTGAACTATGTCTCACTGAAGCCTGAACCATGCACCAGGGATGTATCACCACCATCTGTCCCGTGGGGAGCAGAAGTCAGGCCACCGAGCTGTGTATACGCGAGGCACGGCTGTGCCGCTCCTGCTCATGGGGAGGCTCCCGTGGCTCTGCTTCAACACTCAATCCATAAATGTCAGATTGCATCATTCCTCCATACATGGCATCAGGGAACGAGGAGGTTTGGAACCCTGTTCTATCACCAGCCAAGCTGGAATTTGCAATGCAAACATCTTCTTCAGTGGGAACAGCATGGCTTTTTTGCTGCCTTTGGTAGGGCACAGCTCTCCCACCTTTGACTATTTGTTTTATTGTTCTGTGCTTCTCTCCACAGACTTTTTTCCATGGGACTGTGCTGACAGAAACAACAGAAACAAAAATGCATTCATTTCACTGACACTTCCCTAGGGAAAGCATGTTCTACACATCATCATTTTTAGCAGCTTTCTATGTGAAGGGGTGATAAGATGGCTCCCCAGAGAATATATGTGTGTGTCTCGTCAGTAGCTGTTTTCCCTCCTGCCGAGCACAACTTGCTGGAATTGCACACACAAACTCAAGGACTTTTTTACTCCACCCACGCGCTGCCAGGAGGTTTTTCAGACTTTCAACATGCTGTTTCCAGGGTGACCATTGATCTCAGATTTCAAACACTGCCAGAGCTGCATATCCTCTTGCTATTCTCTCCGCCCTTTGGAAAAAGACATCTGTGAGCCCAGTTTTGCCATAAGGAGACTCCACACTGCAGATACCAGTGGGGCTCTAACAAGCCTATTACCTAATGCCTGGGGGTTCCTCTTGGTCTTGTATCTTTTACAGTATGTACATACCAAGGAACTATAAAACACTGCCAACCCAATGTGCCTTTGGGCAATTGAGTCCTCAGTGTTTAGTTTCTCCTCGTCCTCAAAAAACCTTACAAGTAAGGGGTTAGGTCTCATTTGGGGAATCTGGGTTTTGTGGGGTGGGTCCTTCCGGTGTGAGCAGATGTAGAGTGGTTGTAAATCTTTTTTGGCTGATTCCCACACCATTACTATTCAGGGAAGCTAAAGAGACTGCAAAGAGCCTGCAAGGGAAAACCTGAATTCATTGCACATGCACTTGAAAGACGGGAGACAGGGAACCAACAAATTTTGTGGGTACTCCAGAGGAGAGAAAGGAAGCCAGCAGAACAAATGGACATAATCATACCACACGCAGTGATGTCTGCACGTGTCCCACTGCCTCTCCAAATGGGGACCCTGCAGCCCAGGCACACTATTTCCAGGAAGAGCAAGTCCATGGTGAGTCAGTGCTCCAACCTCCTGCCAAGCACCCCAGATACTGCACAGCCTCCAGCTCCTGCTCCCCACTGAGAACAGGGCAGGATCAGCTGTCTGAGCAATCTGTGTCTGGGAAACAGGGACAGAATCAAGACCCAAATGGAGTTCTTTTACGAGGTCAGTAAACACAAATCCTCAGTAGTTCATATAACCCTAAACATCAGCGTCCTCAAAAGGCCTACCTCAACCACTTAGTTAAGGACACAAACTCAAGAAGTCCTGCTAATGCAAAATACTGTGCTGAATCCCATCCTACAGACTCTGGAGAGAGGAGACAAAAAGCAGCCTTCTTTATGAATCCCTTTTGAACTCACTGCATTATTTCTGGCCTGTATATTAAAACAGATGTCTCATTGATTTCCCAGTCACAAAGAAATCATTCTTTTCTGGTCTTGTGAAGGATGTTTCTTCAGATGAACAGCTTCGACTTCAAATGGAATCTTTACCTCATGGAATAACTTTTCCCAAACTGATTTACAAATATCTATTAGCAACCTAAAGCCAGCCTCATTGTATTTCTTAAGCAAAGGCTGAGCAGAAATATTCTTTTCAGAATTGCACAAAATGTCACTGCCACTTGGCATTTTTGTCCCTTGAAGCACTGATCACGATGCAACGTAACAGGTGCCTAATTAAGCAGCATTTACTTACTCTTATTTTAAATCTCATTATCAACCCTGAAAGAGTAAGCCCCAGACACATCTATGTTTCACTTCAATCACACCTCCTTCATAAATGAGGGGAAGTTTAATGCTCTTTAAACTTTCTCAAACTACTTTTGTAGAGTTTGTTTATTCTCTAATCCCTGAAAAAACATTAAACAAAAGGGAGGGAAAGCACAAAAGTATATAAATAATATTTTCTACTTTAAAAGTAAAATGCCCTGTGCTGAGGTAAAGGAAATCTGGGGAAATAACTTTGCCATTTACTGGAATTCAAGAAGGGAAATATTTTATATACCATTTGGGGTTTTGGTTTAGAGAGGGGCACAGTAATAGAAAGAATAACTTGGCCTTTTCCACTTAGTCCTTGGCCACACAAGTCCTTTGTCTCACTTGAACTCACTATAAAAGGGGAATAAACCTCTCCCATGAGCTACTTAGTTAAACAGAGTCTGGTGCTGGGGAAACACTTGATTACAATTTTAACATGGCTCTTGATTTAGGCAGGAGATTAATAATGTCATTCCCTCCCGCAAACCTTTTTTCTCAAGAGATTACGTCACAGTAAAAAAAAGAGCAGGTAATACATCTTACAAGGAATGTGGCATGAATAGCTACATGCACCAATTCATTTCACAGGCTGCTTCTACCAGAGCACACCTGAGCATCTCCTTCTTAAGGAAATGGTTGCAGTAGCTGTTTGCCTGTCAGGCAGTACTTTGAAGGCCTCATACAAAGGACCAAAAATACACTCACAAAGTCACTACTTTAAATCAGCAACAAGCTTGTAAACAACTTTCTCTATAAATTTAATTTAGTAGAAGATCCAGGTTCATGATTTAAGAAAAAGGCAAATATGAGCATTGGAAATGCCCAAACTTAGTCTCCAAAAGGCAATCTCACATGAATTGTTCATCTTCATCACAACTATATCTAAGGCCTGCTTCTGTTTTTCAGGTAACACTGCATACTATAAAATAAAGAGGTCTTGGGAACTGGGATTTCACATGGTGAACTCTGGAGTTCCTGCTCATCTGTGCCATTCTACATTGTACTGGTGACTACTCTGTTTACATACCTGTGTATACAGACCTGCAAAATAGGGGCATTACCAAACAGAACGAAAGCATAATTCAAAGGTCAGAACCACAGGTTTTTCTGCCCTGGAAATTTGAAACATCAGAACAAATCTCGAAAATTTTTCTTGTGAAAGTAAATTAATCACCTCAAGCATTTTCTAAAACTTACACTTTGTTGCAAAAATGCTTTTCAAACAGAAACAGTTTTAAAAAATAAAATGTCAGTCACATAGATAAAAGAGACATTTTGTTCCATGACAAATCCTTTAGCAGCAAGAGCAGCACATACCTCCTTCCGTTTTGCTCTGTTTTATCAAAAGGCTTCATGGTTTCTGGTGAAGTAACACAGCACTGTGCCTGCTCTTTATATAGAATCATAAAATATTCTGAGTGGGAAGGGACCCACAGGGACCATCAAGTCAGAGTATGGCACTCCAGCTCACATGGGGATGTAACTGTGGGATACTTGCAGCCGCAGATCATGATAGCAGGGCCGCAGATAGGTATGGCATGTAACACACAAATGCCCATGACTCCTTGGGTGCAGAGGCATGCATGGAAACGCCAGAAGACTTGGACTTCCAGCAATACAGGCTACATGGCTACATTATCCTTCAAACAACCCCAGCAAATCAGCTATTTTAGGCACTGCAGGAGCATGGGTTATGCTCACATACAAAAACAAACACGTGGGGTGACATCCTCTCCACATGAAAAGAGGAGTCTGTAATCTCTGTGGGTGTCAATTTAGCATAATCCCCACAGAAAGGTTTAGCTTGCTTTAAAATACACAGATGTCATATTTAAGAAGGGCCCATTCATTTCAGGCCCAAAATACATAAATATGCCTTGAGTAATAAAGCAAAAAAGGTATTTTTGTTGATGTGTTGTGGTTTAGGATTTCTGAGGAGGTGAAGTATGGAGCTCAGTTGTTGTTTTCATTTTCTGAGGGGGTTTTATTATTATTAAGTTTTAATTTAGTTTGGCTCAATCTTTATTTTGCAGGTATGTAAATACAGGGAATCCAGTGCCAATAGCCAGAGCAATAATTCTGGTCAAAATGAAACACAAAGCTTTAGGCTATAAATGTAAGACAAAAATCAAAGGATTTAAATTAAATTTGACATGACAACTCATTAAATTCAAGAATATCCATGATATTTTATTAAACATCAGTTAAATGCATCTTTAAACAAGAGGAATGCAAGTTCAGGAAATGAAACAGTCATGGCATAAATATTTAACATGTTAGAGACAAAGGAAATGCACCACTGTGTCAGAGGAATCACCCCTGCTAGTCCACAGCCTTATCTTCAAGACTGGCCATTTCAGCATCTCCAGAGGCATTTATCTCCTTCCTAGAACAAACTCTAAAACTGGTCTTAAGACTGGATGGTCTTAAGATTGTCTGAACTGAAATCAGTGTTTCTGATGAGGCCACATCACTGGGAAGATATCAGAGCATTTAATTGTTAGATATCCTATTTCTTAGGCATTTGACAAATAAGTTTGATTCTGAGGTTTTGGGGTTTTTATAAGCTGAATGCAAAGCTTTCACAACACCACCCAAACACTAATTTTCAGGATATAAAAAATGCCATACTGGATCAGAGTCAAACTCTCAGGGTGCAGTTTGGTTTCCAGCCATGTCTAGGTCATTCAGTACGAGACACACAAAACCTACAGCAAGTAACTGAGCTAATCTTCTCTCCTCCCATTGTGGAGATGTCCCTTATCTCTGCTGCTTGGCCTTTGTTTAAGATCTTTTTCTGTGGTGATAGCATAATTCAGAGTTCCAGCTGTTTCTTCCAAAAGCACGTTACTTTCTAGCGTTCTTTGAATTTTATCTGTCATTCACTCAAGTAAGTTAAGTCCATCTGACTTTCTCCTCAGTCACACATATTTTGAAAAAATTTTGTGCTATTACATGGTGCTTTTTGTCTCTTATTTTACATCATTAGCAAATAAAGCAACTTCTATCACAAGATATGAATTCAGCTCGCCTTTTGGTAATAGTTTTCTATAATATTCTTGAAGTTTGCCAAGTCAAGAAGAGATATTTCTCAAAACACTTTGTTTCTCCCACCATAACTGTCTAAACCTATTGTGCAAGTTTTTTACCAAGATGAGGAATTAAATTAAATGTGTCAACCAACTTTCCTTTATCTGTTATTTTATTTTATTATGACATAAATGAAGTTCTTTAATAGGCTGCAAAAGCTATGCCAGTTACATTCAGATATATCATGATAGTCTTAATCTTTTATTTCACTTTCAATGTTATTTATTAAGCAAGAAGCATCCATCATTCAATGCAGATGTTGCTACTCCATAATTACTCATATTGTCTTCTGTCCTTTTAAAAGATATGGATCCAACACAGTAAATAAATTAAAGCAGGTTAATTAAAGCAATATGTTAATGTAATGAGATCTTTACATAGTTAGCTACTGCCTTAAGTATATAAAGTTAAGAAAAGTCTCTTTGCCTGTGTATGTGTAACTAATTAGAATTTAGAGGAGGGTACATCAGAGGTTTCTCAAAAATAAGTGGTCCCATTCCTGGCATTTTGAGAACTTACAGAATGTATGTTGATCTGCACTATGAGCAGCCCTACCGTTCATCTCATTGCTCAGACATTCTGATTTGCTCAGTACACCAAATCAGGACTTCAGCCTCCAGAGAATGAAAAGTGGCGAAGAACAGGGAAACCTAAGGAGCTGCAAAAATAATCTGAGTGTGACCATTTTCCCCAGTCGTTCCTGCTTTAACAGGCTACAAGAAACACGGCTAGTTTTACCACACATCTTGGGCTGTGGCCACACTTTCCTACTGTCAGGGCTTTGTAAGCTGTGTGAGATGGGCGTGCAGTCTGCCTCTCAGAGGACTCCAGGCTGCTCCAGAGATTATTTTTATCAATGTTATCACAGGCAGTGTATTAAAGTCATCATGTTTCCTCAGCAAAGCTTCAAAGTAAAAGAAGGAAGAGAAAGAACTTAAGAACGCTTACCAGCCTGAGAGGAAGATCAAATCTCAAAATTATTATGTTAGAACCAAAGATGTTTTGCTCTGCCAAATTTAAAGGACCAGTTTCCAAAGAGTATTCCTTGGGAGTAGTATGACAGCCATTATCCATGGTTGCCAGATAGATGAAGCAATATGCCTTATTTCATGAGAAAAATTGGTAGTGACCATTTAACTAGAAATGAGAAGACTGATTTTGTCTGGCTTCTCTGCATTATTCTACATCTGGTTGTGAACTCTAAGTTGTCCATAGATACAGAGCAGCCGCAGAGCTCACAGTCAGCACTGAAAAGCCAATATCTTGGTTGCTCTCTTACCTCAGACCATCATGGGTATGTCTCAGCTGACACTTGTCTGCCCCTCCATTCAGCCTCCACTGTTCTCCACAGTTCTCCACTTTTCTGTGGCTTGACACACCAGACACATAACCCAACATGACCGAACCCTGCATGCTCTGGCCTGCTTTAAAAATATTGCAACAGGTGCTAGTCTCCCATGTGTGATAATACCATGACACCACATCTAATCCACTATACAAGAGTTGAGCCCCTGGGCTATGGCACAGTCCACAGAGAAAGCCTAATCCTGCCTTGCTTTATCAGAAGTATGAATGGCACCAACATTTTCTTAAAGCCTTGCACTCTGGGGTGAAAAATTTCTTCTTCAAGTTCAAGGTGTTTCTGGCAGTCCACCATTCATATTGTTACTCAACACTCTCCTCAGGGTAACAGGAGACCTCAGCTCCATCCAGGAAAAGTAAAAACCTTTGCTAATCTAGAGGGGATGGTTTGAACAGCCGCAGCATAAGTGATATGGAACATAATCCAGGGGACAGAAGAGGGAGTCAGAGCAAAGGGAACTTCTGAGCCTGACGACTTTTTCAGAGGGCAGTGGAAAAACAATCACATGACTGTGGGAGTTTCTTCTAAAGGGCACTCCATGACGGAATGAGGCCAGTATCCATGAGCTCTTTGATCTGAGCTGTAAAAATAAATTATTTATAGGGTTAGATGGTATCTTTTGGAGTTCTGGTAGTATTGTCTTTAAATTTCCTTTAGCTGTGCATAACGGGCAACATGTTAGTTGTATTTACAGACGGCCCTCATTCTCAGAACAACAGAGGTGGAAAGGGAACTGCCTGTTTAGCTTTGACATGAAGGACTTCTCTTGGAAAAAGCTCTGCTGAGAGGTTTAGGGGGACTTTTTATGTTTAATCGTTTTGCATTATCAGTTGAACTTAAATATCTATCCCACAGCTCTATTGTTCTCCCCTGGAAAAATCTTAATCAAAGTTTAAACATTAATCAAAAAGGAAATAAAACTAAAATTACCTTCAACTACAGTGAGTTACGTCTTGGCAACTCTACCCTTTTGACCCTGCTATCACTTTGATGAATTCAGCCTATTGTTTTGTGTAGTAAAGTGTTGGCTTGCAAGAGCTACAGCACAGCCTGCAAAGTACTACGATGACTGGTTTGTAGATGCCTCTACTTCCAAAACCTCTGACAGTGTGTAGACAATGTCATACGTTGGTTTAAACCAAACTACTGAATAAAAACAACATCCAGACAACAACTCCCGTTCATCAGACAGAAGTCTGGGAGTGACCTTGGGCCTCGTACCATCTTAAGATCGGGAGCCTCAAATTCTCCTAGATCAATGGGAGAAAAGTTGCAGGGGTGGTATTTTTCCTTAACAATAATTGGTTGGTATCTACAATTGGTAGATCTGCCATTAGTTGGTCATAATCAATTAATACTAATAAACCACTGTGTATACTAAAAATCCATTCATGTCACTTGTCCTGGCAAGACAAGTGGCAGTTCAAAAAATCTTCTTCTGACCATTGTAAGGAACCAAAATTCCTTTAGTCCAATAGGCTTTGTGTCAGAAAAGCCGTTTTGTCACACAGAATTCTGTATCAACATCTTCAGCTGTACTCACAAACAAAGAGCTTGCACTGGAGAAGAAATTTCCAATCTGTTTTCCTGTGGCCAACCACCGGATCTGTACACTTGTATTGGGTTTGTATGGCAAGGTTTTGGTTGGCTGGGGCTGCCCATCAGCAGCAGTGGTAGAGCCTCTGGGATAACGTAGTTAAAAGGGGGAAAAGCTACACAAGAGCAAATTGCAGCCAAAGAGAGAAGCAAGAATTTATATGTCAGAGCAACAACTCTGCAGACACCAAGGTTTGTGAAGAAAGAGGGGCAGGAGGTGCTCCAGGCACTGGTTCCCCTGCAACCCACAATGAAGATCACAGCGAAGCAGGTTTTCTCCCTGCATACACAGAGGTCCATGATGGAGCAGAGAACCACCTGCAGACCCTGGAGGACCCCATAGTGGAGCAGGTGGATGCCTGAAGGATGCTTTGACCTCATGAGAAGACCGTGATGGAGTAGGTATTCCATCAGGACTTATGACCCCACAGGACACCCACACTGGAGCAATCTGTTCCTGAAGGATTGCAGCCTGTGAAAGAGACCCACACTGGAGCAGTCTGTGAAGAACTGCAGCCCATGCAAGAACCTACATGAATTTGGTGGAGGACTGTCTCCCTTCGGAAGGACCCCATGTTAGAGCACAGCAAGAGCATAAGGAATCCTCCCCTTGAGGTGGAAAGAGCAGCAGAGACAACATGTGATGAACTGACTGCAACCCCCATTCCCTGTCTCCCTGTGCTGCTGGGGGCACAGAGGTAGAGAATTCATGAGTAAAGTTAAGCCTGGAAAATGGGGAGGGGTAGGGGGAAGATATTTAGGATTTGGGTTTATTTCTCACTACCTTACTCTGATTTGACTATGAATAAATAACTAATTCACCCAAGTCAAATGTGTTTTGCCCATGACAGTTCATCCTGAGTGATTTCTCCCTGTCTTTATCTTGACCTATGAGCCTTTTGTTACATTTTCTCTCCCCTGTCCAGATGAGGAGGGGAGTGATTGAATGGCTTAGGTGGCACAGAGTGACATCCAGCCAGGGACAACCCACCACAACGCTGTAATTACGATTTCATGTACAAAGGAGACGTCATGTTCTGTGACTTAGAAAACCCAGAACAAACTCCAAGGTCTGCCATTGCTTTGCACTGGGACCTTACTCATGCCATGTCAATATTTTATCATTCTCATCATCTCTGCTTTAGCTTGATGTTTTGCACTATATCCACATTGGGTCATGTAGGCAGTAAAATTTAAAAAATTCTGTCAAAATCTGGATCTAGCAGTAGGCTGCAATTATCATAGAAAAGATGCTTTTCTAGTGATATAATTTCAATGTCATCAGAGCTGCCTGAAACAAATACTTCATTGCTTTATTGCATAAACATCCTTCTAGGTCATATCTGTGTGGATGAACTTGGTCTTTGCCATCAGAGGATGGAAGATGGCAGAGGCAGCCAAAGTGCGTCAGCTCTGCAAACCCACTGCTTCCTGCTCCAGCAGCAAACCAAGCTGTGTCCACATGTCACTGCTGGGAGCCGGCTGCTTCCCAGAAGGAAAAATAGAAAACGTACTATCTCGTTGTGGGGTAGCTCCAGCACGCTAAATAGAGTCTTGTACTATCACTCTATAAGCAAAACCTGCTGCTGAGGGGAAGGAAAGGTTATGTTTGTTTTTGAGGTTTTTAAGCCTTTTTTTTGCCTTTTTTCTTTGTTTCTTTTTCTCTTAACCCAAAGGGATCCAAACCAGAAGTTCCTTCCTGTCTGAAAGAGTTAGGCAGATGACATTTGTGGCCTGATTCTCTTCTCAGCTTGAGTTAAGTCAGATATATCTCCAGTGAGCTGACAGAGCTACTTCAGAGTAAAGCCAGGGCGAGGGAGACAAGAATCTGTGCCACACTAATGAAGTCATAACAGCAGCAGCCGTCCAGAGCAGAGTCAGCATTTTAAAACCAAAATTATGTTGATCTTTCAGCTGGAACACACAAGATTTTGAAGCTCATTCAAGTACTCTGCACCAAAATGTTCAATTCCTTTCCAGCATCATTTTATTGCAGTTGATAATATGGGTCTGTAGCCTGTTGAAGCCAAGAAAAATGGTAATGACTTTACTCTCTTCTCTCAGCTTGCCAGTTTTTGACTCAGAGAAAAGAAAATACTAAGTAAAATAATCAACAGCAACAGGTAAGGAGCCCTTGTAGGCGCCACACGGTGTGACATTCTCCAGAGCATTCTGACACTTGTTGGCAAGAGGGACTGTTGTGGTCACAGCCTGTGGCACATAGATCACAGAAGTCATTCAGAAATTCCTGCAGTCAGACTTGGGTGACTTGAAAGGTCTAGATTAGAAAGGTTTGGACACTGGAAATTATTTTGAGTACTTGCCTCAAACAAGAAGAAAGAACTGCTATCATGTGCCTCAGTTCTTTTTCTTTTGGAAGCTTGTTATCTTCATAGAGTCTAGCAAAAGGAGACTCTTAGAGGATTTTGTCTGTTATGAATAAAACTCTTTTCTTTGAAGAAAGACAAGTGCAGCCTCCAAGCTGGGTCCCTGTAAGTATCTGAGACCCAGAAGAAAATCAGAGTTTCTGGTCCTAGTAAATCCAGTACAGGTATACTCTGCTATGGGGTATATGTATATTTTCAGCATACAGTGCTCCTTGCCTCCTCAGTCTTTGCTTTGGCCTTTGAACCTCGCTTGTAATTCCCTACTTAGCTCTTGACCCTTCTTCACAGACTTCTGATTTGACCTTTGCTAATTTTCTTTCTCCTAATCCTGACCTGCTTGTCTTACATTGCTTAAACCTTATCTCATCTGCTATCCCAGAGTCTACTCTGTGGTTTATAGTCTCTAATTTTGTGGTTAAGCCTCTAACGACCTTCTTGACCAGATATTCTAGTGAAGTGCAGCCTATTTCCCAGATTCTGACTGATGGTAGTACCTTCATCCCATCTCTAAACCTCATTCCACTTTGACTCTCATTGGGAAGCTTAATTATCCATACACTTCTGTATGTGTTTTATCTGCCATGGCAGAGGAACATGGCAGAGTAGCTCTGGGGTCATCTGTGAGGACTACCAATATCCAGTCTATATTTACTGCTAAACCACCCCACCTCTTCTACATCAGAAATTCTCTCCCTTTTGGGCAGGTTTTTTGGGCTGAAATTTTTTGCATTTCTTTTTACATTCCTGTACTTTATCATGTGAATCCAGTGGAGGCCCTGAACTATCAGTAGATATCCTGGATCCACCTTGCACACTCCAAGTAAAAGACATCTTTTTCTGTTTTGTTACAAAAGGCATTTCCCTCAGCAACAGACAGCATGTGCTCAAGGCAGTGCTAACCATTCAAATGCCCAAGCCTCACATTACCCTTCCAGTCTTATCATATTTTCTGTGATACTTTCTTGTACTACCCTGCCTCTCCTTCCCAATTCCATCCTGATCTTCATAATCCAATAAGTGTGTTGACCAAGAGAGAATTCTTATGAGTCCCATCCTCTTACTGATCCATCTTGCACAGCATATTGTCCCTGTCACACATCTGAATATTCAGCAATATCACAGAACTACTGTACACTGAGGAGTCACAAGGGCATCACCTTTCCTTTTGTCTGCATCTCCTGAACTGAACGTCCTTGCTCTCCAGGTAAGAGAGAGCTTCTTGAGCAAGAGAATCTTAGCCCCACTGACAAATGTAGGTCCCCTGTCCACGCGTTGGCTGGGTCTGCTGGCTCTTCCCAGTGGCATGGGGTGAAGAAGGTGAGATGCTTCCTGCCTGCATGCCCAAGCTCTTTGGGAGCACCCAAGCTGTGGGTGCTACAACACTCCCAAAGAGCTTAAATTAGAGCTCTGTAAACTGGGTATAGGTCTGGTGAAACAGTATTATTCTCTTCCTTCCCACCACAATCTGAATCAGCTCAAAGACACTCAATAAAAATTGTCTATAGATGCTGCTAGTTAAGTCATGACTTTTCAGAATCATTTTCCCATAACAGGGTATTAAAAAACAGGTGAAAAATCATTCTGACTAATAATAGAAAACCAAATAAGAACAAGGCAGATATTATGCACAGATTCTTCTCCAGGCTGCACAAAGGCAGGTTTTCTCAAAGTCGCAGACAATTTTAATAAGTTCTAGATCCTGTACCAGACCCTTTCTTTAATCATCTCCTAAGACTGGTGAAGCAGTGTGATCCAGAAAGTTGTTGGCCTCTCCAGTAAAGGAAGGTGGGCTGGGTGGATGTTTGTGAATCTCACAGCTAGAAGTTATGTGATTTTCCTCCTTACCTGCAAAATATACTTACAGACTGACTTTTTTTCTTTCCTTTCTGGAGAAATAATCCAATCTGTATGCACTAGCATACTGATTATTTTTTTGCTTTCTCCCTCACTTCTCTTCTGATGGAGTGTCCAAGAAACTAAATAGGTGGAGGTTTAATATTTTATTACTTTTATAGCCTTATTCTGATATGTCTATAAAGAAGGAAATCGACCTCTTCCTGGATACCAATGAACTGTCAACTTCCTCCAGCCAGCTTCTTTGTAACACATGAAAACTCTTTCTCATAGGCAGGCTTACTAGCCTTGCTCCACTATAAAAGGAAAAGAAAACAAAGGGGTTGGATGAGGAGGATGCCTCAAATCCTTCTCTTGAACGCCTCCTCATATTCACCAGAAACAGGTAGGAGCTGTATCTGGTGCAAATCTCAGGCTATGTTCACCCCTCTTGGTTTTGGGAAGGATCTGAGCAAGGACAAGGCAAACAGCACGTCAGGGCTTCCACAGAAACAAGAGGGCTTAGGTAGAACCCCTCCCGTGCATCGAAACACCCAGAATAAACTGTTCATTGTTCCCAAATACATAAACAAGAGATTCTTCAGCTTTCACCCAAGCCCTTACCATTTCAGTTCTTTCCTTCACATGTGTATCTGGAAATGCTCTTTGTTAATAACTAAATGCCCCATTTCTCTGTCCCTGCAGGAAACCTGGGACGTCCATTAAGAGCATCACAGCTTGCCAATACCCTGAAACCCATAACACCGAGTAAAACACCTGGCCTGATGGTTCCTAGGTTAAGTTTTATGCTTTTACACACACATACACACACACACACCATAAACCTGCAGACAACAACGTACTTTCCTCTGTAAGTGTCTGGGGGAGAGCTCTGTCCCCTCTACCTTAAGAGAAGGTTTGATTTCAATGGTTTTCCAAGCTGGGCTGGAATCACAAATCAGGCTTGAACTATTGACCCACCTCTCGCACATTCTGGGAGGTAAGTTAGTGAAATTCATGCACAGTATCAAATGTCTGAGCCAGGTGGGGATTCGTAATGGCTGGGCCAGCTCAGATGGTACCTTTAACAGGATTAGGACAACAAACCCTTCATGGCTTGGGCAAAGAAATAGTTATTGACCAAGAACAGTAAATACACATCTCTTATGATGTGATTTTGAGTCCTCACATATGGAAAATGGTCTGGGAAAAGCCCCTCCTGCACAGTCTGTTGGCTCAGTGGCCAAAGTAGTATATAGCAGGGGGGTAGATAAAAGCCAGGATCAGTGTAGAAGGTAGGAGGTTAAAATGGATCACATCCCTGTGGGGCAGAGAAGTGCCTGAACTCTTTCAGGACAAAAGTAGCTAAAGCTTCAGAAAATAAAATAAAATTAAAAGAAGATAATAGAAGATGAAAATAAAAACAAAAACAAAAAAACAGAGAGACAGCCCAAGGGCACAGTGCTGCCTACATCCTTGTGAGGACCCAGGGAAAGAACCCGTTGAGGTTATTTGTCCTGGTGGGTAGCAGTCATGGGATTTTTGAGGTTTTGATACCGAGAACAGAGAGCAGGCAGCTGCAGCAGCAGAAAGGAGGCTGGGCCTCACCACACTGTGGTGAAGAAAGGGCTAATAGGGAAGTTCAGGCAGAAAGGGAGCTGTGGGTCTGAGCTTGGGGCACCCACCATCAACAGCTCTAGAAAGCTGCCCTGCTGCAAGGGTGGCGAGTGCCAAGGGACTGGGAAGAGAAGTGACAGGGTCAGGGGCTGATGCTCTGAGATAGATTTCACAGCAGGATCCCATGTTAAGAAGCAGGAGAATTTTACAGTTGTGAAACTCTCTCACAGGTACAAGCGTATTTCAGTTCTCTGGTTTACAACATTTTCACCTGGCATGAGCAGCTCAATGGCTCATCAGTTCATGCTATCAACAGAGAGAGCGCTTTGTTAGTAGTGCACCCTTGCCCTCCCAGCATCAATCCATATTTTTTAGTTCATTTTCAGCTTACAGAATTGCTGGTAAAAATGTCAGAGCTGCTGCAGTTCCCCTTGCTTTCTGGCAAAGGGAGGAGAGAAGGAAAGATAAAAATACCAGGGAACTGTACAACTGTCAGAAGGAGCCTTCCTGTAGCCAGAGGGAGACAACCATCAGCAAGAGGCATTTTGCCTCTCCCTGCAGGGAAGCACAGCACATTAAAAATGTACATTTTTCCCTGGATTGCTTGTCTACTTTGCGTTGTCCCTCTCTCATCCTCTTATTGTTCTGTTCAAAGGTTTAAGGGGATTAGTGAGCACTTTATGCTGGGTTTGAAATAATGCCAGGAAGGCTGAGGGAAGCCAAGAACAGCCATGTCAGATACCCAAATTTCAGGACATTGCTGTGCCCCTATATGTCCCCAAGACTGTTTTCCAGTCCTAAAAGAGAAGGGTCAAGAAAAAGGTGGACAGATCTGGACCCATCAACATAACCTCCCCAGCTTATCAACACAACAACCGGTTGCTACTTATATTCTTTTAGTGCAAGGCAATAAACACTGAGTAAACAAAATGCTGTTTACCCAGGAAAAAAAGTCAGTACAAAAGATAGTATATATCACCTCGAGGGGCTTTCCCCAGCTGTGACACTTTGATGCAGTTCTGCAGCCTGTGGTTTTCCTTCCAACCACACCATTCGAAAATGTTTCTGTGCACTCCCTTTCCAAGCACCTTGTGCAGAGTTGCTCCAAATATGCAACATTGCTCATGAAACTAGAGTTAAAAACTGTTCTGCCAATCCACTGGCAAACAACCTTACTTAGAAAAAAGAAAGGAAAAAAAAAAAAGAAAAGAAAACTAAAGTACTAGTGAACGGGTATTTCTGTTCAAGAAAGCTACTCCTCCAAGAGCATCAAGCATGGGTAGCTGAGAAAGTCAGGCTCAAAACAGCTCCAGTGCCAGCCCAGCTCTCCCCAGGTTCCTCCATCCAGCCCATTCCTCCATCTGCTCTGAACTGAGGAGCTGATGCAGGAGTGCAGTGAGCATGTGCACAGTGACAGGAGTGATGTGTGATTTTGTTCTGAGACTCTTGCTGCCTGTTGGCATCAAAACGCATTGAGCTGCTCATCAGGCGGAGGCAGGACCTAAGGAGGCAGGAGCTCTTCCCTGACAGGCACACTCACCTCACCCACGGGTGGTTTGCCTGCCTGAAAGGCTCACCTCTGCCTTTGCCCTTGCTCTCCCGTTGCCAATGCTTCAGTCTTGCACTTGTATTTCCCGCAGTGATCTCGCCCTGACCTTTGACAGGCTCCACACAGCTAATTAAGTTTGTCTGAAGTTGCTTCATCTTTAGAGGGGTTTTCATTTTGCCTATTCCCCTTCCCCCCACACTGCAGGATACAGCTCCTCAAGAAAAACAAATTCTGTCTTCAGCTGAAAGTCCAGAGGGTTTTTCCATTGGCCTAAATTAAACTCCAGATTTGCATTGACATCAGAATTTAGTCCTAGGCCCTTCAAGTCCTGCCAAATTCATAGAATTTGAAAGCAGCATAGTTAAAAATCTGCTTCCACGCTTTATTTTAATTATACAATATTTATAGTACAATAGGACATATGCATTTGCATTTTGAGTGAATATTAATGTTTTAAATCATGCAATTAAATGAATCATGAAAATAAATTAGGTGCCTGTACTCAGGGAGTCAGCAAAAGCAGGGACAGAAAGGATTTCTCCTCTTTTACCTGCTTAAGAAAAGATTTGAAATTATATATGTTAATGCTAGAAGGTGGTTCATGAATTAAAATATCATAGGGCCCTCAAAAGAGAATAAAGAGCTAGGTAAGAATGATTAATGTGCTTTTACACAAAGAATGATACTTTTTATATATCTTTGACCTTCTAAGGTCAAAGGGATTATAGGACTGTTTGAAGTTCAGGAGGAGCTGAGCAAGGAAACAAGAGGGCTTTTCATGAGGTGATGAGAAGCTGAGGCTGACATTTCAAGAGGAAAAAGTCTATTTTTATTAACTCCTTCTTTCTCAGGTAAAACATATTTTTGACAGAAGAAAGGAAAACAAACATGCAAATGGGAAAAAAATAATCCAATTTCCTCTGCAAGCACACAGACCTCATACTGAAGTTCAGCAGATACAGCAGCACCAGTGTGACTGACCATGAGGAGGCAGAAAAGAAAGACCCATGGCAGGCAGGTCGCCGAAGGCAGGATAGCATGGCATTACTGGAGCTTCAGTTAACACTGCTTGCTACACTTTGGGAAATTTATTAGGCCAGCTGTTCAAATTCTGCAGTAGTCCTAGCATATTGTTATCACAGATTTTTCTGTTTGAACTTCCAGAGTGTGTCTTGTATGTTTCTGTGCACAGCTCAATGGGTAAGTGAACATCAGGGCAGTTATTTGAGCGTGCAAATAATGGCAAATAAAACGTGCAAACTAGAGAAAGGAGTGCAGCACGAAGTCTCTAGGGTAGATTAAATTATTTATCCTCAGTGAGTATTTTACATGCTGAAAAACACTTTTTGCAAGGGGTCAGCAGAAGGATAGATGAAATTTAATTAACAGTTTTGACATTGAGATCTTAGAAAGATGAATGACAGACCAAAGTGTTTCATTTTATATTTTCAGTATTCTTTCCCTTTCTTGTTTTAAAATGGCATTTTTACTTTAAAGTAGTCCAATTACTTTGAAGGGGTTTAAAAAAGAGTTTAAAACCTTACAAAGGAAACTGAATATTTGACTTTGAGTCAAATGAAAGTTTTTGATCAATCCTAAATTATTTTTGGTTTTATAGTACAACCACAAATGCATATGTGACTTTCAGCATAAATATTCATATTTTGTACATAAGTATACTATATAAAACATAAAGTAAATTATGTGTATCTACTTACCCAGTCACAGTGGTAAAATGCGGAGAAGACCATTTTCTTCTGTTCTGAAAAAACCTGAAATTTTGTATTTTAAAGGAAGTCCTGATGTTGAGTCCTTGCAAAACAGGACAAGTAAAAATACAAACAAGTATTGGTCACTTAGGTGCCACCAATATAGAAAGAGTCTATTTCAGTGACCTCAATTCAGCTATCCAAGTGAAAATTCAGTGGAGACATTGTATGGAACACCGGGGCCAGAGCTTGCTTCTCCCTTTTCATTTCTGTCTGTTTTTCCTGACATTTTATAGACAAAATAAAACTTTCTCACTTTTTCAAAATTACTTTTCATTTTCTAGCTCCAGTAAAGAATTGGAAAGAAAAAATTCTCATTTTTTACTCTCTCCCTGTGCCTACCCTCAAGCTATGAACACTAATACTTGACTGTTATTAATGCAGCTTGCTCAGCTTAAATAGACTTTCTGCACATAAGCTAAGGTTGCCAACAAAAGTTCTTCATCTGCATAAACAAAGTCACATATACAGGTACCATTTTCTACAAAAATGGAGGAAATAGGAAAACTAAAGCTGAATTGGAAATAGACTGCAAGCTTCCACAACCTAATGGATGAGAAACTTGATTTCACGCAGAGCAATTGGCTTGGTCTCAGCGTTTTGCTTTGTCTGTATCAGGAAACTACAAGAAGGTTCCATGTTCATGAATATGCCACCACAGAAATGTACAATTCTGGAAAACCTATTCAAGGTTAAACCAGGCCTCTTTCAGCTCATTCTCACAGGTGAAGTACTGTGAAGTGATGTTTCCTCTTATTCTTCTTTGATATTCTCTCTACAGACACCCAAACACTATAGGCAACTTCAGCAAAGATTATTCAGTCAAGGGCTTAGTCCAAACATAAAACTACATGTAGAAGATATGGTATCTACCCTACAAAATCTGCAATTCAAATTTCTTTACTGCCTATAGACTACTCTGCTATAAGTCTATTTCTGTTGAGAGAAATGCCATGTATAGTCTTCATTTCTAGAGCTTTTTGAAAGAAAAAGTGAATTGCATCTTAAAGGCTTAATTCAGCCCACTGTTTACTCTGGACTTGAACTGTAAATTCATACATGTTTGAGGACATTTTTTATTTGATGGGATATCTGCCATGTAACATATGTGGTAAAGGGCAGGCTGGTCAAATTCACCAAATCATCTTGGCTTGAAGAAAAGTTTAAAAAGGCAGACTTGGGAGAGTATTAGTTGTGGTATACTTCTGTTATACCAGTGGGAAAACACAGCTGGATGTGAGAAAACACTGGTTCCCTGCCTCTGCCAGAGGAGATGTAACCAATGGCCCTCACCTCCCAGAAGTTCTCCCATGATATCAACTCTTTTCATATTCAAGGCAGGGCATCTATCTCAATCTGTCCTGCTATCTTGTTTCACTAGCAGTCAGTAACTTTAAAAAAAACCCTGAACTGCAGGTTTCTCACCTTCCAGCTGAGCATCCTACCCCTTGGGGTAAGGAGCCACATTCTCTTCCTCTAGTTGTCTCAGTTCCTAAAAATCTAAAAAACAGGGTATAAGAGCTTCAACAGAAGCCACTGAGGGAGCTCCACTAAAACCTGCAGGTTTGGGTGTTTGCTACAAAGATCTGACTTAACAACCACTGCTTTGTGCTCCAGGGGCTTGGTAACACAGGAAAAGTGAGCTGTACATGCCAGGAGTGGTTAAAAGCTACGCCGTGCAAAGAAGGTGTGTGTGAACTCACCCTTCGTCTCTACCACTGCTGTGCCTCAGAACAGGATGGGAGTGAAGGTGCTGCCTTCTGGGCTACTTTTTGTTAAATATTTTTTAAGATCTTCAAGGGAAGATACAGGACCAGGTGTAGGTAGCCTGCAATTTGGAGCAGTCCTCTGGGCTCATTTCTGTTTTCAAATAAATATTTATACAAAGTTGAAAAATGACAAAACAGAGCAGTTCTCTGGCAATAAGTTAAAAGTGTCCAACTCCTCCATTTCATTTTCCAGTTTTGTGAATCTATACCTTCATTTCCTTTGCTTTTCTTGCAAATGTTTGGGAAAATAAATGTTTCATTTGGGGTTGAACAGAATGTTTCATTCAACATAAAACGTAATTTTGGGAGTTTTCATTCTTCTTTGGGGAGAAAAAAATGTTAAAAAGTCTAGATTTATTTTAATCCAAACCAAAATCTTGATTTTTCTTTTTTAACCCCATCACCAGAAGGAAACAAAATTAATTCTTCACATAGCCTTAGTGATACATTTAGTATCAATCAATTGCAATTGTAGGGTCTCATTTCCTCAGCCTCTGTAAGAACTTCAGATTACAAAAGAAATTGCTGCAATGGGTAAAGGTGTACTAAGCACATCTAAGTAGAAGACAACATGATTATTGTACGACAGGTGAAAAAGGAGAAGGGGGAAGGGGGAAGGAGAG
>VYZT01035319.1:76342-97923 GCA_013400735.1 Pomatostomus ruficeps
AGGAGAGGAGAGGAGAGGAGAGGAGAGGAGAGGAGAGGAGAGGAGAGTTGTCTGATACTGTTTTCGACAAGATAAATCCCACTGACAGCTACAGTTATTCTGACTTTGAGAAATGTGAAAAGCAAGCAGGCAATGGGAAACTTGGATCTGTTGTTCTGTAGAATTAATGAAAAGAATTAAAAAGAAAAACCAGTCCAAACCCCTACACTTAAAACTCCTCTGCATGCAAAACCAGGTAAGCCTACGCCAATTATTTCCAGCGTGTGTGTTGAGACTTGGCTGATGCTGCATTCCACAAATAATTCCTCTCCTCTGTGCCTGCGAGACATTTTGGTGTAGGAATTAGGACACAATCCAACATTTCAATTAAAATAATTATTCAAAACGAGCAAACCCTGAGATACTTCTATTGTTTCTTGCTTAAGAGGTGCCATTTAAACTTCCAGAGATATGGAGAGAAACTTTGTTTATAGATCAATGCAGTTCTAAGGAAATCCTGCATCTGTCTTGCTTCTCCTAAAGATCACAAAACCCCCTCTAAGGCCTCCTTGTAAGAGGACATTGTTAACAGCACAGGTAAGGATCTTATTGCACATTCAGGAAAATGTTCCTAATAAAACATAAACTACAGGGCGACAAATATTGTGCAGGATAGCACATAAAATTATTCTATTGCTTGCATAGAACAATTCTCCCTTTCTAATGCTTTAATATTAATTAAGTATCTCACTAGCCTTTTTACATGCTTAACTTTAGTTTCTCTATTAATATGTAGGAAAACAAAGGAAAATAAGAGAGATTATTTTATTTTCTCTTTATTCAGACTGAGAAAAAACAGGGTTCATGAGAACAGCACACATAAACAAATAGCCTTTTTAAATTACAAATAGCTATTAAGTCTCATTTCTTATGCAAGATCATTCTGAGAGAGAATCTGGTCTGGTGCTACAAGACACTGTGATTTCTAAGCTCTACTAGTTGGTGTGTGTATATGCATCATAGCTTTGCTGAGGCAAGTTCTATTCTTTGACTCTAACTGTCTCCCCTGTGGCTCAACCCTTTCCTGTTGCTTTCATGAAAATGAGAAATAGTCCTTGATCACAGAGTTCCCAGGTTTTTCCTCACACTGACAAAGGAGATTGTTGTTAGCCTGCTGGCAAGTGTTTTGAGCTGTACCAAAGAAATGGGATTCAAGTGAATATTCTCATGCATCGGGAAGAGGTTTGTTAATCCTCACTAGAGGCATTATGGACACAGAGATGGGAACATGCAAGAGAGGCCAAGGGCAGCACTGCACTCAACACAGATCTTTGAGCAGTTTCTCAACGTTTCCCACTCGTGACCTCACTTCCCAGTGTACTTCCAGGCTCATGACCCCACTTCTAATTGCCAGACCGACTCCTGCTATCAACTTCCCATCAAGTCACCTCTTAAGTACCATGACCTCTGGTTTGTAAGCCTGTATTCTAAGAGTCGGGTAAAGAGGTAACTCTCTTGTAATTCCCTCAGCACAGATGCTGCCAGCAAACCATGGAGATCTCAGGCTGCCTGCCCTGTATTTCCCCACACCAGGACTGGAGGCATTTACACCCAAGATTTTGGCTGGGAGAATAACTGTCTTGCCATTATGTACCCCTGTTCTTTAAACAATGGAAATAAGAAGTTTAAAGCCTCAAAGTACAAAAAGGCCAAGATGTCTCACCCTGGCCAGCCTGGTTGCCCAGTCTGTGATCTCTCAGGATCAAAGGCACGATTCCACCGACCACTCAGACCTCCATGGAGGAGTACAGCCACAAAGAGGATGTGAAACCACACCTTGCCATGACTCTTTCCCAGCCCCTTCACCCACAATTTGCAGTGTTCCTTGTGTTACTAATAGAGGCAGGGGAAACAAAGCCATTCTGGTAAACCTCCCTTCATTTTAATCCTTCCTCATAAAATAATGCCTCATCTCCAGACTCTGTGACTGTTCATCTCTGGCTTTCTCCCATTTTACCACTGAAGTTTGAGAGTTTTCAATCACATGAACTTTCTCAGAGGTGGTCTTTAAAGGAGGATATACATCTAATCACAGAAGAACTACAGACCCAAGTCACAATTTAGGACTGAAATTGATGCCTAATCAGCCTCATACATGCTCTCCTCTTCTTGGTATCTCCTCTTCTGAACTGCACAAAATCCCACTATGTTTCATTTGTCAGACTGCAGATGTCACTGCAGATTGGTAGAATCCCAAAAGGATCCACATTCAGTTCTCCATGGAAGTTCCACACAGGTCAGCTTAAGGCACACACATGCAGGTCTGTGAAAGCAACAGAGGGGAAAATGTATCCAACAAAATGTTTTTCTTTTAATAACAAATATTTTCTTACAGTGTTTTGGTACATCTGCCACACATTAAAAATGCCATCTCTGACTGCAATAACCATATAGGGAACCTTGGATTCAACTGAAAATTTCAGATGCCTGTTAGCAGTAATGCTACATGACTCCCTCTCCCTGACCCTGTTTATCTGAACACTAGGGAGATCCTCACACCTATGCACAAAAGCACAGAAGCATGGATTGATTTTCTTTCCCCCCCTTAATGAACATGCCTGCCAGAATGCGAGCCAGGAAATACCAGCTTCCATAGGCACTGCCGCTGTGGGTGGTTCAAGGCTGGTGCACCCATCCCTCTGGGGGAACAGATGTTGCCACTGATTCACTTTGCAAGCATGTGAGTCAAGGTCTGCATCTGTGGCAACTTACAGTAAAGAATTGTGAGCAGCTGCAGAGCAAAAAGCACAGAGTGAAAAGTCAATCAAGATGTAAGGCAAGATACTGCATCAGCCCTGAAAACTGACAAATGGAATCCATTTGATTCGAGCTGCAGCAAATCTACCTGAGCAGAAGAAAGAAACAGAGGGACAGGCAGCAGTTCACTGTGTGCCCCACAGTGACTGCCCTCTGATGCCTTATGTACCTCCTTTGACATTAAAAAAAAGCTGGATGAGTCTGTAAGATACGGCAGGACTTCTAACAAACTTCTGATCCAAGTGCTGCAATCCCTCTCTGACCCAGTGAATCATTCAGAGGGTCTAGTTGAAGCGGTGCACCTCACCATTTGCAGCTACAGAAAGATCTGGGACGTTCTTCCTTGCAATGAAAGTGTTGATTCAAGTCTGCTGGTCAAATTCCATTTTTGCCATTTATTTTGCCTCTTTGATACAATACTGGCACACTACCAAAACTAGGGGAGGTGGCTTCTAATTGGTATGCTGTGCCCACCTCACACCACAGGCCAGTTCAGCTGACACCAATGTAATTGAAGTTTATGTGTTGCTTGTTGTTTGCAAAACTGGTTGAATTGTCTACGGGAAAAATATTGCCTACATAAAGAAATAAAACTACCTCTGTGCCTACACAGGAAAGTGAATACTGGGGAGAAAAGAAAAAAAAAAGAAGAGCGCAAATATTTGATCAACTTTCTAAACAAATGTCTCCCAGCTATTTTTACATTTGCTTTTTCTGGATAATTATGATATTGGGTTTTACTAGCTCAAATGCTTGCACAAGGCAGATGTACAGAGTTGCATATTGAGGAAAAATAAATTTTAATTGGGTTTTATCTCCTAACTTGACAATCAGCAGGATTGTATTACTACACAGGTCAGTCACAAAAGAGAAACAATTCCACAAGTCTTAAGTAAATTAAGCCTGTGAGGTGAGAACTTTCTCAAACTTAAAGGTAGCATTGGTACACCAAAGGATAGTTATCTTTATAATCTTCAAACAACTTATAATGATAATTAACCTAATTTAGTCAAAGTCAGGGGTTTCACCAGTCAGAACACTTTTCTAGCTAGTTACCAAGACTATAATTATGCAAAGGGAAGCAACATCTTCAAAATTATGTTCTTTATGAATGTTTTGTCTTCCAAACTCATGTGGTTCAGGGACTTCTTAAATTTAAAAGGAACGATTTGACTACATGAATAGTTTCTATTTCTTCTTTGGGTAGGATTTTCCCTACTGCATATGCTACTTGTAGCAGCTTAGTAGCTACATGCTGAGCAGATTTTTTTTAATTTTTTCTTGAGTTGCTGTAACATAGGACTGTCTACAGTGCACTTCTGTACATTTGCACTGTATTTATTCATTGTTTTTATAACTAATACTGCATTTATAAATTGCATCTAGCCATACTGAACTTCATTTGCTATGAATAGTTCATTTATCTAGATTTCTTGAGCTTCACCAAATTTTTCACAGTTTTTGACTTCCTATCTACTTCTTTCATCTTGACTAGTCTAAATTATTTGGGGGCCATCTGCTGACTTAGTGCCTCTGGGCTCACCATCCTTTCCAAGTTATTATTGTATACATGAAACATTGGCCCTAATACAGAAACTTGTCAGACCCTGCTCTTAGGATTTTGCAATAATGAAAACTGATCACTGATAGAAATTGATTCCTTCCTGCTTTTTCAGTAATAACAACTCTTTGACTTTTAGCCAGTGACTACTTAATTTTTTAATAGCTGCTGTCAAAAGTCTTTCGAAGCCTAAATAAATTTTATTAACTCATTTTAATTTATCCGCTGACCACTTCATTGGCATAGTCAAAGAAGTCCAAAGATTTGCCCAGCACAATCTCCACTGCAAACACTCATGATCTTCCAGATTAATTTTATTTCAACAGTTCAAAGCCTTTTGCAAGGCTTGAATGTAAAGTTCCTGGACTGAAACTTTCTGAATCATCTCTAAATCACTATAATATTTCTTTACAAAGTAAATAAAGACAAATGAAGAAAACTTTCAAATAAAACTTTTGGAAAAAAAATGTGAAAAGAAAATGTTGGTGAATTGCCCTAGAAGAATTTATTTTCATTCTGGATTATTTAAAAAACCATCCTGTCCTATTTATCTTGAAAGAAACCTTTTTATTATTTTTTTTTTTATTGCTATGGTTCAGCTAGGCTGATCTAGTCTAGGTCTCCAGACTGATATAAAATTATGGTCTCTAAGACAATTACCCCTCTAGAGTACAATCCTTTATATGGATATGGTCACATAAATAGAGGTTTTGTAGCAAGAGGCCATCAGTACAGAAAATAAAACAGTGGGGTCTAAAGAAAAGACCAAAAAGTTGTTGTTATTATGACACTTTGTTATGTCTCATGTGACTGCACCTTGAATACCCTTGCAGTTTTGTTCCTCTGATGCCAAGAAGGATATATTTGAACTGGGAAAGGTTCAGGAAAAGGTCACAAGGATGATCAAAGGTGTGGATCAGCTTCCCCACCAGGAATCACTAAACAGAATAGACTGGAAATGAAATGATGGAGTGGGGGTAGGACGACAGTCCATAAATCACACACGTGTGTCACAGGGGGAGCAAACTGGGCACAATGGGAGCACTGTCCCCTCAGGGCACGAACCCAGGCACAGCGTGGAGAGAGAAGGTAGCAGGTGGAAAACAAAGGAAAGGCAGAGGCTCTTTGCACAACGTGTTATTAAACTCTGGAGCACTTTGCCTCAGGATGCTGTGGATACCAGCAGTTTCAAAGACCAGCCAGACAAATTAATGGAACAAAGGTTTGCAGGGCACTGCTGCATTTTAAAGATGCACCTTCCAGCTCAGGGGAGGTTGAGCCCCAAATTGCTGGCTGGCAGGAGAGCACACCAGGCAAGTACTGCTCACTAAGCCCTGTTCTTATTTTACGTGACCATCCATGGCTCACCAACACCAGAGAGGGAACCCTAAGTTAGAGGGCTCTCAGGTCTGACCAGCACTGCCATTCCTACACTCCTGTTTTCTGTCTCTGATGCTGAAAACCACTACTAGAGACAGATTTTTGTTAGCATCTAAACCACCTCATATCCAAGTTACCTGCCAACCCTCTTCTTGTGAGAACAACAGCTTGCTTTCAGCACCCTGCTTGCAACATTTCAGTCCTTCCTCTTTGCCACAGAAGAGGACCTTTGTGGAGATAAATCTTGTGTGGTCATCTGAGGAACATCCCAGCAACTGATAAGGAACCACAACTGTATTGAAGTCAAGGGGAACTGCACAAGCTGGATGACAAACAGACTTCAGCATTTGCATTGCAAAGTACAGAATGCGTAAAAAAAAATGGATAAATTAATCCACAGAACACCTGATGCCCCATGCTTTGCGCACTTAATCAGCATGACTTGTCAGAGAAGAATGACCAAAGGATAGGTTGGTCTGAACCCAATCTGTAAATTTAAAGACAAAGTGAAATATTTCAACTTAAAAAAAAAACAAACCTGAACAAGCAAATAAACATAGAAAAAAACCCATAAAATAATCCTGCTCTACTGATGTACAGTATAAATGCCTATATGACATTTCAACAGCTACATTGGATTATCTTGTCCCCTGAGGAAAAGACATTAAAAAAAAATTTATTTCAGAGAAAGCTTTAGATATTATGGACGAAACAAGTAAAATTACTTGATTGTCAAGGTGAACTATGGTATTTTAAAGCTTGTCCAACTGTGATTAAAAATTCAGGGCTTGTGAACTTTTTGTCTTGTTTACTTACAGGCAAACACTCCACCATTTGTTCAAAAAAATACTTTTAAATTTATTTATACACACTGAAAGCAAAAACACCAATGCTGCAACAGCAGAACATCCAACAACAACCCTTGTTGCTAAATTTGACAGGGTCAAGCTAAAAATCTTCCGGGCTTACTTAATAAATATTCAGCCTTAAAAGGGTCAGCAACACTTATCCTGGACTCATTCCATATGTCAGCTTTTCAGAAGGCTTTCAAAATAGGCCTTTCATGCTAGTGAGACATCCTGCACTAAAAATTAGCTCTGCTTGGAAAAGTATGGGATAACGTGGCCTGCTTGACATGAAGAACTAAATTTTATGGGTTTCATTTCTGCAACTGTCACCAAACCATTGTATAATTCAGTCAACATGATGGTAGGCGTTTTTTCAATTAAATAGGGTTTTCTTCTATCAAAAAAATGTGATTTTTGTAAACATAATGTTTTGATGTTTGTGTTTTTTAAGTAATCCCAACTGATTCCTTTTTTTATTGCTCTCTAAAACCCTTGACATTTGCTGCTTCAAAAGTACAAGAAAACTCCCAATCTTCTCTTTGTTATCTTTATTTATGGTTTTCTTTGCACTGAAAAGATCATTAAAAAAAAGATTAAAAATACAATCAAGATTTTTACCTTTCTATACTCAGCTCTGGAAAACTGAGGAGACAACAAATGTGTCAAACAAAAATGGTTTAAAATGTAAAAGACATGATGCACTGTAAGTCCATTTCACCCGGAACTCCCTGCACTCCAGAACTATGGTGCTCAGCATCCCTCCTCTTTCTTCCCAAGGAGCATGTCCCTTGGGAAACCATCTAATCCTTGGCCAGTCCTTTCTACCAGTACACTGGTGTAGGCATGATCTCCTCATGCTCAAAAGCAGCTGGGCTGAGGAGTGCTTATTATTCGGGCAGAGCAGTTCCCTGGTCAGGATCACCAGGTAACCAGAGAGCAGCTGGTCCTGGCCAGAAGAAGCAACTGCTCTCCCAGACAGAAACAAGCATCCAAAACCAGGAAATCCAGCTCAGTTCTCTCAGGACCTGTTTGTTAAATTACAGACCCCATCTCCAGGAAGGCTGGACTGAACCTCCCAACTCCCACCGTGAGGGCAGGGTAGTCCTGGCCCCAGAGGTGGCAGCAGCCACAGAGGAGGGACAGGCAGCCCCAGGAAGGCCTTCCCAAGAGAATGCCCTGAGGCGACTGCCTGTGTCCCACCAACAGGCACAACTCTGCCCCTTCCACATTTTTGGGCCACTCCATACCCCAAAATCCCTATTAGCAAAAGCAAATCCATCCTTTCGTGAGAGCACGGCTGACACTGGCCTCGGTGAACGCCACGTGTGCATGTGCTGCGTGCCCAAGTACGTGCTGTGTCAGAAACGGTTATGGGAGAAATTGATGAAATTATGCACAATGTTAGGAGCTTCCAGGAGGGAAATAGCAATGTTTACAAAAGTATAAGATGAGATTTCATCAGAAACAAACTATGTGGATATGGGATCTTGCTTCATTCCACATTAAAAGCACGTGTGCCCCACTGTTGGATCCAATACACTTAACTAAGACAGGCAACAGACCTCACTCAAAATTAATTTAGCTGCCTGGCCTACAGAGTAAGTGCATGAAAATTTATGGTGTGCCTCATCTTTTCCTGAATGTACATGATAAGGCCTACCTACTCCTTAAGGTTATTATGAGAATATTTTAATCTGATTGAATTTAATTCAGCGCTTTAGTTCCACTTACCTACAGCTCTAACAGTGAAATGGATACATTATTTTATTCCAAGTAGCAGGGATGTTCACACAGAACCACATCCTCCAGACACAGGTATAGACAATTCCCATAAATTTTAGATTATTCAGGAACATAAGAACATGCAAGAATGGAGCTTTAACTTTGTCTGTGGTTCCTAGCCTGTAGATCAGTATTTGTTGGACACTGATACTTACTCTTCATTGGTTCTCTTTTTTGGTTCTTACTCTTTAATAGGCTGATTTATTTTGCACAGTGGTCCACCATTTAATAGAATAATTTGTCTTTTCTGAAAGGGATCACGTGTTAAATTCTTTTTCTTTGTTTCTTTTTAGTATTGTACCACTATCTTTTAAAATTTCAAATAAAAGCATGACTGGAATAAAAGACGGTTAAATTACATCCACATGGATACTAATAAGCAGCCTCTAAAGTCTTAGCCAGTTGCCTAACCAAAACACAAAGCATATGGGAAAGAAAGGGGCCTAAAATTGAAAAACAGCAATTCTGTGCTTTGATTGTTTAGTCTGTGTGGTTGAGGAAACACAAGAGTAGGGATAGGAGGGTAAGCATTGGAAGCCCTAGTGCAATTACTTGGATGCATAAGGTTCTTAAAGGACTTCCACCTGCATGTGTAGACCAATATGGTATACATTTAGACCTCTGCTCTTCTAAAAGCTTCTATTCATGTTTGCTTCCTCTGTATCTGTACATCTAAAAGGTCCAGGACCTGGTCCAACATAATTGCATCCACAGCCTTGTGTGGAAGAACGAGCAGCCTTCCTCCTAGGATCACAGGAGATCACCAAGAGCTCGGAGCTGCTTACAAATTATGACCTTTCCAAGGCCCCAAGGCAGGGTGCAACAAGCCATGCAAAAGAACTCGTACAAAGTGGGAATGGCTGCAAGAGCTCCTGCACCTCACTGAGCCTATTTGCAAAAGGCAAATGCCCACAGCATTGACACCCAGCCTGCTCCACACTGAAACACCCACAGAACTGGAGCACTCATGATTCCCAGTTTGTGCATTTCACTGAGGGACAACTATAGCTGAAAAACTGTGACATTTTTTCATGACTGCAGTTTGTTATTTTTCTGCTTTCATTTTTACCCAGGCAGATAAAGTAAAAAAACTTTCCTTTTCAGAGCCACATTTTTTGCTCTGACACAGATTGTGGTATGTTGATGAAACCATTTTCTTTGTCCTTGCCCTGTTCTCAGAGAAAGCATTCAAATCTGAGCTATCTTATCTGAGGGGAATACAGAAAGACTGAGAAATTATGGTATAACATGAAGTGATCTGATTTCCAGAGGAGAAGCAGGCCTCCACCCACTGTGCTGTTCCATTGCTGCTGAGCAGTACATCAGGCAGCCAATCTATATCAACAGCAGTAAGAAAGCATGGCAATTACAAAGTGTTTTTCCGTGGTAGATCATAAAGGGATTGTCCCAGATGGGTAAATATATCCTCTGCTGGTTGCAGAGAAACAGAACTGAACAGAATCCAAAATCCTTTCAGTCTGAGAGGGAAGGATGTCTTGTAGACAGAACACTGCTGAGCATCCCAGAAAGCTGGGTACCAAGATCTGATTGTAAGACCTGGGATAAATAAAGTAGGTTATTTTTTAAATGCTCACTAATTTTTATTCCTCAGATGGAGTCACATTTTTCTGTATGCTTAATAAATATTTCTTAAAGATGCTTGGTTTTGTTGTATAAGGAGAGCTATGATCCCCAGGTCCCCTGTTTTATCCCCAGGCCTCTCCACTAGGTTCACAGGCAGGATTTTGTGGTAAGTAAGGCAAAATTTTTCTCTTGCATTTCACAGAAGTGGTGAAAAACTAATCATTTCTTGCTTAAATTATTGAAAAACATATTTCACCTTGAAGTAGGAAGCTGACTAAAGCAGCTCAGAAAATTAGAAGTCAGTGAAAACAACAGACTACCATAGAGAAGGCTACACAAACTTAACAACTGCAGTTGTTAAGACAGAGAAGCCTTTTTGTAAGTTCAACAGATCCTTTAGTTTCAGTTTCTGAATGTATGTGATAAGATTATTTGAGTTGAAATAATTATAAAAACTTATGTGGGTTAATGTTCATTGAATACAGATCCAGCCTGCAAAAAATTTCTTACAATGCCAGGGTCTTTCCAAACAGATGTTTTATTTTAGTTTTACAAAACCAAGTTGTTTAATCTTGTGACACAATCTACAGTTCAGACATAAAAGGATTTGGCACAGATATGAATATATATATATATATATACATATACATATATATATGTGTGTGTGTGTTTGTATGTTTCTATATATCTGAGTACACCTTAAGATATACCTTAGGTATTTTAACACTAATCTTCACTTGCAGAAGCGAAAGAGTAAGAGGAGAATACAATGTACTTTGTATGATAAACTGTACCCCATTCTACCCAGCGTTTCTTCAGCTGCAGTAATTTATTAAGTGTCCTTCACCAGCAGATAAATATTTCTTTACAAACAGCTTATAAAACTTCCCTTGTTAGCACGTCTTTCTAAGCATTAAATGCCACCACATCTCTGAGGTGCCACTCCCAGTATCATTATAATGAAATATTTTTTTGCCTATGGATGTTTTGAATTGACTTTGCTGTGTCCAAGTGTCTGAGACTGTTTAGATAAGTAATAGTTCCTTCAACTTCAGCAGCAAGTGACTGCGCTATTAATTAAAGCCCTTCTGTTAAGCAAGAGGTTGAGTTAGACCACAGGTCCCTTGGGTTGCCATCACAGAGAGAAAAAGGAGCCTGAGTTACTTACAACATAAAGTCACAGTATGAAAAGAGAGGAGGTATAACAGCAGACGACTCTACTCTTAAAGCCCACATTGCACTGCTGCAATACAGGCAAATTTCCTTGACACTTAGACTGTGTGTGCCCATTCCCACTCTCATTCATACCTTCTTGGAGGCAAGACACAAAGCCTCCAAAACATTAAAACTTCAGACTTTGAAAATGAACACTTAAAGCCGTTTCATACCCAAAACAGATCTAAGCCAACATCAAGGAGGCATAAAAGTGGGTTAAAGAAACCCAGTTGTTCACTTAACATAAAGGATTACAATTCTGGCATTGTTTTCTTTCTAAAACTAACATTTGCACAGAGAATTTTTCGTTCCATGTCAAATGTGACAAATTTTAAATGCAGCCCATCACAACCCATGCTCAAGCCTGGACTGTTGCCACTTTTCCTGCTACAGAAGTAATGCTTTTAACTTTCATATACACAGACAAACACCAATACAACAACAGAGAAAGCTGAGGACAGGGTCTCCCTTCTGTTGCAAACAAACACACCAAGAGTATTTCTTTGCTATTCTACCATATCAGACATGACCAAAAATTTATACAACAGCCTCAGGGAACATCTCCTCCTTTCCTTTTTGTGGGAATGAATCTCCTTCTCTGCTTGCAAATTATTTTAGAAGCATTTAATCTGTGGATATTTAAATTTTTCATGAGTACACCTTTCAAAGTGAGATTCTGATAAGTTTTGCAAGAAATAAGTATGCCTGTGAGATTTATGACTGAGGCAAGGCCCACAGAAATTAAATGAGATAACCAGCATAATGCTAGTTCATGGCTGAGCTAGTACTGGAACTTGAGAGTCCTGCTTCTGAGTTCTCTGATGTTAGGTTTGTGTGGATTTGAAAAGATAGACATCTTGGACTCCCAGAGGAAAGTGCTCCAGACGAAATCAATCACTGTCAGAAGTGGGTGAGATTCCAATGAAGTCGTGCCAGGGGTGAGTTGAGTAATTCATCTTCAAAGAAGTTCATTGCATCTTATCTCCAGGAAGATATTAATGATATTAATGGCACATTTATGCAATATAAGTTTCAACATGCAAATTATTAAGAGATTTCTTTTAGTTGTTTGTACTTGCTTTCAGACTGAACTATAAAGGGTTTGTCACTAGCCCTACAACCTACTCCACTTCTGTTGAAATCAGAGGTGAAACTCCCACTGACTGCAGTAGAAAATTTCTGGACTGTATAAACTTGGACAAAACATTGAACAACCAGGTACTTGGTGATAGAGGTTTGCTGGGAAATTGAAAAAATAACAAGTAAAAGGATAAATATTGTCATCATTAAAGAATCACAGAATCACAGAATGGGTAAGGTTGGAAGGGACCACAGTGGGTCACCTGGGTTTGCAAAATATAGGCTAATTGCCATCCTTTATTTAAGGACTGTCGTGCATGTCTTTGTTCCCAGGATACAAGCTATCCTGCTTATCACACTAGGAAGCATTCCTAGTGCTTATATCTAGGGTGTTTCGCCAGTGAGTAAGGAATGCATAGCTCTTCACAGCAAGCTTCTATACTGTTAACATGCCCAAAACCAAGCATAAGCACGTCAAAAAAGGCTTGGGAAGTTCATGAATAACTACAGACTCATGTCAGACAGTAATGAGATGAGTAACAACAGTTTGGTAATGGCCGACCATGAAACAAAGCATGTGAGCAATCAAATTCACTTCTTTCGAGTTCTTGGTTTCCCAGTCTTAATGTTCAAGTGGGAGAGAGCCTGAGAGTAGAGGAGCACATTGCAGAGAGCCCTTTACATCCAACCAGCTGTACTCCTCTTCCCCTCCTCCCATATTCCTTGGAGGTGTTAGCCCATAGGAGTGTGGAATTGGCAGAAACCAGCAGCCATGTTACTGTTTATATTCATAATATACAATTATAAAAATAGACAGTAGCTAGAGCAAGACATCTTGGTTTACACTCTGTAAGTGAAATATTGGCTCCCATTCACTGCTAGTGTCTCTCTGTGTCCCCTACGGAAGAATGAAAATCCGCAAGACCTATATGGATACAATCTTCACACCTTCCTCTTCCTTCCAAACAGTTCCATTCACCACAGGCAGCTTGGTCCCATTTCACACACAACTGTGCTCAGAAGAAAATTGTGCTCCCAGGACATGCATCAGTGCAGACTCACTGACCGGCTGCTCACTTTGACCACATCAGCTTCCTCCAGATCTGGGAGACACCAAAGTGAAAGCAGCAGCAGCAGCTGCCTGCCCCTTGATTCACAGCGGAGGCAACCTCTGAAAAAGTCTCCTTTAAAAAAATCTCAGGGAGTTTACCACACTTGCATGATGAGCAGAGAACTCTGTGTGTAGACGCCTTCACGTCAGACAATTACTACCAAATGTACCTTTTCTTCCTGTAATGTGATGGGAAACAGTTCAGTAATTAAAGAGCAGGCTGAAGGGGATATTTTTAGTAACTTGATAGCTTTACAATCACTGAATTATCTGCCAGGAGTAAGTCACACACACGTGTGGTTACAATTGGAGTAGCTGCAATTATTTCAATGGGAAAAACAGTTCCACAGGTCACCTGCACATGGGGTGTTTATTTGTGCACACATGTGTGCAACAGAGAAACAGCAGTGCAAGGGTCAGCACACCTTGGCTATCTACTCCATGGTCCACATCTTTGCTCTCTGTTTTCCTCCTGGAGCATCCCACACGCACAGCCCCATACCACACAAGGTGTGAGTATGTCCCTTTTGCCAGGTGTGTTTTAAAACTCTCCACAGGTCTCTGATCCCCACTGGTGCAAGGCCAGGAAGCAGTGCAAAGGGAAGGGGCTGAAAGGAGGGCTGGGAAAGGGGTGCCAGAGCTCCTGCAACCAAAAACATTGGATGGTATAGGGATAAAGGGCTTCTGCCTTCCTGTTATTCCTTCCATTGCAGGAAGAAAAAGTACCTCTGTGTGCTGCTTGCCACAAGCTAATTGCAACTTTGTCCAAACGTAAAAGTCAGGAGAGGAAGGAGGAGGTATGACCAGGGCAGTGATTGTCCCCCTGTACTTGGCACTGGTGAGGCCATACCTCAAGTCCTGTGTCCAGTTCCGGGCCCTTCAATACAAGAAAGACATAGAGGGGCTGGTGCATGTCCAGAGAAGGGAAACGAAGATGGTGAAGGCTCTGGAGAGCAAGTCCCACGAGAAGCAGCTGAGACAGCTGGGGTTCTTGAGCCAGGAGAAGAGAAGGCCCAGGGAAGATCACATCTCTCGCCACAGCTGTGAAAGGAGGTTGTAGCCAAGTGGGGGTCAGCCTCTTCTCCCAGGCAAATAGCGACAGGATGAGGGGACATACACAGCCTCATCCTGCACTAGGGAATCTTCAGGTTGGATGCTAGGAAGAACTTGCCCATGTAGAAAGTTTTTAAGCATTGGAATGGACTTCCTGGGGGATGGTATAGTCACTGTCCCTGGAAGCATTCAAGGAACTGGACATTTGGTGCCATGGTCTAGTTGACAAGGTGGTGATGAGTCAAAGGTTGGATTCTATGATCTCAGAGGTCTTTTCCAACCTAATTGATTCTGTGATCCTCTGGACACAGAAACCATGCTTGGCACAGCTGTCTGTGACAAGCAAAGACACAAAAGGGGACAGAGCAACCCTATGCTACACTGAGCTATTTTCTAGACCCTAAATAGCATCAGCCACAAAACACACAGACCTGTCTTACAAACCCCTGACTGTTATATTCCTACTTCTTGTAGCAAGCACAGACACAGGAGAGGAAAGAAATTGGCCAGAATTCATCTGGCTGGTGTCTTTCCTTTCCTTCTTCTCTTTGCTTTTAATTACCTAAAATTAATTGCTCTGAGAAACTTGGAGCTTCTCTCCAAGAAGATGCTGGTTAATATTTTCTTAGCAGGCAAAGAGTTTTCCTACAGAACCTGGCAGCTTTTAGGTAACCCACAGAACACCTTACAGCTGCAGACAGAATTGTCTGGGAAGGCTGCAGTTTAATTCAGGCAGTCAGCAAGCTGGCTGGCTGTATATGGACTTGAAGCACATATGCATGGATAATGCACTATCCAGATGTTTCAAAGACTTTATGCATATAGAAAACAGACACATTTTACACATATATACATACTGTATATGTACATACATCACCCATACAAATATATGTATATAACACACATTTTACATTGGTAAAGAGATGGAAATGATGGAAGGAATTCAAAACTTACTGCAGTTGATTGGGAACACCCTGAGACAATGTATATACAGGCTGTCCTGTATGGGTTATGGAATCGCCCACCTTGGAGATATTCAAAAGTCATCTGGACACAGTCTTGGGCAACTGGCTCTGGGTGTCCCTGCTTGAGCAGAGAAGCTGGACCAGATGAACTGTAGAGGTCCTTTCCATCCTCAACCATTCTGTGATATTTCTTATTAAAAGTAATATTAATGCCATTCTATCTGCTTGTGAACTCCCACCGTAAGTTACAGCTCTTACGGTACAAACTGTTCCTGATGTTATCCACAGATTAGTTCTTCTTTCCCACTGTTAGGAAAACTGAGGCCCTGAGAAACCAAGTGACTTGCACTGGCTTTGCACATCAAACCAGAGCAGAGGCTTGCCCCAGGCCTCTGTTCCACACCAGCTGCCAAGACTAGAAATCATAACTCTCCAAGACTTCTTGTTGCTTACTTTTTTTTCCTCCTCCTCCTTATTTGCAAACTACTTGGGAAAACAAATGCTTCTACATTTTTTTTGGAGCCAACTGTGCACTTGGCGGCCATGCTGATACCTTCAGTATGTCATTGCTGAAAGTGTTGATTAGCCCCCTTTAGGAAGGAGCTTTGATAAAATGCACTTGTGCTTGAACATATGAGCTGTTTTTAGAGCCTGAGTCTAAAATTCAGTGAATCCTTTGAACAAAAGTCAGCTTTGTAATGAACAAAGAAAAATTGCCTGCAGTGTGGGTATGTTTGAGGTATCTGCAGAACACCAGGACTGTCATATCTGTGATTCAAGATCAAGATTCAAAGCGGCTGCTGTAATATCACGCTGAGAAATAACCAACCTTAGCACAAGAATGAGTCTGGATACAAGCTGACCAAAAGACTTCTACAAAAACCCATGGGCCCTGTAAAACAGGGTCATACTTTCAATTCCTGTTTGGCCATTTGTGTATCTAAAGCACATTGCAAGACACTCATCACCAAATACAAACACTGAACAAAGCCATGAAAGAAAATTTCCCACCTGCTCCCTCAAGGCAACACTCAAGTTACACCCCATCCAGCTGGCCACTCGGCTCAGATGTGGTAAGAAGGGCAGGAGGACTTCCTTCTCCCCTCACTAGGGAACAGCTCTATTTTTAACAGGGCTGCCTCGAACAGGTTCAGTTTCCTACTCTTTGTCCATACCCTGCTGAAAAAGTTTGCCAGGTGAAATGAAGACCATGGGCAGTGCTCTGTAAGGGATGAAAATCCCATTTCCCAGAGGATGTTATTAACCTGGAGAAGCATTGGCCCCAAAAGGGCTACAAGAAAAATAAAAACTAATAAAGTAGCTCCCAAGTGCATTAGATGCTACTTGAGACTTTTAAACACAAGCTTGGTAGAATCACGTTTCTGCATTTTTCAGTTTGGAAATGAAATCTGCTTCTCTAGATAGTTTATAAATAATTGCCAGAACTTCCATTTTCTCTACGAAATTAATCAAAATCAAAGTTCAATTTCAGTCTGACAAAATATAAGCAGCAATGAACAACACTGTACACGCATTTAAATCTTTCCAGAAGTTTTCTTTTGTCTTCAGCAATCAGAATCGCTATTTCTCTGACTAGTTGCACAACGCTTCAGAGCAAGGAGATATATGAAAGGCATTTTTTGCCCAGATTCCAACATATTTTCAATCTGTTGGTTTAGCTGTTTGAGGTGGTTTCCTTTTCTTAAGTCACAACATCACAAAGCCACTGTGCAAACAACAGGAGGTTTAAACAACATTTATGAAGACATTTTTACCGCACCCATTTTCATGGTATTTGAGTGCCATGAATGGATGGCAGTGCTGCAGAGGGTTAGGATGGCTGCCCATGTGCTGGATGAAGAAATACCTTTGGCCCCTGATTGCTGTGCTTCCCGATGAATGTCCTCAATATACAAGCACTTCCTGTTCCAGCTGGTGTTTCCAACAGCCTCACCCAAGGCCTGACACATCCCTTGCTCTGGTCAATGGCAAGACCCCAGTCAAGCTCACTGGGAGCTAGACCTGGCCCTCAAACTCTGGTTGCAGCAACAGCACCATGATATTCATGGTTGTAGTAAAGTAATTTTACACAGAGAAGTTCCTCTTTGCCTCTGAACAATCAAATCACAAGCACATTTTAAATGCCAGAAACGAGTGGGGAAACAAGGAGAGAGCTTGTTTTATGAAAAGCCATTTGCTATGTTTGAGGTCTTTATATCTTTCTTTGATTTCTTTGTCTGGAATGGCCCAAGCTCTGCAGGATCTACTCTTATGTCGTTTTATACATTTATTTCCACCTACCTCTTAAACCATTCTGGAAAACTAAAAAAAAACCTTATTCAGATAACCAACCTCATTTTTGTGAAATCAGCAAGTCTGTTCTAGCAGATGGGCTGCATGTGTTTATGTGCATGCACATCTCTATGTGTATCTGAAAAAAAAGAGAGGGAAAAGAGCCTGCCTTGACCATGGCCACAATAACTTCATTTTACTATGCTTGCTCTATATTTTCTATGCTTGTTACCAGGTAACAAGACTTCAATACTGTGTCTTAGATGAGTAAATTCCAAAACACACTTACCAGACTATTTATCTACCTAAACAAGGAAGAGCAATAAAGGATAGACCTCTGTGGCAGTCTGCACCATCTCAGAGCCTTAGTTTCCAGGACAGTATTACCACAGGTACATACTTGACAAAACTAAACCCAGATTTAGCATCCCTTAAAACAATCATAAAATTCCACTGGCTTCAGTAGCTGCACTGACGATCAAATCTCTGGTAGGGAAAGGTGAATTAGTCTGCACAATCTGGGAGCCGAACATCTAGAATATATTGCCAGAGTTTCTTTCAATTACTCTTTTAACAAAGAATAAGAAAGAAAATCAGCAGCTTAAACACTTCATTCTAAATACATAAAACCGATAGAAGAAGTAATGCATAAACCCCATTACTGCTATATCCCATAAAATATGGTGTTTTCAGTCCAGATTGAAAGGACAAACCAATTGTCATTTCTTTTACATCGTCAGACAGATCAACTTCTCCCTCAAGCAGCTGAAGCCAAAATAAGAAGCCACATAGTGAATATTTTTCTGTATCAAACAGGATCCAGACTCATCTTGTGGATTCTAACTCAAGCTAGATGTGTAGAAAAACTTCTATCTACTTATTTTGATTAATTTGCCATGGGCAATTCACAAACAGAAATCTGACAGATGCTTGATTCTTTGTGAATTAGTCACTCCACTCCTTTCCAACAAATCTTTACGTTCCTTCTTTTTAAAAACATAATATAGCCATTAGCAAATCATAACTGTGCTTCTCCATAGCATAAAGTGTCCCACACACTCGCTGCCTCCATTCTTTCCCATCCTCTCCTTCCTTTAAGTATCTTTCACCACCAGATTGGCATTGGCAGCCAGCCAACCAGTCGGCACTTTACCTAGACAAGTGCAATGCTGATATGCCTAGATCTTTGAAGTGTCACACAACAAGTCCAACAAGTTAGTTTTCTTCCTATTTTAATATTTTTTGCAGAGGGACTCAGCCATAAAGTACATTTCCCATCAGGTTTGGGGTTTTTTTTTTTCAAAACAGCTCCTTTCTCTCCTCTGTGCAAACTCCTGCTGATTACTTCCTTTTTGAAATGCTTTAACCTCTGTGGTATTTTTGAGAATATGCCTTTGTGAACGATATTACATTATACCTAAATTAGGTATACACCCCAGGAATCCCAGTTCAGAAAGTCATGGTTGGATTGGTTAATGCCATTTTTAATGAGTACTGATGTGACATGCTGCCTAGATCAAAGTGCAAAGAGCTGTTATTTGTCACTGCTTCCCATTACAGCATATATTGAACAGGGACACACTAATGAAAAAAGTCGGACTGGGTATATTTAAAGAAAAATAACATGCATCAGGCTGAAAAAACACATAGCCTTAAAATGACTAAAAAAAAATTTTAAAAAGACAAAATATAGTTTGTGCTGTTTTTTGCAAGTTCTCCCATATCTGGGTATTGATTTCATTTTATTTCATTACCACATCTGAAGCTGCACTGATAGCAAATCACAAGCAGAGCCTAATTTACAAAGTTGTCCAGTGGAGCAGTAAAGGCATTGCCCTTTCCTCTTATGAAAAGCTGTTTGCGAAGCTGCCATGGGGGGCTGCCATTTCCCAGGGGAGAAACCATGACCTTCGGGGATAACTGCCTTTTGGAAGAAATAATTTTTTGCAGGTGATTCCCAGCCTCATCTTTTTGCAGATTATTATGTTGCTTGATCTGGGGATGGTAAAACAAGTTGTGCCTGTAAGAAGTTTTGCCTTTTGGATGTTGCTGCTTTTATACAATTACACTTCAAAACTCCTAATCCTTCATTACTGCTCACGGTGACACTGGCCTGCCTTTTATATTCAGGTAAATAGCCGGGGAGTTACATTAGGAGATTTCCTACATGCCATATCACCCATGTGTGTGCCAAACACGTGAGACTCTTCAGGCTGGCTTCTTCCACCAGGCAGGACCCCTTAGTGAGAGCCTGGTGCTCATGGTCAACAATCCTCTTTCCCACACACATCGCCTATCCCTTCTCCTTGTAACGCCCTTCTGCACACCCAGCGTTGTGTTACTGATAACCCCGACAGGGACCTCTCCTAAGAGAGGCAAGCGACACACACAGATCTGAAGTACATCACAGGTCCTCAAGATTCTTGTACTGTATTTTGAGTGGATATTGTTGTTTTGCTTGCTCACTGCATCAGACTCACTTACTGAACCTGCAGATAAAGAAAAACCGCTTGGGTGTCTCTGCCACAGGATTGTTACAAGTGGCAAAATCAGAGTTTTGACCTGGATACACAACGCTTTTTCCAAATGCCCAGCATCTACAGCATGAATCACCTTCCTTCACACGCTCACCAGAAGACAAACACCTCTGTGGCAACTACAGGAGATGATGAGCAACCAACGTGGGGTAAAGGCATTTTTACAGCCTTACCCAGTGTTACTGATCATGTTCATAGACACCTGCTTCTTGAAGGATGTTGCTTTTGTTTGTCCATGCCTATCCAGGTCATTGAGAGGATATCTGATCACTACAGGTTTGCACAGACCGCCACCATGTGCTCTGGAAACCATCCTTTCCGGCTGGAAAGACATTTGTGTGAAGGTGCAAGCATAACCCTGGGAATCCAAGGCAGCGGAGCACTCACTCTGACTCACCACTTACGTGTTTCTCTCTCAGTTTCCTCCCTATATTAGCGAGGAAGATTAAGTTTATTCTTCCCTCTCAAGGGACTTGGAAGGAATCAACATTGTTTGTATTTCTTTTTAAGCATGCAGCATGTAAACACTTTAGCTCCGTTAAGCTGTTCAAAACATAGTTATGTTGATTTTCTCAACATTTCCTCCAATTTGTTACACATTCTTTGCCATGAGGCCCTACAGCTGAGCCCACAAGAGCAAACACAAACTGGAAAACATGATGTCCCTATCCACAGGACATCACAAATGAAAAGTCCCACAATTAAACTCAGGCACGAGTCACTCACAGGTACATTAACTCCATACGTGTTTGCATGACCAGTGCCTAGAGAAAAAAGCAAAACTAATCAACAACAGACATGGGGGAATGCGTGCAGGAGAGTGCAGCACCAAAGGCATGTAAAATGCCGGATTTACACGGAAAGCAGTAACCACACAAAGGTTTCTTTTCGAGGACAGGACGCACAGCAACTTTCTTTCTCTTCAGCTTACGGTCGCGACGGCAAAGTCCCGCTTCCCACCCCCAGGGAAGCGGGATTCCGGTCCCGCGAGCGACAGCGCAGCCGGCACCTCCCTGCCCGCAGCCACGGAAGGACGGACCACCCCCGCACGCTCTCCCACGCGATCTCCAGCCCGCCACGTGCACATCCCACCCGCCGCCCGATGGCAAACCCCGGGGACGCCGGGTGCCCACACAGCGCGGTGCCCGCTCCGTCCCGCTCCCGCCCCCGCGGGTCCGCCCGGCGGGTCCCGAGCGCCCCTTCCCCCACCGTGGGAGCGCTGTCCGGCGCTGCCGCCAGCCCAGCGCCGGGGCCGCCCCTCCCCGCCCCGGGAGCAGTCCCCACCTCCCGACCACTCCTCCTCCTCCTGCTGGAAGGGGAAATATGAAGCGGAGCCTTCCCCGCGCTGCGCGGAGACGAGCGGGGAGGCGGCGGTGG
>VYZT01035319.1:98044-128594 GCA_013400735.1 Pomatostomus ruficeps
GGCGCGGCGGGAGCGGCGGCGGCCGGAGCGCAGGAGCGGGGCAAGGAGCGCGGCGAGGCGGGGAGATGTCCGCCCCGTACGGCAGCCTCATGCGGTACCTGTTCCCAGCCCTGCTGCTGCACGGTGAGTGCGGGGCCGGCGCGGCTGCCGGCGACTCTCGGCCCGCGGGGTGTCCCGAAGAGCGGCCGGGTTGCGAGGGGCCCCGGAGCCTCTCTGGCGGGGGCAGAGGGGCGCGGGTGGGGGCGCTCTCCCGTCGTGGCCGCGGGCACCGGGTCCCCCCGGACAGAGGTTTGGCAGAGGATGGGGAGCGAGCAGACGCCCTGGCTCTGCCTGACCCCCCGAGTAAGTGGCACCCCTGGGCAGCACGCGTGGGAGAGGCGGCCGCCGGCGTGGGTAGAACCACGCCGAAAGCGCCCCGCTCCCAAGCGTGTGTCGGCGGGTTGTGTTGCAGCCTGGGACTGCTTGGATGGAGCATTTGGTCCGGGCACCTCACACAAAGTTTCTTTACTCACCTCCGTGCAAGGGCTAGCGCTGCCGAACTCCTGCGCGTTTGGCCGAGACACCCTGCGGGGCCCGCGTTCCGCCGTTTCTCGGGAGAAGTTTTTTGCCGTGGAGGTGTTATCTCGGAAGCCTTCGGTAGCAGAGTGTGCCAGCACCGGGTCTTGTGCCCAACTAAAATTCTTTTGCTGCAGAGCACAGATTCTGGATGTTATTACACACAGTCCGGCTTTGACAGTTTCTCAGCTGAACCCTGGACTGACATCTCTCTGAAACTGCACGGTAGACAAAATTTTAGTGAGAAAAGTCAGCGTATTTAACTTAAAAGTTCAGCTTGTAAATCCATTTTTAGGCCTTTAAACAGATAACCCATGTTTCTAGAAAGCCAGTGTTCTTCAAGAGAAACTTCAGAAAAGGAGGCAGTTTAATGAGCTGCTTAGGTATGTCCAACATTTGGCAGCCAGATTTGAAAAATCTGGGTATGATATCCTTTTGAAAGTGTGACTCAAGATACTCGGTTACAGCATCATTTTGAAGAGTGTTCCTAATTCAGAAGTCTTTTGTAGCATCCAGCGTCTTTCAGTTAAATTTCTTGGGACCCCAGGCTTAGTCGTAAAAAGAAGAATTTTTTAACTGTTAAAGTGCAAGTGACCTACATGGATTCAGTAGGAGATCTGCGAGCTGGGGTTAAGGATTTCAAAGCTATTCCTGGCATTGATTTTGTGAAGCAGGGATTGTCTCTCTCTGTGTTTGTACAAGTGCTAAGCACACACTATGGTATTTAATAAATAATAAAGAGCATGGGCTTCTGATGGTATATTTTGTTTTGAGAAAGAAAGAGTAGGAGACTCTGATCCCCAGGAGGGGGTTTTATACTCTTCTCACAGCTCAGCTATGAGATCCGGAGAGCATAGAAACATGTTTAGATGAGCCAGACCTGACAGGATGCCAGAGGTGTTCTTTAAACTCTGTGATCTGAGATGTAAAAGTTGAAATGGGAGACTAAAAGTTAGAGGGTAAAGAGAGGAGGTGTAATTGCAGGGTTGAACTCCCTGGCTCATCTGCTTGGAATTACAGAGCAGAGCTGACTGCTGGCTGAAGCAGGAAACAAATCAGGGCCAGTGTTTGGATCAAAAAAGCAGCTGCCAAAAGAGGATGATGAAGGAAAGTAATCCATTTCTTCCATCTGCAGTTATATTTCAACAAATAACATAAACCTAAGTTCTTGCAGAAAGATACTGCCTTATATATAAAGACACCTTGGTAATGCAGCAGTGCACGGTTTGGATGGGAGTTTCAAGAATTTGGAAACTACTGCCCTCTTACAAACTTGAAAATTATATCAGTGGCATATAATGCACTGAAATGTAGCCCATGGAAATGTGTGTACCCTGTTAGCTTTGACTTGATCTATAGCTTTTCCTTCCATGCCATAAAGTCAGGAGAAGCATCCTTCAGTCAGTGGCTATCCCAAATTGCTAATGCATAAGAATAACCAGCAATCCCAGGGGATTGCAGTGTTAAGCCTCTCTGCAGCACACAATGTTTTCTTTTTGCACTTCTATTGCATGTGGTAATTTAGGGGTTAAAAGTGAGTGACTGTGGGTGGGTGGTTGAGGATTTTTAGGGATTAAAGCTTTTTGACACAAGTTAAAATGTCCCATAATGCTAAAGCTTCTGCTTTTATTACATTAAGAATAAGTTGATATTTGCAAAAACCAGTCTTCATTAATCAAAACCTGTACATGCACAGTGTCCTAAAAAAAAAAGGAAAGAAAAAAAGGTTTGCAGCTGGAAGTTGTCCATTATCACTGTTTTCTTTGCTTAGACAAAAAGCCACAGAAGTTTCAGCTGTCAAACACTAAGATCATTCAACTCCAAAAAAACTGAATTAAAAGAGCTACGTTCAAGTGGTTTCAAAACAAATTTGGCTAATTTCTTTTGTAAACATAATCTTTTTTTTTTTAATAAATACAGATGCTAAAAAAAGCTTTAGTGTATTTCTGATTATGCTACTGTTGGAGTAATGAGTTAGAAACTTTAAAACAATTAGTCGATAACATCCTGGAAATGCTGCTAATAAAGATGATGAAAATAAGACTGATAGGCTTTTCAGGGCAAAACTATTTGTGCTTTTAAAAGTTCTCTGGCAATGTTGCTTAAATTAGTTACATAGTGGTGTTTTATTTCAAAACATTTCAGGAAAATAACAAGAAAATGCATGAGAAGATATAAATACCCATAGCCATAAAATGAACGTATATTGTGCTCTGTGCTAGAGACATGTGATCTGTTTCCTCAGTTAAATAACGCTTTTCAAAATCTGGAAAGCAATAAAAAAATGGGAAGACACACTGCTTAGTGTAAGACTTGGAGGGTTTGCAGGGAGAGTTAGAAGATGACCTGAATTTTATTCACAATTTTGTCAGTGAAAATTCCATTTCACTCATCTTTGTAGCTTGACTGTGGGCCAACACAGTGGTAAGATGTAGATGCCATCAACAGAAATGGCAAATTTTTTGTGCGTTGTAGGGTGTCTGTAGAAGTAGGCTGGGACGCAGTGGGGCCCAAACACAGCCTCAACCACACTGGAGGCAAATACCTTCAGCTGTTTAAGTCAAGGGTAAAATTTCATGAGTGAGGTGATTATTTAGGGCTGATAGAGGATAGGATTATATGTAGTAAGCTTGCTTAGCACTGTCTTCACCTGGACACAAGTCCCATGGGAGTTGGGGGCAGTTCTGCATGAAGAAACCCCAGTGCCAAGGTGTGGGTGCAGGATGGAACAGATGTGTCTGACAGAGAGCAGGTGTTTCTTCCAAAGAGGGCAAGACCAAACTGCCTTTGATATTGAACTGCACTGACATCCCAGCACTGCACCCACTCCTGTGGGGGCAGAGTTCCCGCTGCCCTGAAGGAAGATCGGCTTTAACCCTTTGGGGTTTCACAAAGAAGCCCACGCTCTGGGCAGTGCCATTTCTCCTTGCACGGGTAGCAGCAGCCATCCCAATTAAGAACTCCAGCTAAGCAGGGATTATGGGCTGTGTAACTGCTTGTCACTTGGTTCTCTGACCTCTTCCAGGATAGGGCTTTGAATAAGGACCAAGCTGTTGTCCATGCTGGGCCTGTCAGCTTTGAGGGTGTTGCTTTTTAGCTGTCCCATCTAAACGTACTCTGGATCCCTCCTCAGGATTTTTCGTGCTCTGAAGCATTCATTTTACCTCTCTTCGAAAGCTGCACTTGGAAATTCTGTGTGCACAAGAGAGGCAACAGATACATGTGAAAGGAAGTCATTGTCCTGACTGCTTCCCTGGCCATAAAACCCGGCTTTCCTTTCCCAGCCCTTTTGTTTGTAGTAGCTAATTTAGACCCCAGTCTTACGAGGACTCTTTGAAGTTTCAAGTGCAGGGAAAACACTGGTAAACACAGCTCGTGGCTTGGTAACAGGACATTATATTCTCCATGGCAATTTTGTAAGCCTGTGCTGCAGCTAAAAGCCTGTCATAGGCGTTATCTGACACTATTCCACATCAAGAAAGAGCATAATCCAAATGTCTATTTATTTAATTGTGCAGGGCAACTGCCCAGATAAGGAGAGCTATAAAGTTAATCCAGCCAATTATTCTTTATCTCTTTTAAGGTTTTCCAGTTTCAAACAAGTTCTAACTTGAAAAGAGATTGCTCCAGGAGTAAAGCCTGAATGTTAAAATGTTTCTATCAGAGATGAAGCCATTGCTTATTTTGAACTTATGCTATCACTCGAGGTTGTTTTACTTCATAATAAAATTTATTCTTCTGTATTTACATCACTAGAAATTAAAAAAAGTTTAAAAAGTTAAGTGGTTCCTGCTGAGCAGTCCCAGTCTAAATCCAGGTTTGAATCCTACTTTGAGGTAACATCTCTTCTGTCTAGCAAAGGACAAACCTGCTGAACACCTGGTAGCTTTTAGACTGGTTTGAAGCGCTACACTTGGACATGTTTGAAGCCATGGTTTAAATTCTGGTAGAGACATTCATTAAACTGATAAAATCTAAACAGTTTAAGATTATTTGCCTTACACTTTAGCAGTCTGGCACAGCTGTGAACAGAATTTGGCCAGGGTGTTTAGGCACAAATTAAATTAAAACTATCTGTGTTCAAGCACAACTCTACTTCTTATCTTTGTTGCAATTGTACAGTATTTGCATACTATTTTTCAGAAAACCAAAACATTCATTCTAGCAGCTTGCAGTTTTTTGCAGAAGTGTTGGCAGAGAGCTTTGCCGTAACCATTTTTGAAACACATTTGGGTAACGGGCTGCCAACAGATCACCCTTTTAAGATTTGTATTTTACTTGCAGCTACGCACAGAAATCTTTGAAGAACTTGAAAGTAACCTATCTTCCCTTAACAATTATTTTTATCTTGAATGGTTGTTCCCACATCACATACAGGTTTATAGGTGAACATGAGAGCCTGAAGCCCTCTGTCTGCTGTGGTGCGTGCTCCTATCCACATCTTGCTGGAATGGCGGCTGTACAGGCCTCCACTTTCCCACTCAGGTGGATGTTGGATCCTGCCCCTGTAAAGTGTGAACTGGGATCACAGGCACTCAAAGATGTATGATCTCTGAGGGTCTGGGCAGGGATCCCCAGTGAGCTCAAGCACATCTAATGCTGTAGTCAATTAGTTTCATGCTAAAGCTGTATCACTGCTAGGGCTTGATTTTGAAAGGGAAGCTGGATGTCAGCTCATCACAAAATGGTTTTGGTTTGCTACCTGATGTTCAGGTGGATTCTAGAATTTTCCTTTTGGACTTGCTCCTTTGTGAAAACAAAGGCTATGGGGTGGGGGATACAATCATATGATCTCTGGTTATGCTGTAGGTAAAGTGAGAGCCAGCCAGAAGCTTCACAAAATTATTGGTCTCAGCAAAGATTGTTTTTTGTTTGTTTGAAGTCTGTCACACTTTAGAGTAATAACATAGTAGGTGGGTTTTGGTTTTATATGTTTTAACAAGTGGATAACATTCCTTCATAACCCACAAAAATTCAGTCAGTCAGAGAGTTTGAGATATTCTCAGTTGAGTCTGAGATACTCAGAATTGGAGATAGTGAAACCTACCATCTGTCTGTGCTGTAGAGAATAGCAGACTTGGATCTCTCTGAATGAAAGTAATGGCTCCAACTATGTTGCAACTACATCTACTCTGCAAAGTGGGCTTCTAAAGAGTTGTGAAATTCTTTTCCCAGTTTCGTGAATGCATGTTTTAACCTTGAGCCTTTCCAGCAACGTCTCATTTAACACAGCCAAATGGATCTTTTAAGATAAGTGACATCATCCGTGCAGGACCTCAGTTTTGCAGAACACCTCGTGTGCACTGCCAAGGGTGGAGCAGGGGGACACTGCACTGCCTCTGAGCACCTGCTGTGCAGGAAAACACAGAACATGGTGTTTGATTTACTGCTCCGTGTGGGAAGCATGTCACTGGTCTCGGTGTTTGATTTGCAGATGGTACAAGGGGAAGTAAGGTCTCCTTTGTATGGTAGTTGTATCCACAGGCATATGTCAGTAACTACGAAAATGTTGAAATGGCTACTTTGTAGGGAAGAATTTTGCACTAAAGTACTTATTTACTTGCTCCAGCAAGGCAAACATAGGTAAAGGTCCCATCACTGTCTCTTAATTGTATACTGTATTTCATATTCTCATATTCAGGTCCTGTGATGTTGTTTAGCATTATTGAGCACAACCCCAAGGAGAAAGACTTGAGGGTGTTGATTGATGAGAAGCTCAACATGACCCAGCAATGTGCGCTCGAAGCCAGAAAGCCAAACATCCTGGGCTACATCCAAAGCAGAGTAGGCAGCAGGGTGAGGGAGGGGATTCTGCCCCTCTGCTCTGCACTGGTGAGATGCCACTTCAAGTACTGTGTCCAGCTCTGAGGTCCCCAGCATAAGAAGCACGGGGACCTGCTGAAGCAAGTCCAGAGGTGGCTATGAAGATGCTCAGAGGGCTGGAGCACCTCTCCTATGGCAGTAGGCTATTAGAGCTGGGGCTGTTCAGCCTGGAGAAGAGAAGGCTTTGGGGAGACCTTATAGCACCTTCCAGCACATAAAGAGGTCCTACAAAAGGAGGAGAGAGTCTTTTTACAAAGGCATGTAGTGATAGGACAAGGGGAGCAGCTTTAAACTGAAAGAGGGCAAGTTTAGATTAGATGTTAGGAAGAAAGTCTTTACTGTGAGGGTGATGAGGCACTGGAACAAGGTGCCTGGGAAAGTTATGGATGCCTCATCCCTGGAAGTATTCAAGGCCGGGTTGGATGGGGCCTTGACCAACCTGGCCTGTGGAAGGTGTCCCTGGCCATGATCAGGGGGAAGTGAAACTGGATAATTTTTAAGGTCTCTTCCAACCCAAACCAGTCTTTGATTGTGTTTTCTGCATTCCTCTCTGTGTCTCTCCAGCCATCATTATGTTCTCATGCCTCTCTTGATTACCTGAATTTGTTCTTGCCTTCATTTGTCACAGTTGGATGGATAGAGTCCCAAACAAATACCCTCTTTTTTCTAGGGCTTTCGATGCAAATCTCCCATCCATTCCCTGGTTGCAGTTTATCATTTACAAGTTGCAGACAAAACTACATTCATGTGACCGGGAGAGCTGAGACACAATTGCTTTTGAGCTGTATCAAAGAAAAGACACTGTATAATACCACATAAAGTTTGACTCCTTTTCAAAATCTCCTCCTTTTCATTAATTCCTTCAGGGAATAATTGGGAATGTCTTATGTGGTTACTGAGTTTTCTTCTTTGATATGTGCACATACAAGATGGTGTCCTCCCACAGAAGGATTTTTGCTTGAAGAAATTAAATCCCCAAGTATGTCTAAATGAATAAATAATTTCTAAATGCATCTGTATCCATGAGTCATATGACATGAACTAGGCAAAATACGACTGCTTAAAAGCAAGTGGTACAATAAATACGCCTTGGAAATAGCCAGTTGAACAATTTCGAAAACCTCCTCATGATGACAGATTTCAAATGTTCAACAACTTCAAAAGGAAATGCAAATTTTCAAAGTCTATTTTCAGTGTGAGATAATTTGTCTGCAGGAGGCACCATGTTGAAAGTCAGCACTGGTGGCTACAACCTCTGCCATGTACCTTGCAGGCAGTACATGGACATGAAGCACAGACCCAGCCTAGTAAATCCTGCCTTTCCAAAGATGCAGTCTGCTTAAACAGAGCATCACTCTGTTGTGGCGATACCATTTCTGGCTGCAGAGTGGGAATTGTTTGGTGCTAACATGCGTGACTCTGCTCAGCAGTGTAGAAATACCTCAGATGCCTTGATTTCCAGAAAGGGAGAAATACTGAACCCCTGAAAATCAGACTTCTGTAAGGGCATCTCAGGCAGTGTGCTCAAATATCAAAGTATCCCAATTATTTATTACCCTGTAGAAAGCAAGGTCATAAATTCTCATTCATATTGAAGAATTGCTTTTAACCTGCAACATAACAAAGCTACCAGATTTTCCAGAAGAGATTTTGTGAGGTTGAATTCATTAATCTCATTAAATTCTGGTGTCGTTCAATGGCAAGCACTGTTTAGGTTAAGATATTTACTGTGTTCTTTCTGATAATTTTTTACCCAGTGTCCTGGATAAGTCCTTGTCTCTGTTCAGCTTAGGAATTGCTATTTTTAAATGGTTGACATGTATTTATAATTTAGGCAATGCCGTTTTTCCAGGTGTTACCCAAGTTTCTTCTGGAAGATCTAAGACCTAGCCAATATAAAAAATCACTGACACAGATTTTTTTTTTAATTATTATTTTTTGGCAATAGGAAATGAGAAAGGCTTAAGAAAGTGTCTACCTAACACCAAATAATACTTTTGTAATTGATTTTTTTTATAATTGCTGTAGCTATGCTGCCACACTGCCCAAGTATGTGCCCAAGTGTTAGATGGGGCCTGGGGCGTAAAGCATAGGATCCTGTGCTGGGTGGCTCTCACTGGTGATCCCCAGCAGCCCAGTTTCTTATTCAGGTCAGCTGAGAAGGCACCAGAAAACATAGGGACGGATCTCAGACCCTGGCCCTGGGAGCATGTTACCGTGAGACATCCCTTTCCTGAGATGGCTGTCCCAACTTCCCAGGCACTCAAAACAGCCCCTTCACCCCACCCCATAAGTGTTTTCTAGTCCTCTGGTGCTCAAATGCCTTCTGGCAATGTAATACAGTTTCCAACATGCTATGTAAGGTTCATGTTTGTCACCTTTTAACCCCTAGATGTGGGTGTTTTTTGATCCGTGTTTTCCAACGTACCTAAGAGCAGGCTGTGCCTAAAAGAGTAAAGGCGCATTCCTTTTGAACCGATGTATTCATTTTGTTCAGTTAATATTGTGTAGAGAGCGTGCTGGTGGATTTTGTATGTATACATTACTAGAAACCAAAATTACTGTGTGCTGGAGATAAAGTTAGCTTTTGAAATTCCTTTTCCCTTTTAAAATAAAAATAGAAGAATCTGCCTTTAATTGACCACCTCAGTCATCACAGAGGCTTCCTGTGTGCAGAGGCTTTGCTTTTAATATCTGTTTTCCCATTACTTTAAAGAGTAGTCTTTATTTGCAAGTTTATTATAGAAGTGTTCAAATTAGAGATAGGCTGAAACCACAAAGTTTGTGTCTGGATCTGGATGCAACTCTCTGAAAGTTTCAAAGTCCAGGTTTTTGATTCTCCTGACCAGAGATTACAGAGGTGTCTATAAAATTCAGTTTCAGAGCCGCATCTCCTGGGTGTGGAAACTCAACACTTCAGTTCAATCTCTTTTCCGCAGTTTATTTTGTAAAGTAAATTTATGCAGTGGATTATTAGTGGTGCGACAGAAAGGTAGAGCTTCCCATAATTTTATTTTTTTTCAGATGAGGAAATAAATGTAAACAGTATTTGCCCAGACACATAACAATATGGGCAAGTGTCATTCAACACAAGATGGTCACAATATCCTTTATCACATTGAAGCCCTACTCAGCAGGGTCTCATGATATAATTTACCTTTTCTGTTGCAGGGCTGGGAGAAGGTTCTGCGCTTCTTCACCCGGACAGCAGGTCCCACCCTCGGTCCTTGGAGAAGAGTGCCTGGAGGGCTTTCAAGGAGTCACAGTGCCATCATATGCTGAAACACCTTCACAATGGAGCCCGGATCACTGTACAGATGCCTCCCAATATTGAGGGCCACTGGGTCTCTACTGGGTAAGGGAAGATAAAACAAGATGCTTGGGATGGGGAAGAGAGAAGGGTAAAAAAGCAGAGAGGGAAGGATGAATATTCCCACTTTCAACAGCAGAAATGTTTTCTTTAATAGGGTGATATTCCAAATTCAGATGCTCTCTATATGTTTATGCATAAAAGGAGAAGGAGCAGCATTACATACATTAAAATAGCATGCCGTGAAGCTGTCTTGATGAATCAATTTATTGTCTGGATTTTAAACAGCATGCTGTGAAATATCTTTAAATCTCTCTGAATAGGAAGGAGCCTATTGCTCCTCCTACCAAGATGCTAAAATGGATGCTCATTCAAACATAACATTGCACTATATTTGTCTCCATGTATTAGATCCATTGAATGGGTCCTTGTTTTCAGAGCATGTGTCTAGCACAGGTTTTATTAGCAAAAGAAATTAAGAAGCTGTATTTCACCAGTTTTGTTACACTTTATACCTGATGACTTGTATTTCAGGGAGCTGTTTTGCTTTCTGTGTCTCAGAAGGCAATATTCACATGCTCACTGGAAGTGACTTGTAGTAGGAAAAACTGGGGTTTTTTTTAACAGAAAGGAGTGTATTTCAGGATGAGAGGAAATGGTCTCACGTTACACCAGGGGAGGTTAAGATTAGATATTAGGAAAAATTTCTTCACTGTAAGGGTGGTCAGGCATTGGAATAGGCTGCCCAGGAAAGTGGTGGAGTTAACATCTCTGGAAGTGTTCAGAAGGCGTATGGATGTGGCACTTGGGATGTGGTTTAGTGGTGAACATTGTGATGCTGGGTTAACAGCTGGACTCAATGGTCTTAGAGGTCTTTTCCAACCTTAACAATTCTACAATTCTGTTTGTATTAAGCAGTGTAGAGATGACAAGGGGAACAAGTTTGAAGGCACAAAAGGGCTTTCTACAGGAAGTGGAATTTAACTGCCATTTACACTTCTAGGGGGAAAAAAAAGGGGAGGGGAGGGTGTTAAAAAAAAAAAGAGAAAGAAACCCACAAAACCTGAATATTGCATGGTCCAAATTCAAGCCAAGTAGAAGTTTTGCATTACCAGTCAGAAGTTTGCATTAACTGTCACCCCTGTTGAATGTTTGAGTGGAAGAGCTGAGGACATGGTCCTGAGTATCTTCAGCAGACCAGAGCTCATGGAGTTACACTGAGAAGCTTCTAGAGCAGCTTATAAGCCAGTTCTTTGTGCTGTTCCCTGGACATATGGCATTTCACTTTCTGATGTTATCAGTCATTCTGCTAAATCTACTGTGCAAAAGAGAGCAAGAGATGTTTAATAAGCTGCTACTATTTTCACCGAAGAATTGGGTCACGTGATGGTCCCTAGACGAAAGGCAAAAGCAAAACATGACTCAAAGTATTTAAGCTTACAAGACAAAACCTTTAGATATGATCACCATGAAGCAGAGTATTAATAGGAGCAGAGGGAATTGTTGGGTAATTGGCAGGCCACAGATACCTAGTTCCTACTTATTCCCATTCCTGCCAGAGGGATATTAGCACCCAGGTGTCTCTGTGGACCCGCGTGGATCTTGTTGCCTGTAGTGTACGTGATGTGCCACCTTGCTAAAATTCTGCTTCCACGCTTTCTTTCTTTTTTCCCACAGCTGCGAAGTCAGAGCAGGCCCAGAGTTCATCACCAGATCTTACAGGTTCTACCACAACAATACGTTCAAGGCCTATCAGTTCTATTATGGTGGCAATCGCTGCACAAACCCCATCTACACCTTAGTCATACGTGGCAAAATACGTCTCCGACAGGCATCCTGGATCATCCGGGGAGGCACCGAGGCCGACTATCAGCTCCGCAACATACAGATCATATGCCACAACGAAGCAGTAGCCAAAAAATTAAGTGAGTTGGTGAACCAGACATGTCCTGGATTTATCCCAGAAGATAGTCCCTGGGAGCAGGATGTGAGCTATGATTTGCTGAGAGAAGAGAATGGCTGTGAATGCACTAAAGCTCTGAATTTTGCCATGCACGAACTCCAGCTGATCCGCGTGGAGAAGCAGTACCTGCACCACAATTTAGACCACCTTGTGGAGGAGCTATTCCTCGGAGACATTCACACCGATGCTACCCAGAGGAGGTACTATCGGCCCTCTAGCTACCAACCTCCTCTTCAGAATGCCAAGGTACGTGTGTGTGAGTTTGTGTGGGTCTCTTTTTAAGATACTGGTGACAAAGCCAAAATCACTCCGTTCTTCTGAGTAAGTGCTCTGGTATAACCTAAAATGTACATGTGCTTCTAATACAGGGGGTCGCTGGTAGCCTTAGAGATGATGTAGCCAATTAAAAGATTACAGAACTTACTTTGTGAGAACAGTAACTTAGCTGTGGTTTATGTGACTGCATCAAATATGCAAAAAAAGTAATCTGGTGAACTAAAGTCAATGAAGGCCACTCTGAACATGGACTCAGAGACTTGTAGGCAGAAGTGGGAGTGGTTGGCTGGGACCGTGGCTGTAGGCTAGCAGCAGAGAGGAAGGTTTCGTATGGAACTGAGACTGCAGAAGAGGAACAGGCATCAGTGGATGCTTCTATAGCTGCAGGGAGGGCCAGGGAGAGAGGAAATCAATTATGAATATCAGCATATGCAAGCTGGGTGATCCATAACCTGAAGAGGAGATGAGAAAATGGAAGGGGCAGCATCAAGGGAAAAAAACTGATGGACTGTGCAGGTCATGGATCCAGATGTAAGCACACACATTAATGAAATGAAAAACAGGTGAATTTTGAATGGGTCTCTAATTCCATTTGATAATTCAGTTTTCAAAGGGGCCTCAAAGTGCCCTCAGCTTCATCGGGAACAGATCAACCTTTCGTAAGCTAAATAAAACTCAAACAGGAAGAGCAGACACTGATGACCTGTAGCAGGAAGGCTGTCTATAAATCTTTCCTGGTGACATTTCAAAGGCAGGCAGCAATTGGAACCACATTGCCAGGTGCTGCTGCCCTCGCTGCGTTCCAGCTGGGCATTGCCACAGCATCACTTTCAGCTAATGGGTTACCACCATTTTTAATCATCGCATCACAAATGGTTCAAAAATCAGCTACCGCTTATCAGCAATGGCGGGAAACACAACAGGAGAAGGGAGAGTTTCAATAAAAAAGCCTTGGCTTTCCCTTCCATTCAGAACCATCTGCCCTGGATTGCTTCTGTCTCCTGTGAACGAAAAATTTTAGTAGGTTAGGTCCTTATGTGATCTGCCTTTAATTGCTTTATAGCCTGGCCTAGGGATCATTTTAATCCACAGCTGACTGTTTTGCTGTAATGAAAACTGCTGTAATTTCTGTCATTCTTCTGCTGTCTTCAAGTGACCAAGGAGAAATCTGAGTTTTCTTTTTAAGCTTACCTTCCTAAAATAGAAAGTTTCAGCAGCAGCAGATGTACCACAGCACAATGCTCTTCAAAGTTTTGCTTTTCTTTAATTGATTCAAACAACCACATCAACTTTCACTTTACTTATTTGGGAGTGAGGGTTTTGTGCTAAATCTCTTCCTTGCAGGTATCTGTAGACAGAAATTACCAGATACCAGCTATATTGTATCTGTTCTAGAAGATATTGTAGATCATTTTCCAACCACTCGAAACAGAGAGAAAATCTTGATTTAAATCACTGTAGCTGAGTATTTTTTCCGGTTTAATCTACATGTCTTATTCTGGGCTGATATATAACATAGTAAATGCCTGCACTTCCACCTTGTAGTAATTTTATTACAGTCAGAGCAGTCACATGTACTCTCAGCCAGCTTTATAAAATTAAGATTGTTGTCCAGGCCTACTGTAGTTTTAGGACACACAGGTAATGATTTTTCTGTTCTGCTGCTGTAGCATCCCTTTTTCTCTCTAAAATATAGTGCCTCTAAAATACAATGTTCAAATTTAAGGGATCAAATCTTGCATAAGAGAGGTCTGTTTGTTGAGACAGGTTAGCTAAATAAACAATGAGAGCACTGAAACTCTCATTTGCATTCACAAAGATGTATATATATATACATCATCTGGATTGCTGGGACCCCAGTCTCAGCTGGAGCCTTCAAAGGCAAAAGATGTGCAGGTTTAGCACAAGTTTTAAGTGTACAAGAGTGCAGCTTGACTTTATGTTTTCTAGTAGGTACCTCTTGCTCAGATTTGACATGAGATTTCTCCTGTCTCAAGAGAAGCTGGGCCCATTGATACTGAGCTTTCAGCATGATATAAATAGCAATACCCCTAAAAAATGAAGCTTTGCCTCAACTGCCGTGAAAGATTCCAGGATGTGGCTTTGTTGGTTTGTACCTAAGCATGAAGGTCTCTATACCAACAGGTTCTCAACAGGCTCTCTGACCTACTGTTTGCCCAATGTATGAAGAGTAGCAAGAGAAGTGATTTTTTTTTTTTTTTTTTTTTTTTTTTTTTTTTTTTTGAAGTCCAGGCAAACATACCGTTGAAAGGTTATAACCCTTCCGTTTTTGAACTCTTTTCCTTTTCTAATTGTTGCTCCACTGGGACCCAGCTGAAAATGAGTTTAAATGCTAAATTGAGTTTAAAACTACAAGTCACAGACTCCTCTGGAAACTGGACACCATGAATAAATAGAAACGTTAAATCAACTTGTTTTTTTAAGGTTTCTACAGTCATACCAAGAGGTTGGGGAGGCCAGGAAATTGCTTCTGAAGTGAATCAGGTGTATTGTGTGGAATCTTTCATTTAAGGCTTTTTTCATTTCCTTTTTATTTATTTATATTTTAGGCTCATAAAGGCCTGCCTAAAATAAGTTAAGAGGATTCACATTTTCAGTTAAATTTATAGTTAAGCCTCTATATAGAGGAAAGTTCCACCCAGCCCAAGAGTTTACACAGCCTGTAAGTTGGATGTGGTAGCCACATTCATTACTTATGTGGTTGAAATGAACAGTAATTAAAAGCAAATGATTGCTGGATATGTTAGGAATGCCAAAGCCACATGATCAGGACTTTAAACAAATAGAATTGGACCTTATCCAAATTCCTGCAGCGATTTCACCACAGGATGGTAAATCAAAAGGGCTGTCCAAAACCCAGGCAGCTTTATGCTGAGCTACAAATCTGAATAAATTCACAGATTACCATATCTCAAGTGTTCATATAAAATCAGGGAGCTTTTAAAAACATACAATATGTCATCTTGTAAGGCTTTACGAATTCTCTTAGATAAGAGCATACCTTAAACAAATTCCTCCCATAAAATACATGCACGTTCTTGGGTGCAGATGATGAATAGGTCACTATATAGATTTATCTTGGCTGTTTTCTAACCTGGCTCAAGATACTAGTTAGGACTGGCTGATAAATGGAGATGAATATCTTTGATATCTCTTGACGTTGCAAGTTTATCAAGTGATTCAAGCTATCACACATGAAGCTTCTTCAGCCAGCATGAGAGAGCACATGGCTGGGAAGGGCAGGATGGGGGAACTGCTTGGCCATCATCATCAAATATATTACAGAAAATGTTCCCAGCTAAACAACTCCAAGGAGTCTTGCCTGATTGGTCATAATATCACAAACGTATACAGGAACTTGTAGCACGAAGGAAGGCTTAAATGCCATATTCATTCTCTCTGCAAGACAGAAGATGTGTTCAGAAATGTCTGCTCTAAACTACAGAAAATGTGTACAAGAGCAGTACTTAGAGACTTATTTCACATGCAATTGCCTCAGCAATATTGCTTTATAAACAAAGAACTCCTTGTGCTGTTTTATCATGTGACAGAGTAATGGGAAATACCAGCGCAGGACTGTGATGACCGATCATTCTAGTTAGATCATTACTTAGGAATAAGGCTGACATAGTCTGGAACATCACAAGAAATCTAAGAAGTGCTAGGATAACCTTCACTCTTTGTCATGCTCAATCAGTTGATGGGCATACTCTTTCAGTAAGACATTTTCCCTTGAAAATGCAACTCTAATGAATCAATTCTCTATTACAACTTTATTCACCTCTGGGACCTGACTTCCAGCAGCACCTGGCATTTGCAGCTAATACAGATTCAACATATGGAGACTGGTGCTTGGGCTTTCCTTTAGCCAAGAAAGAACAAAGTGTGCAAAGCTTTCTTTGCTTTTCAAAAATTTGAGTCTTCATCTCTTTGAAACACAGTGACTTCATCTCTAAGGCAATGCTATGTACTTGTGAAGCTCCCAGGGAAATGCAATCATAAGTTAATAAATAGATGTTAAACATGTAAAGCATGTCAGAAGAATATGCAAAACATTATCTCAATGAAAAAAGTGTAATTTTGGCAGACAAAACTCCTTTGTTTGCTTGAGTAGTGCCACTAGACTTCTGGATTAAGCCAATACTTGAAGAGTGCCTTTTGTCCATTATTACTTGAAAAAGGCTCTTGGTTAGGAAAACTGTGAGGGGAAGCAAAGTAGGAATATCCAGAAGAATGCTCAAATGGGTTAATTCCAGGTTTGTGAACAACAACAGTGTGTGTGGTGCCCTACAGAGATGAGGAACCAAACAGCTTCTAGCTGAGGTTGGCCCTTGCCGTGCTCGGCAGTGCTGTGGGCTGTGGCCCTGCGCCTTTGAAGGTGCCACGTCTGCACTTACCACTGTCTGTTCTGCAGCTGCAGTAAAAGCCTGTCCCAAGTCAGATGCAGCACCAAGGATCAAAATTAACTATTTAGCCTGGTAAAATAAACCCCGGGCCTTCAGGTCAGCTCAGCATATGTATCCAAACTCCTAACACCTTGCTTAGAGTTGGCATCTAAGCACAGTTGCTTCATCTTTTGTAAAGGGGCAGGGAAGACTCACTGGTAATATTGCATCGTTTAGAGGGCTATAGAGGATGCTTTTTAAAGGCATAATAAATTCATAAGGCAGCTTTATTTGGGAATACTTTGTTCTTGAAAATGGACGTTCAAGCTGTCCCTTTGGGTTTCCCAGGAATTATTTTTTGTTAATACTTCATAAAACATTCATGTCACCATAATTTAGTATCATTTTAATAGGATAGATGACATGCAAGCACATTCATCTGAGAAGTCTGGTTTTCTCTTTGTTCTTGTCGTTTGCTCAGGCTAAAGTCATTTATGCCAGAAAATAACTTTTACATTTCATGTTGGCTTTGTTTATTTCAGTTTTATGCAGGGTTGTGCAACAGAATCAACATCATAGATCAGACAGTTGTGTAATGGTAGTGCCTTGAGATTCCTTCACTATCTTTCCCTTCGTAAGAGTAGTTAATAAAAACCATTCCTCAATATCTTATAATATATGGTACGTATTTGCAGATAAATCTGAGCATATTTCCACCCTCCTTCCTGCTTACAGCACCTCTGCTCCCTACTAAGAGAAATACCCATCTGACAACTCCGCAAAGGAGTTACCCCTCTCTCCAGCATTTTATTTGCTTCAAGATTTTTAATTAAAGTTTTAAATCTTTGTTATTCTTCATTCCACTTGGCAGGCCGAGTTATAACTGTGTCAGCTGTGCTTGTCAACTCCCCTGAGCCAGCCTAATGCACATTAGTCAACTCAGCTTCATATGAGGTCATGCAAAGCCTGCAAATTATCACTTTTGTACTGGAGAGAATTTATGGTCGTTTTTTGAAGTGTTGTCTTGGTCTGCAGTTATCTACAGTGGTGGAGGAGCGAGCCTGATACTATCCTGAGCAATTCATAATCGTGTCCTTCCTGTGGACTTGGCTCCTTGGCAATGTGAAGCAAAACCATCCAGCTTTTTTTGTTGAGCTGGAAACATTTCCTTGAATTGATGTTCTCCCAAGAATTTCCATTTATACTCATCCTGGGAGCGCTAGTTACTAACACTAACACCTGGTACTGTGTTTCCTCAGGTGGTGAGGTTTAAATCATCCTGACCAGGCATGACTCGTTCCAGTCCCACCTAACCCTGCCCGTGACATGTGGTACTCGGGAGGCGTGCAAGACCTTAGCTGAGCGTGGCTTTTGTCTCCCCTCTTCCTCAGCACTTTCCCTCATGGTAATACATGCATTCACATGGCAGGGGTTTCCTACCCAGCTTTTGTGGCTGTTGGCCCCTACAACATCCCAGGATATCGGTTAGATCTGTACTGCACACACAGTTCAAGCCTGAGCCCGTGCTTGAGGAAATCCAGTGCCTAGTCCCTCATCTCACATCTCCCTGCAACAAGGATACACTGGGTACAACATGACAGATCCAGTCATATGCTATGTGGCATAGCCAATGTCAGACAATTAATCCTAGGCTGCCATAGAATTACACAGAACTTAAGAGAAAATGAAACTGTGCTGGAAGGGTTTATGTTTCTGACTATACACAGCAATTGGGAAAAAGATAAAGGAACCTCATCCTTGTTTGCTTTTTTTAATTAGAATCCCCCTTGCTTGTCTTCCAGAGGTCTCTGGCCCTATTACCACTCCAGCTGAGACAGCAGGAGAGAGGGATAAGAAAAAATGTTTGTGGGAATTTTCAGATCATAAGCTATTTTCTCCCCAACTACAAGAACTGAGTTTTCAGCCAGAGATTCAGGCTTGTTTTGGCACACATGGCTTTGTGGATTAGTTCAGAAATTGGCTTTAAAGAAACACCTGGAAGGGTGAGAAACGGTGGCACTATGGCTTTGGCATTGCAGAGCTGCAAGGAGCCACCCATCATGGGATCTTCCAGCCATTTCAGGGCGAGTCCTTCTAGCAGGGCCCCACTATTAAAAATATTGAATTGTGCACCTAGGATAATTAAAAATGTAGAACAGATGTTCATCCTGTCCTCTGCTCATTTTATGGCTTTTTAGTTTATGTCATGCCCAAATGAGCTTTTTATTAGAGAGTTCTTAATCGTGTTTGGACTCAAATGTCCTCTGTCTCTGTTCCCTATTTTCTTTGAACTCCTGTTTTTAGAAATAATCTTTCCCTGGAACACATGGAAAGGGAGTGATTTGCAAAGCCTCGGATAGTGTAATTAAGAGCCAAGAGCAGCTGACCTAAAAAAGCAAGAGTGAAATATACAGTCAATTGTTAAACATAAATTACTCCATAATTAAGTCATATTGCCTCATAACAAAACCAGCTCTTTCCCTTGCCCATTACGTGGGCAAAAATCATACTGAGGGAGTTTATATGTAGCATATTTTCCACTAAGAAGTTTATAACGTTGTGAAAGATAGTATCACAGCAGAAAAGGTTTATGTGGGCTTAGATTCAAGTGCTGCTCTCAGGAAAGCAGGGTATGGCCACGTGAGGGGCCTGAGCCAGCTGGTGTCTTACAGCTGTGAAAGGGATATTTCTGCTTCCTCCCTCATCACCCCAACCTCTCCCTGCCCCACCCTCAGTCCAATGCAAAAAGTGCCTGGTTACCTCAGCCCGTTTATTCAGGCACACCATCAGTGACTAGGATGCCATCAGACTGGACATTTCTTAGCAACCCAACTGGCCAGACCTTCACAGCTGGTGAATTCACAGCCTTCAGAATTAGAAGGGCTGCACAAGACTTACAGCAGTTCAGGACCGTAGAGGTCAAAGAGCCAGGTGAACTACAGACAAGTAACAGAGTTAACAAGGACCTTGCTGGAGTCCTAACAAGGACTCCAGAGGAGTCACCTCTGCTCACAGTGTAATGGTGGCCAGTGGTGACCAAAAAAGAAAACAAGCAGAGTTGCTGTTTGGTTTTCTTGAGATTTTGAACAAGGGCTACAGAAATCGCTGGTTCCCAGGTTAAATGTTAACAGCTCACAAACTGTTTTTGGAGGATGGAGTCCTGGGAAAAAAAACGTGAATATAAACCAAACCAATATACTGCTCTGCCAGGGTCTCCTCTGGGAGATGATGGAAGCTTTCAAATTCACGTCAATAGAGAAGGGACTGTAGCAGAAATTCTCTCCTACTATTGATGGATTCAGCTTATATAAGCTATGTTTAGTTTTATAGCACTGTCTTTTTCTCTCTTTCTGTCTTCACTTTATGTGAGTGGGACAACCATAGTCATAAAGTTACTGTCATCAGTACCCTGAACATGTCAGGGAACAGTGCAGCCAGTCTGTCCCATGGCAGGACAGAAATGTGTAGTTAAAAGGCACTGGCATCTTCCACAGAGCAACCCCTTGACCTGGATCCCTGTGGGTGTCCATGCAAGGCAGTGGAGGCATCTTTTGGATGGTGATTCTCCAGGAAGAAAAAGCATTCTTTCTATTGGAATTGAAAGATACTTTTTGTATATAAGTCTGCATTAACTTCACCAGTGACAGTTAAATTACTCCATGAAATGTTCTTTGTATTTCACTAAGGTACTAATGGACCTTGCACCTGCTTGCAGAATTTAGCTGAAAAAAAGGTATCTTAAAATTAGTTAACAAGCCCCACAGTGGGAAAGGACTACATCCACTTTAAGAGCATGCTGACATGTGGTTCCCAGAAGACCCTGTGTTTTGGGGTGGAAAGACCCTTGGGAGGTCACCAGGTCCAACTTCCTTCCTTCTCAGAGCAGGGCTGTTGGCCAGCACTGGTTCAGATCAACCGACACAGATATCTTGTGCCTTCATCTCTCAAGGACACTCCTCAATCCTTCCTGGAGAGAGGGGGATGCACTGGGAGGGTTATTCACATCTACCAAGTTCAAGCCATCAGGTGTTTTCCTGAGGTGCTCAACATGCAGCCATCTGGGAGATTTATAGAAATACTTCTTCTTTGTACACCTTTCCAGCCCTCTTTTCTGAAATCTCTCTGAGTGCCCTCCATAACATAAATGCTCATATTCACTGCTCTTACTTATCAGTCCATGTGAGCTGCTATGAAGTCAGCATTTCTCCACTCACTGCCTTCAGCTCCAGCTCACTTTAGGGGTGACATTCTCAGTCCTCATTAGTGCCCTGAGTTTCTCCAATAAAATGACCATAGGTGGCTTCAGAGAATCAGCATATAACACCCACAATATATTTATTTTACGCATATTAAACAGGGTTTATATTTGGCCCATCCCAGACCAGATAGTTATCCAAAGTCCTTTCAGCAGTAGTGAAATCAGTGAAATGGCCACTGTTGTATGTCCGTGGGGTGTAGAATAATGGTCTATGTGCAAAATAACTATAAATGCTGTCGCTCAGGAGGTGGAAGCCTCAGCCTGAAATTCCCTCCACTCCTGCCACAGACTTGGAGCTTGCACACCCCTCCTAACACACCCCAGGTACTCACATTTGGGGCCGGGAGTACTTGGCTACTTGAGGCTGCTGCATGGCCCAGAGTGGCAAGCCACCCTGGAGCTCAGCATGCACCATGGACCGTGTTCCTGCTGGAGCAGGCCATAAAGCTTTCACCACGTCCAGCAGCAACCAGCCATATCACACGCTTCACAAACTTGTGTTAGGACTCAGAAGAGCTGAAAGAGTTTAAAAAGCACTGGTTACTGTTCGCCCAAGGTGCCATTCAAAAGAAAAAAGTCCTTGTGACACCCATGTTTCTGTATAGTACTTAAAGTTAACAACTAAAAGAAAGATAAATACAGGTTCAGCAAACATATTGATTTCTGAAACAAGTGTTACAAAATCTCTATCATAGTAAGTTACCATATGCCAGCTGCTTGTATAATTTGAAGGATAAAGTCAGCTTTTTCTAGATCCTGAACTAAAATGATAGTTTCAGATAAATGCAGACAGGGGAGTTAATCTCTTATGTGCTCCTCTGCCGTGTAGTCTTACACATGCAAAACCAAATGGTACCACTAACAAGATCAGAAATGACAATGTATTCCTTAAAATGGGGAGCTGGTGTCACTTCAGTATGAAGTGGCTGGCCTGATGCATTGCCCAGGTAATGCCTACTGAAGGTTTCTCTCTGCTTTGTTTCAGAACCATGACCGCACATGCATCGCGTGCAGAATCATCTACCGCTCGGACGAGCACCACCCACCCATCCTGCCCCCGAAGGCAGACCTGACCATCGGGCTGCATGGAGAGTGGGTGAGCCAGCGCTGTGAGGTGCGGCCGGAGGTGCTCTTCCTGACTCGGCACTTCATCTTCCACGACAACAACAACACCTGGGAGGGGCACTACTACCACTACTCCGACCCCATCTGCAAGCACCCCACCTTCACCATTTATGCCAAGGGACGCTACAGCCGGGGGGTCCACTCATCCAAAGTCATGGGTGGCACGGAGTTTGTGTTCAAAGGTAGAGTGGCTTGATACAGTGGGGGAGGTAATTATGGACCAGAACAGTTTGCTCATAACAACTTGGTTGCTGATGATTTCATTCTGTAATTTTCAGGAGTTCGTCATTTCTTGGGAAGTTTGCAGGCATTGTGTGAATGCCCAGCCAAACTATACAGCTGCATGGCATTTCACACCACGGAAGCAATACTCATTCGAGGCAGAGGTCTTTAAGTACACACAAGAAAATAAGACTTCACATTACTAAGTGATCTTGAAGTCCAGTGACCAGACTTCAAGCAGCTAAGAAAAGTGGTTAGATCTGTGTCCTAGGGCTCCTTCAGTAGAGAGAAAAAAGCATCTTCAGAAGGCATTTCGGATCTGAAGCGGTGTAAATAATTTTCTATGGAAGACAGATGCAGCAGCATGCATCTTTTCATATGCTCTCAAGGGACCCTCAAGCAAATAAGGGTGGACCTAAAGACAGCTCTGATTAAAGCCACCAGAGCAAAGACAGGATGTATCCAACCCAAACCCAGTGGGTGCTTTGGAAAGCAGCTCTCAGTGATGACACCACCCGGGTCCCTGCGGCTGAGAAGCCTTCCTGCGCAAACAGCCCCATGGCACCCTGCTTAAAAAGAGCTCAGAGGCCTGAAGCGCTCACACAAACAAACATCTCCAAACAAACATCTCCAAAACACAACATCCCACCATGGCACCAGCCCCAGCAGAGCCTCTGGTAGCCTCAAGCTGTCTGTAGGCTCTTCTCCTCCTTATTTCAGTTACCACATGAGAAGCATAAATCATCTTGCAGGGGTCTAATTTAGAAAAGCATCTAACTAGAAGAAATAATTTACTAATCTGAGATTTTTATAGGAGGTGGGAGATATCCTTGCCTGTCAGAACTTTGGCTCTTTAGAGCTGCATATGCAGCGTGTCCCAGCTCAGCTCCTGGTGTGAAATCCAGTTTTTGCTTGCCTTTCTGGTTTACGCTATGCTGACTTACCTTACAGATCAAGGTCACTAATTTGGTTTAGGTAAAACTTTCAGGTTCAATTTATATAAATTACCTTCTACACCAGCTAGAGTAAATAACCGGAACTTTAGAGCCATGGAGTCAAATGGCTGTTTATAAAAGCTCAGGAGAAGTTACCAACAAATCTTACTATAAAATGATCTGCAAGAGAATTTGGGATTTTGGTATGTTGGGAGACTTGAAGGCTGGTTATTTGCTTCTGTTTTGGTCAGCACCAATCCATTCAGATCCCCTTTTCTTGATGCACAGTGTCAAACACGCACCAGGAAAAATCTCTAATTCAGTTTCTGCAAGCTTATTCATTTTGGCTTTTCCCAACTGTTTTAATTTGGAAAATGAAATTTTATGTGCCTTAAACTCCTTTGAAATACAGGCAGGTTCTACATTTGATACTACAAGCTGCAGTCAGTGTTTAGAGATGAGAAAAAACATGTCTCTGTAGGTCAGCTATATTTTATAATTCATGCAAAAAAGGACAGGTAATATAGGATGATAGTGCAACTGTGGTGTTTTTCAAATTTCTCAATTGGAACTAATTATTTTATTAGGTTTACAGGGTAGCAAATGTTAAGATATGATGAAAAATATATGATAAATGTTCCACTTATGGATTAATACAGACAGTAATAAAACATGAGTAAAGTTTTATTGTTTCCTCTTTTCCCTATCTCCTAGTATAACCGACCAGGCTTTATCTGTAAAGGATTGTCTGGAATTTATGAAAAGCTCTGCTTAATCTCTGACTGAGATACGTGGCCATCAGGTTTTCTTCAACTGAGTTGGAGGGGGGTTGTTCTTTGGAAAAAACCAGTTTTTCCACAGACAAAGTCAAAGGCATAAAATTACGCTTACAGATTTTCTGGCCACGCCTGTAATATGAAAAATTAATTTAAGAAGGATTAAGGGGAGACAATTTTGATTTAATGGGTGTGCCCCAATCTGCATGTTGGCTTTGCTTTTGTTTTCATCCCTCTGCTAATAGCTCCCCCCTTCCTCTTTCACAGTGAATCACATGAAGGTCACTCCCATGGATATATCCACAGCCTCGCTGCTCAACGTCTTCAATGGGAATGAGTGTGGAGCACAGGGATCCTGGCAGGTTGGGGTTCAGCAGGACGTCACCCACACAAACGGCTGCATCGCGCTCGGCATCCGCCTACCTCACACCGAGTACGAAATCTTCAAGATGGAGCAGGATGCCCGGGGCAGGTACCTGCTGTACAATGGCCAGAGACCGAGCGACGGCTCCAGCCCTGACCGACCCGAGAAAAGAGCCACTTCCTACCAGATGCCTTTGATTCAGTGCGCCTCATCAGTACCCAGATCTGAAGAGTCACCAGAGGAGAATAAAATCAGGCTGTATAGCAGCAGGGCAGCGGGAAAATATCCCAGCGCCCCAGCTCTTGCTTTGTTGTTTATTTGTACTGTGTCATATTGGGACATTCTCAGCTAGAAGCAACGAAGACTTATTTTTCATGACTACAAAGCCAGGATTCCACCAGACTGGGGGTTGTTTTTCTTCAGAGAGAAAGGGACATTTATTTTCTTGATGCACTTGAATGCCTGAGAACTGTTGTTCTTTTCCTTACTTCCGTCTTCCTCCTCGAATCCCGAACGGCACTCGTTTGATGTTTGTGCTTTGAACTTCATCCAGTCTGATCCCTGGCCTGACACAACTGCACAAAAGTAATTGCACTTTAGGACTGCAGACTTCTGGGGGGAGGGAGGGGGTCTCCTTTTATTTTTTTTATTTTTTTTTAACTGCTGGGATGAACTTTATGATCCTGCTTCAGTCATCTCTACCGTCTTACTGTTGTGGTACTCTTATCCCCAACGCCCGGTTTCTCATCAGAATTTAGCTCTGGGGAAGGGCTCGGTATTGTGCCAGTACTGTGATAGCAGCTTCCCCCTCTGACTTCACAGCTCTGATGTAGATATGTATATAAGGAGGAAACCCACAAAGATTTATCTTGCCATTATCTCACAGCTCATAATACATAAAGAACCAGCAAATCAACAGCCCTCTGTTCAAAAAGTGCCAAATGGTTGATACCGCTAATTAAAAAAAAAAACCTCCCAAGTAATTTAAGCTATTTTTAGAGTCATCAAGTTGTAAAAATAACCAGTGGTTTAGTACTTTCTCATTCAATTATGTAATTGCTTTGAGGCCTCCCTTTGTATCTAGCGAGTAGTTACAACCAAGCCCCCTCAAAGCCAGCCAGCAGCAGCAATTTTCCTGTCGGATGCACAGAGTGCAGGGAAGCTGCCAATATAAGGCTGCGGGAAAGACATCTCTTTCTGTATTCCTGAGGCCTTACATACTCCACGTGCAGTGCTTGTGTCAGCCAGGTGGGCAAACTAAAGCAAGTGGGATCTAATGTGTTCTGTAGCCCTTTTTAGCAGCATCTTTTTAGTCATGTGACCTCATGTAAGAACAGGGTTACAGCAGCAAGCACACCGTGATCCCTGATAGAACAAGAAAGCAGCTGGAAACACACCCTCAGATGGAGTCACCAGCCCAGCCTTGCAGAGGGGGGAGCAAGAGATACACTAATAGAACCATGTCCTTCCTTTTCTCCTTGCTGAACTGTCCCAACACATGCCACGGTTTCATAGAGCTTAAATCAGCATTGGTTTGGGGACACACTGCGGGAAGGTGGATAGACACAGCCCTCAGAGAGCCTTTGGCAACAAGAGCCTGCCCTGGAAACACTCAGGTTTCCCTCAGTGGTGAATGCATCCTTTTGTGCACTGATGCAAATCAGAGCAGACTCTGGAAGCAGCAGGGGAGATGTTCAAGGCCAGCAAGGAGTTAGAAGTTCATAGCAGTTCCCCTGCTTTAATGGGGAGTGAACTGAGGGCATGGCTTAACCTTGCAGCATTTGGGCTGTGGCTTTCACTGATGTACACGTGTTTTGACTTGCAGGAGGAGCAGGAACATCTGTAAGAAACATAAGGAGTAAGGTCATAGCATTTCTTCGCAGTATCAGCAGCTGCTAGCTGCCCAGCCCAGTGCTGTCAGAAAAAGAACCTTTAATGTGTTATTTTCAGTATCCTAGGAAAAGCATGTTTAGAATGAAGGTCTTTCAACTTTATATAGTGAGTCTTCATACTGACTACTATAGCAAAAGCATTCCTTGAAAACATGGATGTGAATTTCCTCAGGGTTGGAACAGAATCAGTTCACCTAGTTTGGAGACAACAGGAAGACAGAGGAAAGGAGCAGTATGGTACACTCACAGCCGGGTCAGACCACATCTTTCATATTTTTTCCTCAGACAAATGAAAAGTCACAGAAAACTCTTACTTGAGAGTGAGGAGTGGAGCTCAGGTTGGCTCAGTAGTCACCAGAGAAAGTGTTTATCCATCCATCTGATGTCAGATCCTCCTTCAGCCTGTTGGAAGGATCCGAAAGCCAACTCACCGTGGTGAATTGAGCCCTGTGAACAACAGCTGTTCTGATCAGCATTTCTTGGTGGTTTTCTGCTCCACGCAGTCAAACCTACTTGAAGAGCCAGCTCTGGATCAGTTGCTGGTGGGGGGCACCAGGAGCACAGTTTTAACTAGAGGGTCAAGAAGGAGACAGGATGCCTCTGACAGAGTAGTTATGAACCAGCAGGGAGTTTGGTTTTCTCTAAACTGAGTTTTGTAGTAAGCAGGTGGACACCAGCATACCTCTAACTGGGTTACTGAGCTGTTACAGTCAAACAAGTCCCTTAAATACCTCCTTCATTTCTGACTTCTGTTTGAGATCTAGCAGCATGAGTTGATTCACACTGGTATTTATTTAAGAGGATGGGTGCTGTGTGACATTCCTTAGATCACACAAGACAAGCTGCTTTCACCACCATTGACCATTCCCACGTGGTCCAATCTCTGAAAAGATATCCATGGGTCAGAGTTGTCAGACCATGCCCCTTGCCTGTGCAAGTGCCACACACAGCTCAACCCCAGCTGAAATCTGCACATGCTTGTGATGCAGGATGGAAGCAAAAGACCAAAGGAACTGTTCCACAGCACGATTTTTTGTATTAATCAGGGCAATCATCTACAGTTTGTTAGTGCTTTGTGGCTCCTCTTTATATTGCCTCATGTCAAAAATGTTACAACAGTTTCAAGAGAAAGATCTGTCTAGTTATAACTTCTAAAAGCACATTCATGTCTCAGCTGTTTTGAATCACAGACTTGCAAAGGTCTAGGTTTTCTAAAGCTTATGGTTAGACTAAATGAAAATGTGACTCATTGTACAAATTGTACCATAAATTCACTTTGTTTCCCTGTCATTTAAAGACACTTTAAAAGGAAGTATTTTAAAAAGGTCTTCACAATGCATTACATGAAATCTGACTGGGGACTTCTTCAGTTTATTTGTAGTGTTGACCAGAAACATTTTATGGTCTGGATTCTTAGCATATGCTGCACCAGCTTCCCTCCATGTGCCTATATATTTTTTCTTTTAGCCAATACAAGTCAAGTTGGACAAAGCTGTAAGTCTTCAGAGTGCATGGTTTATGTGCTAGTCCATATTTTCTGCGAGGCTTCTTCTTGCTTGCAGGCACAGAACAAGGAGCTAAGCTTACCCCCTCTTCTGGTTTCACCATGCACTAAATTAACTGCTGCACAGCACCACATACATGTGTGACACAATATATTCCACTCATTTTATTTCTCCAACCTGACCTCATGTGCTGGCAGCCCTGGCTGCTAAAGAAGTTAAGCAGCAAGTGGTTTAGCAGTGGAAGACCTGCAAACTGGGTGATTTGTCCCTTGCTGAAATGCAGAAGCTTTAAAAAAACCGAATCCATTAATGTTGGTATCTTCAGTAGCTGCCAATGTTACCAAGACAGGTGAAAGCTTTTCCCTCAGTAATATCCTACTCAAGGATCCACTTGACAGAAAAAATGGCAACCTAAATAAATTCTTAGGCAAATTGTTTTAACAGGCTTTATTCAAGAAATAGGACAAAAGGGATCAGAAAAGTCAAAACAAGTGTTCTTGCTCTGTTTCGATACCATTTACAGACTGTGCCTGCTGCCCTGGGGTAGAATGTTGTTTCTATGAACCGAAGTCTGTATGTTAGGATATAATGTCAGTCTTGCTTGAGTCGGAGTGTGCTTGCCTAAAGTGCAGGATTTTAAAAGAAAAAAAATCTTTTTATTTTTGTAAAGTTATAGAAGATATTTTTCTTCTCAACTATGTTCCAGATTAAACTGCTGGGGAAGTTTAAGCACTTGTTAAACTATTGATTGAAATAAAGAAAGCCTAACTGAAAAATTAAGGATTTCTTTGCCTCCTCTACATGTTCGTTTCCTGTTCTGTTGACTTTCTAAGTGTAAAAAAAAAAATACTAGGTGTCTTAGAAAGAAACACTCAAAAACCTGACTGTTGAGCAACTTATGCACAGCAAAGCTAGTTTTTTACTACACACACGAGAAAACATTTTTTGCTGCAGAACATACCTGTTATTAGAAACAGTGCTGATGAATACAGCTGGGATATTTGGTTTTCACAGCACATCTTCAGGTTTTCTGAATAAAGTCATGGCTGGAGGTGCCAAATAGGTAACGATGGTGTTGGCTTGCAGGGAGGGTATGGTCAGAGCAGCTGTGTCAGGACAGAGGGTATGGTTCAACAAAAACCAAGTACTTTTCATAAGTGAGATGTAAAGAAACCAATATTGCTGCTCTGCTGTTGCATCTCAGTTGCTTTAAGGGCTGCAGCCTGGGGAAAGGAACAGGGAGGGTTTGGAAAGGACACTTGTTAAAAAGAAAGAAAACTCTGAAGCACACCATGAAGGGAAAGCAGAAGACAGGATAACCAAAGTATCTTTGGTCAGTGCTCTGCAGTTTCACTCCTGCCTCACACACAGAAAGAGGTGAAATGCAGTCATTGAGCCTTCCACCACCACCATCAAAGCTTTGGAGTTGACCGGTTCCTGAGTTTTCCTAAGTGACTCAGAAGATCCCTGAAAGATGAGTTCTGTTTTCAGGAAGCATACCCTAAATTACAAGGTGCAGTAGCCACAGCCTGTGAGGTAGCCTCCCTTCCTCACAAAGCAGTGAGTATGGATGAATTCAAGCAATTTATTAAAAAATTCTGCAAGATTCTACTTGGCATAATTTACTCAGTCCTGACACAACAGGGAAGGACAGCTAATAAAAACCAGTACCACTCATTCTGGTTCATTCAGTTTCATTAATTTTCCATTCCTTTTCCTCTTTCTATAAGTATTTTTATCCTTTTAGTCTTCTCCTCTAGTGCAATTACTTTGGATTTTTTCATTGCAATCTGCTACCAGCAATAAATAATAATAAGGAGCTTCACTTTTGAATCAGGCAGAGACAAACACAGCTTTGAGGAATCACACCATGGGTACCTTTAATAGCCAAGGCAGAAGTGCTGTTGGCCTGAGCAATTATTTATCAGGAACCCTCTGCCCATCCATCTTCTTCACAAGTCTGTTCCAGGGTATAGGACCAGTCCATGGGATGGATTCTAGCTAAGGTACTACCAAGCCCTGAGGATGGTAATTAATTCCTGCGTGTCATCCAATAACGGGAACCGCCCATGCCCAACATCCCCAAGCATAAACTTTTTTCTCCCAGCTTTCATTTATTTATTTGAAGACAGCACTACCCTGTGCAGCTTGCTCTCTCATTTTCCAGCAGTCTCTCTTGGAAATGGCAGCAGATAAGGATGCTGGGCATTAGATCTCCTAGATTAACACACAGTAAAAAAACCCAAGATCATACCTATGTACTTCCATCCAAAGGACAGATGCTTGCTGGACAGACAAATGCATTGTGAATTTCTTTAAATAACTGCCCAACTACTGGATCACTTTGCTTCTAGTGCCAACCACAGACCAAAAAAAAGAAATCAAAATTATATATGGGCATCAGTTTTATTAACTGCCCTGTATGAGACCCCATCTGCATCTGGAGTGCTGCATCCAGCACTCAGCACAAAAAAGACATGGACTTGTTAGAGCAGGTCCAGGCAAGAGCTATGAAGGTGATCAGAGGGCTGGAGCACTTCTCTTACGAGGAAAGGCTGAGAGATTTGGCGCTGTTTACTTCAAAGAAGACCAGGAACACTTTATTACTGCCTTTCAGTACTTAAAAGAGGTCTACAAGAAAGATGGGGACACACTTTTTAGCAAGACCAGCTGCAATAGGACAAGGGGCAAAGGCTTTAAACTGACGGGGGTCGATTTAGATTGGCTATTAAGAAGGAATTCTCTGCTGTGAGGGCGGTGAGGCACTGGAACAGGTTGCCCAGAGAAGCTGTGGGTGCCCCATCCCTGGAAGTGTTCAAGGGCAGGTTAGATGGGGTTCTGAGCAACCTGGTCTAGTGGAAGGTGTCCCTGCCCCACGGCAGGGGGTTGGAAGTAGGTGATCTTTAAGGCGCCTTCCAACCCAAGCCGTCCTGGGATTCTCTAAGGCATTAGCGGAAACATCCGCATCTTCCAGCAAACACGATTAATAGTTCCAACAACACAAACAAGAGACACCCAAGCCCCCAGACATTCCGCCGCTTTCCGGGAGGGTGGGAGCGGAACACGGAGCAGCCCCGGCCCGGGCCGGCCGGGAGGCGGGACGCGGAGCAGCCCCGGCCCGGGCCGGCCGGGAGGCGGGA
>VYZT01035319.1:128607-138840 GCA_013400735.1 Pomatostomus ruficeps
CCCGGCCCGGGCCGGCCGGGAGGCGGGAGCGGGGCCGTGGAGCCGCCGGGAGCGGCGCGGGCCGGGGGCACGGCGCCATCTGGCGGCGGGAGCCTGCGGAGCGCCGGTTCCCCTCACGGTGTCCCCCGCCAAAATCCAGCGGGAGCACGCTGAGGGGAGAGGGGAGGCGGGGAGCCCAAACCCTGCCAAGCCGCGAGGCTCTGTCCCCTTTATCTAGCACAAGCAGCAAAAAAAGAAAAAAACCCAAAACTTGAATGAGTAACGAAGCCAGTTTCTCTGCGGAAGCCACGGTTTTATCGTACAGAAAACAAAACATCCATCTTTTAAAGACAGCTCCCAGGTCTTCCCTGAGGGTCAGACTAACACTAAAATTTCATTCCACATGATGCTCCCTCCTTACCAGAGGGGCGCACCATCCAAGGGTACAGTAGTGACAAAAGAAATCAGAAATTACACTCAGAAAACAAAAAACAAAGTTATCCTTTCAAGAGCTAGGAAATGCCAAAATGCTTTGCCCCTGCAGCCTTCATTGAAGCCCCTTTTGCATGCCCAGTGCCATACAATCAGGGCAAAACTTGTTGAACCTAAACGATGCCCTTCTCCACACTCTGCAAGGAATACAGGGGAAATGACTACATAGTCTAAACTGTACCAATCAGTTCCGCATTTATGCATTTTCCATAGAAGGAAAATACTGTTACTAAACTGCCAACCTTGCATTGCCTCAGCATATGACCATCTGTCTATATTCCAAATTTGTCCACAAATGTACATATAGGTAGCAACTGAAAATTGTAATGATCTATACACAGCTCATATCAAAGTACTTTATCCAGGGAATTACCGAAATTTTTAATGAGGAGTATCACACACTCAACTAAAAAGAAGAGCTACATAAATTCACAAACACACTAAATGGGGAGGGAGGAGGGGGGAGAGGGGGGAGGAATTACCGAATTTTGACAGATACACTATAATTTTAAATCTTACATTATTATTGTCTCACCCTGTTATAAAAGGAAGTGCTTTAGTTTCCATGATTCTAACCAGTATTAGGAGATAACTATCCATGTATAGCAACACAGAAGGGAGCATATGGGACTTAGAGGCCATCAGGCAGGAGACTGGGAAGGATCTCCTATAAAAGTAGCTTAATTTCTAAAAATTTTTATTTAATTTTCTTAAACATAAAATTGCTTTTGCATTGACAACAGAGACATGTCCACTTCACAAACACAGTAGTAATTGCTCCTGGATGTTGGAAATTTGCCTTGTGTGGGCCTTCTCCTGCTTAAGCCTCCTCTTTCCCTTTCAAGGTCTCAAATTAACACTTGCAGAGGTTCAGAGTGCATTTCAGAGGGGGTTTGATGAGATGGCTCCGATTTGGCAAGAAGGAAGGAAGGGTTTTTGCATGCAGCCACCCTCAAACAAGCAATTTTTTAAGTAACTTAAAAAATTAGGAGCAGTTGAAGGAATAAAATGGATTAGAGGCAACTGAAGCAATTATAAATGTAAGATACAATATAAAGTCCTGTAGAAAGCCAGCCTGCTGTAACCACCCGCTCACATATTGGCATCCCAGAAAGATTGGTGTTCACAACTCAGATGTACATACGGACATACACAGACACACAGAATGGTTTTGCATAGCCCCCTTGCCATGCCTGCCCACAGGGCAGCTAATGCTGGTGTGGTTCACCTAACACACCCAGCTGTGTGCGCAGAGCACCAGAGGACTCTGGTCACTGCTGCTGCCCCTGAGCAGTAGCCAAGGAAGTCTGAAGGCCCCTTCCGTACGCTGCTGGTTTACTTTTGATTAGCTGCTTCATTTCTAAATATCTACTTCCACAAATGCAACTTCTACACACCTCACAAAGTGGACTTGGAAAGCCACAATTTATAAGAAAACACTGGTCTACAAGAAGCTTTGAGCTCGATTTTGGCTACTCTGAGCAGCAGACTCTTCCCATCTGTTTGCAATCATTGAACCCTTGGTGTTTCCGAAGTGCCTGAGCAGAGCCAATCAAAGAAGTGAGGATGCATAACATGAATGATTATACTTTCTTCCAATTTTTAGCATTTTTCACCCCATTTCTTAGCAGGTTTCTTACATCGCCCATTCCCGCTGCCTCGTAGAACAAGCAGCACTCTCACCTCCACACCCCTCCATAAGCTTACTCCGGTGATAACTCTTGTCCCCACTGTGCCTGCCAACCTGCTCCTCTCTCACCCCATTGCTGACAAGAGCAGGGCCATCGCCTGCAGCTGCCGGGGTGTTTGATCGGTGCCCATGCTCACAGCTTGGCAAGGATGCCAGCACTAACTGGTCCAATGGCAGCAAGAAGAACAGGTATATTTCCATCTTGCCACGCAGGCTTGCCCTGGCTGGGAGACTCAATTTAAATGTCTTTCATCCAAGCTCTAATCTTCCTTTAATTAGAGGTAATTGGTATCTGTGAAATACACACCTCTCTATCAAATGTGGCTTGAACTAGATTTCAAATTCACACAGGGAACAGCAGCATTAAAATGCTGCAATCACATAAATCTTGTCTCTTTGTCTCTTTTAAGTCAGGTTTTTCCACAAATACGCTGACCTTCCTTTGTCATTGTAACCTGGTTCCTGTGGAGGCAGGATGAAGAGATTATTTCACCTAATCAGAAAGGCAATCTGTTCTCATTTTCTTGAAGCTGGGATGTGAAATGAGAGGCCCAAGGGCTAAAGTATTTCAAGGTATTTAGTGCAGTCAGAAAGCACTGCTATGAAGCTGAAGACTGCACTGGAAATCTGAGGTTACACAATCCTGGGCATGAATAAAATGAAAATCCTTCTCCTGGCATTCTGTTTACAAGGGCAACCACCATGTTTGAGGCCTTACACCCTAAAATTGGAGATAAATTCCCATTCCTGGAGAAGGCACAGCAGTTTCCAGCATGTCTGGAGAGAAGGCAGCACATACAGACCTTCCTAACAGTCCAGGTGTCCTGGGACTATAAAGCCATCACAAAGACACCTCTGAAGCAGTCCAGCTAACTTTTGTCATGGCCATCTCTTCGTACCATACTCCCATTTTCTTTACTTGACACCAACCACTCCTGAGGTGTGGGACACGTATCTCATGTTTACCACTTTAACATTTTAAACTAACCAGAGGTGGTTAAGGCAAGCACTGAAAAACAGCCACCACATAAGATCCCATCTTCTAAGAACCACTCACTCCATTATCAAAGCTGCACTCTTAGAACTTCTGATTGCAGCTTCAGAGGTCTGCCTATTTCACTCAGGGTTCAGGTTTTGTTTTCTGTAGATTTTCTTCCTAAGCCCTTTCAAAACATGGTTCTATAAACTACATAAGGATTTAAAGTAATGCCTCTCAACCATTAAGAAACAGAGCACCATCTTTATAATTAAGATAATTACTAATATTCCTCAGATCAACCTTCATACCAGTGCAGAAGTCTACTGCCATCTGAGAAGCAGTAGTAACAACATTTACTAATTTTGAGTGAAAACACATCAGTGGATTTAACCTCTGAGTCAGATGGATTCTGGAGCATCTTTGCTTGCAGGAGTCAAACATGTTTAGGTTTTAAAAAAACGAAGTGCTTGGCTCTTCTGAAGTAGTCAGAGTAGCTGTCTGTATAACCTGTGTTTGGGTTATCAAAGCAGCAAAGGAAAAATAATTTCTCACTTCTGTGGGCAAAGCAATTGTGGTAGGTTGACCCCGGCTAATGTCAGATGCCCACCAAAACTGCACTGTCACTCCCCTGAGAGAGAAAATACAATGAAAGGCTCATGGGTTAAGATAAAGACAGGGAGAGATCACTCACCAATTACCATCATGGGCAAAACAGATTACTTGGGGAAATCACTTTATTGCCAATCAAATCAGAGTAGGATAATGAAAAAGAAAACCAAATTTCAAAACACCTTCCCTCCACCTACCTCTTCTTCTCAGGTTTAATTTTATTCCCAGTTTCCTCTCCCTCCAAACAGTGCAGGGGGATGGGGAATGGAGGTTGTGATCAGTTCATCACATTGTCTCTGCCAGTCCTTCTTCCTCAAGGATGGACTCCTCACACTCCTTCCCTGCTCCAGCGTGGGGTCCCTCCCATGGGAGACAGTCCTTTACAAGGCCCTCTAACGTGAGTCCTTCCCATGGGCTGCAGTTCTTCAAACTGCTCCACCGTGGGTCCCTTCCACAGGGTGCAGTCCTCCAGAAGCAGACTGCTCCTGCATGGCCACAAGTGCTGCCAGAAAACCTTCAGCATTGACTCCTCTCTCCACGGGTTCGCAGGTCCTGAAAGGAGCCTGCTCCACTGCAGGTTTCCCACAAGGTCACAGCCTCTTCAAGAATCCACCTGCTCCAGTGTAGGGTCTTCCATGGGCTGCAGGTGGAATTCTGCATCCCTGTGAACCTCCATGGGCTGCAGGCGCACAGCTGCCTCACCATGGTCTGCTCCACAGGCTGCAGGGGAGTCTCAGCACCAGTGCCTTCCATCTTCACTGACCCTGAGGTCTGCAGGGGCTCTTTCTCTCACATATTTTCACTCTCCAGCTGCAATCTGCTCTTGTGCAGTACCTTTTCCCCCTTCTTAGCCACATTATCCCAGAGGCACTATCATCATCGCTGATGGACTCGGCCTTGGCCAGCATTAGGTCTGTCTTGGAGCCAGCTGGCTTTGGCTCTGTAGGACACCAGGGAAGCTTCTGGCAGCTTCTCACAGAAGCCACCCCTGCAGCCCCCCCACTTCCAAAACCTTGCCACAGAAACCCAATGCAGCAATATATACCCCCATTAACAGGGCAGCTGTACACATTTTGGACTGTTTGCTTTCTTTTACTTGTAAAGTGCAAACAGCACTGGCTCCACAGAAGTTTTCTGCAACACAGACTGACTTTTATGTTTCAGGACTACAAACATAACACACCCACATATTTAGCATATTTTTTTTCCTTTTTTCCCCCTTCGACTATCTTTGGCTGAGGTCAGGCATTATAATCCCAGGGAGCACATTCCACTTTTAAACACCTAACAGTTGTATTTTCTGTCTGTTCAACACTCAGCTTCAGGAACACACAAAGCAACAGTCAAGTCTTTAGGAAGCTGCTTTAAAAGACTATTACAGATGTCTAAGCAACACGAAGCAGCATTTTTTAAAATCCAAAAAACAAAAAAAAGTCTTGGACATGGCTCAAGGAATACTTGATGAGAAACAGGACAGTGTGTGCTACAGAATAGGGGCTGTGCTTGAACTACCCAGTCATTTGCCTCAACACTCATGCCTCAGTTTCCCCATCTCAAAAGCCAAGACAACCCATCCTTGACAAGGCAGACCGAGACACTCACAGAGACTGCTGTTTAACTGTGAGAAAAGCCTAGACACTGATCCCTAGTAGTACTCTAAGTTCACCTACGCATGTGAACTTGCACCAACATCACTAAAAATTTCCCATAATATCCTGAAGTAATTATTCCTAGACTATGGCAATTTGTTCATTGATTGATTGTTGGGGTGTTTTTCCCCTTACAGAACTTTGATGATCAGCAGTCTAACTTTAAAAAAAAAAAATCAAAAAAACCAAACAAAAAACAAACAAAAAACCCCACTAAACAAAACAACTCACAATGGTTTGGGTTTTTTTTAAATCAACCAAGTTAAAAGGTAATAATAACTATTCCACCCACCTTTCAATTACTGTTTCATTTATTTCAAGCGTTTGAGCTCAGACTGCTTAGCTGTAATTATGGCTGTCTCACACCTCTGTGCCTGGTTACCACAAACATCCTTTTAATTATTTTCTAAAGAAAAGGGAGGAGATCAGCCTTCCACCACTGCCAGCAAGAGAGCAGCTGCAGTACAGGGATTCAATACCCTGTGGGCAGTGCTACCAACATTACTAAAACTGGTACCAAGTTTTAAGTAAAATGGCACTGCAATGTGGTGAGGCTGCTTATACCAGGATCTAGTGAAAACATGATCTGTAGGGGATGAAACAGTAATTTCATCCAAAGCAGTTTCCAGATCTAGTTTACCACACAAACCCTTGTCCCAGCAAATGAGGCAATGAGGCACAGGCACTGACCTTACCAGCAGCTGGCAGTAATGACAAAGCCAGATAAAAGATAAGAATCAACTGTTTTGCCTTTGACAAGACCTCCTTTCTACACGATCATGTGTCACATACAGAGCAAATAAATCAGAGGTGGCAACACCAGCACCACCTGTTTATGCTGCCCTGTCAGAATCAGCAATTCTTCTTAAACATACCTAACACACACTGAAACAGAAAAACACAGCAGACCAACTTCATTGAGACACTTGGTTACACTATTTGAGTGCCCCTGTGAAACATATTTGGACAGGAAATAACCTACCTCATTTTATCATTAGTTTCACTCCTTCCCACAGGAAGGAGCGCAAATCCCTGTGAAAACTGACTCCTTCCTGCATTTAGCGCCCCCTCTTGTCCAACACTCCATTGTGCCACCACTCTAAAGCTACCACAGAAGCTCAGGATCAGCAAAAACAGAGGCTCGCTGGCAGCAGTGGCGAGTGCCACACACAGATGGGCCTTCCAGGCCACCCCCCACAAAGCCATTCCACAGGAACCAGAGTAGCAGGCAAGGCAGTGAACTATTATCTTCACAGCAATGTGGCTAAAAAGACAAGCTACAGAATTTCAATCCTGCCTGCAAACCTGGAGAGCAGGGCATTTCAGTATTATAGTATTTATTAGGGTTGCTCTGCAGCTGCGTAGCTCTCATTCCATCTTTTGCTACAGACTGAAACAAGTGTTTGCTCCAGCAAGTCAATTCACACATAAATACCTGGGGACTCCCAACAGGAAAAAGAAAATGATTTGTCAAGATGGTTCTTATAAATCTGACAGCCCCATCAGCATCCTCAGTGTTGCCTGGATCGAGGCACCTGTTCTTCACTCCAACACTGACTCTTCATCCAAGGCAGCCTCTTGCCATTCACCAGCAGAACCGAGAGCAGCGCAGTGACACCACCCTTGGGACTGGATACACCTCTTCACTAACAGCAGTCCACAGAACGGAGTCAGTGAGAAGTTCCAAAATAAAAAGGACACTGCTACATTTTTAATTGTTTATTAACACTTCAACTTTTAGTAATTTCGAAGAAGGCCTGAAAGATAAGTTTTGCTTATTGACTTTGTCTTTCCCCTTTAGCAAAATGCCACCTTTCAACTCCTCCCTCCACCCTCCCTCCTCCCGGGAGGATAATGAAGTTCCAAGCTACTGTTTGGTTGCTTCTTTTAAGTAAGTTGGCTTCAAACACAGCAGCAGAAACATGCAAGCCTGGGCTATAGTGTTTGTCAACAGCTTTTAGAGAATGAGTAGAAATGCACAAATAACATGTGCATCGATACAAATAACTTTTTCTTAAATGAACTTTATATATATATATTTTTTAAGTGGGTTAAATTTGGTGCACAGAATTACTACAGAAGCTGTATCTTCTAGTTAACTAGCTTATTTTTTCCCCCTGAACCATACTACTCTTTTTTAAAGTGCTATATACATAAAAATTTTAAAATAACTACTTTGATAAGGTATACTTGTATTATCTTGCCCTTTTGAAAAATCAGAAGAGCAACCTGCAACATGTATTTAACTGAAGTTACGCATTTAACATCGCACGACTTTATGGGCATCACGGTCTGCTCATCTCACCCGGAGCAGGTGGAGAGACTGTATTTCCCTGTGCTTACATACACAAGTAAGCAGGCAGACAAAGCAAGAAGTTCTAACCATTTCAGGAACAAAGACAAACAATTTAATCCATATTACATAATTCACTGAATACAGTTGATCTCATCCAAAGTGACTCCTGAGAGCAAAATAGTTTTAGCATTACATTTTATATACAGCTATGAAGGGATTACGGGAAACCAAGAGAGTCTCCTTAGACCATTACTGAGAACTCTGGTTACAAGAGCGCTGTACACTTTCACCTTGAAAACATTACTTAAACCATGACCCAAGTTTTACCACCAACTGTTTTGTTGTTCATGAAAAGAGTTATTTCATTCTGATTTTATCATTATTTTCACCATATTTCTGCTGCCAGATATCAAAACCTGAGTCAGCTGCATTGAGCAATGACTTGTTTTTCTGCTTTGAAGTCCTCCACATGCTAGCACCTTTGAAAACCTCCGTACACAATGCTGTAAACATTTTAAGATCTTCCAGAGGGTTTTGTTTGGTTTTTCTCCCTTCCACACAGGAATGACTGCTCTGTCTGAAGCAAACTACATCCTGCACAATATTGCGTTATTTTCCACGTAATCAGTTTGGAACAGGCTATGAAAGTTTGATGTGGCAATGTTCTGTCAGAGAAAAAAAATCAGGAGAAATACGCCATTCTGAACCAGCGGAACCAAAATAATCAAAACCTTAACATTGTTTTTTTCCAGTCACTGGGATGGAAGGAGACTTGAATGCAGACACTGGAACAAGTAATTGGAAACATCAGTGCTTGCATGCTTAAGTGAAAAGATAAGCAGTATTTGCATTTTCTCCATCATCTTGTACATCTCCCTTGTACATGTGCAAGATTCTATAAAAAAAGGTTTATCACAGAGAGCTATGACAGAACACGATGTCATTTTTTTTAAAAAAGCACTGGAAATCAAAGGCAACCAAGATAACATACATCTTTCCCAGAATATCTTTCTCAGCTACATGAAGTGTGCATATACCAAGGTCTAACATACTTAGCTGCACCACATCAAGTCAAGCTGTCCAAAAACATACACAATTTTGCTTACAGGAGTATACCTCTTCCACAATTTTTCAAGTTTACAAGTAATTCCCTGTATCCAAGTATTGGATTATGCTTACTCAGAAGTACAGATATATTTTGTTTCGATACTACTGTTTGTTTTTATGACATATTCAGAGATGAGGCAAGATGTAAGATTAATTGCAGGGAAGCATTTCAGACCCCAAAAATGCATTTTTTAAAACTTAGCTGTATATGGTTAAAACAGGTAGATCTGCCAAGAGTTGCATAAAATGATTTTTATTTCCCAAAGGTGAGCATCTGAGCAAAAGGTGAGCAACTCAGCAAATATCGACTCTTCTCCATCATGAAATTCACTATGGGTGTCTGAATGATTCAACTTGCATTTTTTACTATCTGCTAAGACAGAATTATAAACTGAGTAAGGTAGTATATGTGAATTAAGTACCCTTAAGAAATCAAAGAATAATGTTGACTCCTGGAAGACACCCAGAAGATCCAAAGATGGAACAGAAGGTTCAATATTACACTCCTGCACAATCCAAGTAAATTGTTAATATATTGAAAACATTCATGTCTGGTATTTGTACCTGCTGGATATCCAAATTATTCTGTCCCAAAACAAGTTTGATAACCATCCTCTTTGTAGTGGAAAGCAGCCAGAAAACAGTTCATTTTTTTAAAACAAATGGAATGGAAACTTTTTTTCTTTCCCAAGCTTCAATTACAACAGTCAAAGCCAGAGACTTAAGCAAATAAACTTCAAAATAGCCATTTGTTACAAGTAGCAAATTACCAAGAACAATGAACTTGTTAAGAATCCCCTCTAAAAGCACGACACACACAAACAGGCTACCCAGCAGAAAAATCTGTTAACAATTTTATTTCTTTTGTCATGTTAAATATTATGGGACAGGACTGTTAAGGATGAAGAACTCTCAACAATGCCTCACAAGGAGTAAGAAAGAAATTCTGCCATGATATTAGCAAAGTAAGGTAAGGAGAAAATTTACACAGTAAGAGGCACCATTTCCCCCAGAATACCTCTTGTCATATTCCTGAATGAGTGGGATTAGCAATCTAATAAATCATTTGTAAAGAGGTAACAGCAACAGATAAAATTTTAAAGGATTATTAAAATAACATTTACAAGACTCTGAACAATTTTCGAATTCTTATTAAAACCACAGAAAGAAAGAACAAATCTTTATTTATGAATTTTCATAAAGGACTGACTGTGCAACTGATACCTGCTATTGATGACTGAATGTACAATTTTGTCCAGCAGCTGAACAGTTTGTCTTTTCAGATTGTGTTTCCTAACCGTGCGAGATCATTAAAGGCAAAGCCTGTTACGATGCTGTACACAAGGATGGCCGCTCAGGCCGTACTACCCATGATGTGGTAGGTAAACAAACCTTTTTCTGGCCAGGAGAAAACAAAAACCAAAAAAAAAAA
>VYZT01035319.1:138846-164169 GCA_013400735.1 Pomatostomus ruficeps
CCCAAGGAAAAAAAAAACAAAAAAAAAAAAAAAAAAAAAAAGGAAGCTGCAGATTTGCATGCTTCTCTCACTCATTCTTTCTACAAGATGAACTTCCCTAGAAAGAATCCAATGAAAATGGCTGCAATTACAACAAGAAGTGAAGGAAGAGAATTAGAGCCATTATCTCTGAGAGCCAAAGCTGTGGGTGATCCAGATTTATCCGAGTGTGCTACCTTTCTGAGCCTCAAGCCTTCATCCTGAGGGGAAGAAAAAACACAGATGGAAAAAAATAAAAATACATCATTACAATAGGAAAAACTGAACTCAAAAGGCCATATTTACTGGTGAATATTTTAATAAAATATAAAAAAAACCCCTCAACACATACAACATTACACTACACCAAAATCCAAAACATGGATATAGAAAACCATATTTTAATTAAGGACCGTAATTCACTAGTCTCTCTTCACTAGTTTCTCTGCTTAAAAAATATTCCAAAAATCTTGCTAGGCCCAATGAAGCATCCTGCTCTTACTTAATCTGTGTCAAAATTAAATAGCAGTAATTCCTTATTAATAAGGAGAAACATCTGCTTTGTTTAGTGTCAATGCCATCATGATTACAGGCGTGGAGATATCGTATTATTTCATAGTTCTTTAAAAGACTACCACAGCCAATGAAATTGTCAGAACTCTTCCAAAAGCAAATATATAGGAAAGACACATGAAGTCATGTATTGTTACAGGTCACTGAAATGACACTTTCACATAAAGGTGCCAGAATGTAGTATTTGCTTACCTCATCTGGCTAAACAATTGCTCTTGTTCACTAGCTGGTTGTAATACAAAATGTTACTGCTCTGGATCTCATTTACTCATTATTAATGAAAAACAAAGCACAGTTAAAAAGCTACTGATTCAGTAGCTTTGACTTAGACTTAAAGTAATTAGGATCACCTTAAATAGGACCACTTCATTTAAGAAAATTGTGCAGCTTCAATGTCTCATCCATGACAATCAAAGTCTCAATCACTGACAAGCTGACAAGTTCAAAATATACGTTATATACAGGACAGTAAAATCATATAATAAATCCATCTTGACATCCCAACAGTTTTATCTACTCGCTGGAATATACACCTTTGGGCCTCATGACAAACCAGACCTTTCAATCAAGCAGAGCGAAACCACTTCAGTATAAACACAGATGCAGAACTTACTCTCAGGTGCCGATTTTCATCTGTCAGCTTCATAATCTCTGCCTGAAGTCTTTTGCACTCCTCCACGAGCTTCCTTGTTTCAGTATCATTAAGTGAAACACTATGTGGTTTTGGCATCGGTCCATCCTGCTTAGATGTGTTCAGTACTGGAGCGGATTTGCTTGCATCTATATCATTCTACAAATATCAAGAATGATTTGAGAATTTTACTTACCTAGAGAAAAATCATCCACAGCTTAAAAGTGAAACAATGAAGCTACTAATATAGTTCAATGAAGTTTACATTTACAGTAAGCTGAACAGACACACTGACAGTTTAATTCTGATTAGCTCAAATATTAAAAAAGCAAGAAAAGATTACACTGTTTACCTGGTACTACACTCTACTGAGACACAAATCAATACTTTAGCTGCTTAACACTGACCCAGGAGGAATCCAAAAGAGGGCATAAAATACACGAAAGAGCATTTGAACTTGGGGTGGGGGGGGAACAAAAGAAAGAAAGTAATCCTGCAATAGTAAGAAAAAAAAACAAAGTAAAACCAGAACAGATCGTGTCACAAACTCCTATGAAGTATGCATGACACAAATGTTTTGCAGTTATAACAACTTTTAGTGAAGGAAAATAAAGTGCTGCACGAACATGAAATTTAAGTCTCACAGCATCTGAAATACACATTACTGATTTTGAAATGTCATAAAAAGCTGTGAAAAAAACAAAATTAAAATTAAAAATCTAATTCCCACAGCTCTGCTCAAAATGACAGAACCACTGAATAGTTTGGGTTGGAAGGAACCTCTAAGAACATTTAGTTCCAACCCCCCGCTATGGGCAGAGGCAACTTGCACTAGATCAGAGTGCTCAAAGCCTGATCCAACATAGCCTTGAATACCTTCAGGGATGGAGCATCCACAATTTATCTGGGCAACCTGTTCCAGTGCCTCACTACCTCCTGCATAAACAATTTCCTCCAAACATCTAATCCAAATCTTTCCTCTTTTAGTTTAAATCCATGCCCCCTTGTGCTATCACTATCTGCCTGTGTTAAAGTTGCTACAATGAGGTGCCCATGGAGTCTTCTCTTCTCCAGACTGAACTACCCCAGTTGTCTCAGCCTGGCTTCATAGGAGAGGTGCTCCAGCCCTCTGAGCATCTTCATGGCCCTGCTCTGGACTTGCTTCAACAGGTCCAGATCCTTCTGTAATGGGGAACCCAGAACTGGATTCAGGACTTCAGATGGGGTCTCACAAGGGCAGAGTAGAGGGAGGGAGAATCACCTCCCTTGACCTGCTGGCCACATTTCTTGTGATGCAGTCCAAGATGCAATTGGCTTTCTGGGTTGTGAGCACACACTGTAGATTCACATCCAGCTTTTCAACCACGAGAACCCCCAAGACATGGGAAGCCTGACTGTCAGTGAAGATTGAGGCACTCAGTGAGTACCTCAGCCTTCTCCATATTTGTTGTCACCAGTTCTCCTTTCTTGCTTATCGGGGGCTTCACTCTCCTTGTCCTTTCTTTTCTGACATACGTACTTACGGAGTCCCTTCTCGTTACTCTTCACAACCCTTGCCAAATCCCATTCCATCTGTGCCTTAGTTTTCCTGATCCTATCCCCACATCATACCCCTGTACTTCCCAAGTCACATGTCCCAGTTTCCACTGGCTATTGCCTTCTTACTCCTCAATGCAAGGAGCAGATCCTTGCTCAGCCATGCCACTTTCCAGCCTGCTTTCCTTGATTTCTCTCAGATCAGGATGGAGAGCTCTTGCACTCTAAGAAAAGAGGCCTTAAAGAGTTGGCCCTAAAAGGGCCTAAAGCCCCTCAGGAGTAGCTGTAAAGAGTTGACTCTTTCATTAAAGAGTCAGCTCCTCTGTCCCTAGGGACAATTTCTTAAGAGAAAACACAAAAGGAGGTAGTTTTGTATAACCCATTACTCTTCTCTCACTACATTACACACTTTATAAAATTAAAGCCAGAAAGTAGATAACTAAGTGCCTTGATAATAAATGCTCAGCCTTTATGTTCTTACTGTTTAACACACACTTAAGAAGCTTACACCTTCACCTCATAAATTATCCTTTAGCAAAAAGAAAACAACAAACCAACCAAAAAAACCCAGACCACAATGTTGCGGTGTGCTATTGGCCAGGTTTTGGTTCACCCCATGGCCAGGCTCCGCCGCCTCCCCCCTCCCCCCCCCGCCCAGTATTTGGTTTCTCCCCTGGGAAGGCTCTGTATCCCCCAATCCACTGCAAGCCCGTGAAATCCAAACCCCGCACCCCTACTCCATAGGATGCTTGTACCCTCCCCCTCACATTGGTATATCTGTAACTGTAAGACGCCCAGCCAGAGCTTCCTTGGCACAAACCCGGTGCCTGAATAAACCACCTGGGAAGCCCCTCCGCCTCATCTCTCTGTCCTTGGCACGCCTGGAACACCCGTGGGTTAGGTGAACCCGTACAGGACCTCCGCCAGCCCTCCCACGCCCCGAAGCAGCCCGGTCAGCCTCTGAAACCGCGGGCCACTGCCCGGTGCCCCTGCCGGCAGCATCCTGGCACCACAAAGCAATCCCTACATTCCCTCCCCCCCAAGATTATACTGAGAATGCATCTGAAAACTATAAAGTATAAAAATAACAAAAAGATAGTTTTTTGACACTGCTCTCCATTGCTGGAGTGTTTTAAGATGTGGTTGGACAGAGTGTTCCCTTTCAGACAAGATCTTAGACCAGATGGCATTTCAAGGTCCCTTTAAACCTGGGATGTTCTATGATTCTATGAATTCTTAAAAAGTTATATACTGAACACCCCTCTTGTCTTAGTACAAATTCCTCCAATTCATTTAATCATTAAATCAAATAGGTTAAAAAAACCTGACATTTCTGTGAGATCCTACCAGTCAGTGTATGACTTTTTTTTACTCCTTACTTACCAGTTTATCATTTTCATTGGGCATTTCAAACACACATCTCAATTTGGAGTCCATTAACTCATCAGGTTTCGCTTCTTTCCACTAAGACAACAATTAATACAGTTATTTAGCATGCTGGGCTCATACAAACATCTCAACAGTTCATAAACTTGCTCCTAGCACTTGGACTCCTATACAGCTGAATACTGTGCTTACCCTCCCTGCAATTTTCAGACTTGCTTATGAACAACGCCTTTTGCTCACACTCACTGCTGTTAAATAATAAAAGCCAGAAATGGTTATTCAGGTCTGGAAATGAAAAAGAGTAAACAATGCAAGGATGGATCCATCAGACATGTGTATGAAATAGGGAGGGGACAATACAAGTGGTTCCTTAACACACAATGAGAAACAAGCAGCACCTGAGTCAGTTTGAGAAGAAAGTTCTAGCCCTATTATGCCTCAGTAAATGTACTTGCTGTATCCCATCTTGGAAACACTGACTTTAAAGAGAAGATTGAAAGACACCTTTTAGTGACTCTTATTTGTTCTAGAGTAAATTTCTTTAATTCTTCCAATTTTAGACTTTTAACCACTTTCTCCTTTTATTGCATATCATGTGACAATTTGGGCCTAGAGAATTTTTCGAAGATGTTTATAAAAAGCGTTTTAAATTCTAATGGTTATCAGTATATTTAAAGAACTAAAATATGCTGGACTCTCTCTACTCAACTGACAATTAACTTTCAAAGCATGCACTTCATGTAGTTGCCTTAAATTCTTAGGCTTAGAGACTGCTCTGAAGTCTGCAGCAAATTTTCTAATAGGTCCTCTACTTTTACCTTAGAATTGGAGGTGTTACAGATTCAAATATTCAGGTTTTTCATAACATCCTTCCTATTATTTTTTTTTCCAGTGGCATTAGTTATACCGTAACATATAACTACAATTATAGATTTTCTGCAAGATCTGTTTCTCAGTATTGTACACCTGAACACACCAAGATAGCAGTTATTTGAAAGGTACTTCTGAGGGTGACTTTTATATCCTCACCAAATAGCCAGGCTTCATTTACCACACATAATCAAGAGCCACTAGAGCATACGAAGAAAAACAAACCAGTTCAAAAAGGCAGACAGATGTTAACATTCATGTCTCAAAAGCTTCACAAAATCTAGAAAGTTTTCCACTGCTTCCAGTGAAGAGTGATGCCACAGTCGTCTTTGCCGTCACACAAGGGGACAGAGCCTAAACCTGAAGAGGTCTACTGGATTTGAGAGATTTATAAAATCTCATCTTTATCCTTTGTTTCCCCTCTCTTTCCCTGCCTTGAATGAACATCCAATGTACCTGTGTAAAACCAGGCATTCCTTTAAAGAGTTTATGGAGTTAGAAGCATGTACAGCATTGACCTCCACCTTAGGACACGCTTATGTGAGTCCACACACACCCTAAAGGCACGTTCTGACAACTGAGGGCTTCAGCCCCATTGCTGCCAGCCAGTAAAATGAGAAACAGGCACCTCACTTCTCAACTAACAAGCACAAAACTACAGATATTCTTTTTGGATCTTGCATCAGACCAACCCAGCCTAAGAACTAAAGCTACAATATGTTCTATTAAAACAGAAAATAAATCTACCGTTTGTGCCGTGTTTAGCCACTTGGTGTCTCACAGAGAGACACATCTTAGTCTTGAAAATGTTTTAATTCATTATAATCCCATTCAACATTTCACTTAAATACATTTCATACCAAATGAAACCATTTCATCCAGCTTCAGGTTTTGTTTAAACATACTCTTGATTCCTTCAAATTCCATCTGTTTATCCCCTTCAAATTAGCTGTATATAAAGGTATAACATACCCATATTTTAACACTGAACTGATCTTACCTTAGATTCACTACTATTTCCATTCAATAACCTCACTAGGCAAGTTCTAAGAACTGACTTTGTATTTCATATTAAAAACCCCGAATCACATTTGAAATCACACTTGTTCAGAGAAAACCCAATTCTTCTTCAAAAAGAAACTGCAAAAAATGTGATTCATTTATAGTTAAGCCCCATTTTTAAAGAAAAAAAATACAACAGTCATTTCCCTCCATTTTTACTTACCACTGCCTCCATATCTGTAATATTTGGTGGTGCATAGGTTGTTTGTACCATAAACTTGTGTTTACTCTTCTCATTTGGGTCATAGTCAAAAGGCTGCAGCATTACTGTTCCAAAGAAAAAAATAAAACTGTGATTCTTCAGCTAATTACTGCAGCGAGCAGGCTATCCACTTTAGATTTATTCCTCACTGAACAGACACTGAAACTTAAACTGCAAAGGCAGTGCATGTACCATAGAAAAAGGGACTGAGAGGAGAGTCTGGTGTAGCTGTCATGATTATTTCTGTAATTACTACTGGAAAATACATTTCATCTAGAAATATGAACAAATAGATCCTCTAAGAGAGACAAAAAAAATTACATCTAAATATGTGTATGTGGGGGTAGACATGCAACTTGATCTACCAAGAAAATGAGGACTCATTGAACTGGAGAGATTAATTATTTGGCAGTGTACATACACCTGTCTTCCACAGAATGGGAATTCCAGTTCAGTATATCTTTATAAGAAATTAAGAGAAGCAGAAGTAGTTCCAGAAAAATGTAAGAAAAATTACATGGAGTCCTATAACAGGTATCAGTATATGTACATATCTTATAGCGACGAAAAAGCTATAGCAGAGATACTGATACAGCTAGAAAAACGCAAAAGCAGAAGGAAAAACAGTAATAAGTAAGAGTAACAAGCTGTGAAGAAAGAAGAGTAACATGGTGTATTATGAAAAAAAAAACAACAACAAGCAATTGCTGTTCACACATTAACAACAAACAATACATGACAAGATAATAAATAGTAAATTTAGGACATCAAGGTAAAGAAAAACAGCTCTTACTGAATTTGTATTTTTGGAAAAAAAATCAATAAACATGGCAGAAGAAGGTTACTTAGTGAGTCACAACTGAAAAGTGATAAATTATTAAAAAATGTCTGTGGACATCCTTAAAATGACTGTCAAATCACATCTCCAACAATGAATTTTAAAACTGGCTTGGTTGTGAATCAGCACAATGCATTAAACAGGCTGAAGACAGCTACCACTACCCCAACATTCAGTTTTCAACAGAAGAGCTTCAGCCCACAGTATCCTATAGTTATTTCTCTCTGCACAACAATTGAGAGAAATCTATTTTTAATTATATGAAAGATGACTCAGCACTGAAAACATTCAGTTGAGAGACTGATGAGATAAAGTGGGTCACTGGAAAAACGATCTGCGCACTTAGCTTAGCAAATGACACAGAAGAAATTATAAGCCTAAAAACAAAAAGATGAAGCTGACACTTTGGGGAAGATAACTTAGTTCTGGAAAGCACTGTGGAGTCACTGTAACTAAACAACTGCACTTGAAAACACCTTGAGGTCACTGTAGCTGAATAACTGCATGAGAATCCAGTAATACAGAAATAGGCGCACCAAAGACTTCCTGCAGGGTGACACTGTTTCCCTTTATTAGGGATCCTGAAGCCACAATATTGTTTACAGCTCCAGTACTGACTAAATTAAAAAACCAGAATATTTAAAGCTTTAAAAAGATCATTTGTAGCTCTGAAAACACACAGGATGTAATCCTTCCATCTATTCAATTCCCTGAAGAGAAAGTCCAGCAAGATCCTGACTGTGATACTGAAGGACCCACTGGAAAGAACCCAGATACCGGATCAAACACACAGCTAAGGCAAAATGGCTGTAAGCTGAAGACAGAAATAAAGAAGTTTCTGACTACTTGAATCTTGAACCAATTGTCAGTAAAATGATCTTTCATCCCCGAGTCAGTGAATAAGCACCACATGAGTCCAGATGCTGGACTGCCCATGGTAAGCAATGATGAAGTTTTAAAGGGCCCCATTCTACAGCTCATATTAAATTAGAAAACTCCTAAAAGGAAAGTTACTCTAAGGTTTTAATCAATCATAATGTTTTCTTGAGTTCTCCTTTGCAATGTTTGAACATAGCACCTGAAGCTAGTTCTCCAGCTTCTTTTAAACTTCCCAAAGGGTCTAAGAATGTGAATCTGAAAAGCTCTGAGGATTGCTCCGTTATTTCCCTTTTGCTTTGCTACACAGGTCTCCAAGGGTTCTAAAATAATCAGTTTTCTATACCAAGGAGATCTAGGAGTTCATACCTGTATTGCCTGGGATCTCTACAATCTGAATCCCCCTTATTCTAGAGATTCTACCTCAAAATGGTCAGGAGAATGACCTACAAGAATTGTTTATCATATCTGAAGACTAATATCTAGTTTTCCCATTTTCTTGAGAAAAACAACTACCTACAACTGCAAACTAATTTTTTCTTAAACGTAATGAACTATGAAATGTTACACTTTAAACACATCAGAGCAGCCAAGCAATGCTCTGCTTCAGGATATAAACATGAATATAGTACACCGAAGCAAAGGTACTGTTAATGTCACTGCCCATTTTCAACTTGCTTTTCCTCCTTTCTGAGAGCCACAGATAAATGTGACAAAGGCAAGTACTTTCATATGGAAGATTTTTTTCTTGTATCATTGCAGCTCTACACCAAGTTGCCATCACACTAATGAAGAGAATCACTTTCATTTTCTTAAAAAAAAGGTTTTAAAAAGCTGACATACCTCGAACAGTTTTTAAGATGAAGCATTAGGGAACTTCATTAAAGGCCTTAGAAATACTTAACCTACAACTGCATATATTTGTTTTTACCTGAAACAATTACAGATGATCCTGGGTCAATAATTCCACTGTTTGGCCTCACACAGTATCGACGAGGTGCTGTGGTCTTCACTTTGAAGCATACTTTTCTATCTGATGGATTTCGTAGTTTAAGATTTGTAGTTACTACATCTGTAAAGGGACCTGGAAAAAAAAGATTGGTCTTTTTTAGATATATGTACATCTCTAGAGAAGAAATCTGTTTATACTGTAGAAGTAAATCTTAAAATACATCTTGTTGCCAACAAACTTCTAAGAGCAGGTTAAATTGTACATCTGCTAAGCGCATACAAGGAGTGCTTACATGCAAAGAGTGCTTTATCACCTTAGTTATAACAATGTACATTACAGCAATCAACAATTCTTCAATACTACAACAGACTCAAGCTGCTGGCACAAGTGGTTCATATATGCATATGCTAATTTTACCAAATCATTTTTAACATTTAAAATACCTAGAAGGTAATGGTCATACACAAAAATAAATTTTGCTGAGTTTTTCTTTAGGAATAGAAGCAACACATTCTTTGGAACTTTTCAATTGCTTAAAGAAAGGAAACACTGAGACTAAAAGATAGTAACTGCTCTTGAGATTTCAACTTCTGTTGGATTCTGAGCTCCTATAGGCTTGACAGAACAAGGCATCAATCTCATCTTTTAAACTCAAAATAAACAAGAGAGATGATACTACGTTTATGCATGTACTCCAACTGATCCCCAAAAAAGCAAGTTGCAGTTGCTATATTTATGTGTTCAATGCAGTGTACTCTCTAAAATGTGTTTATGTTAAACCTTCAGGACAGGAATTCCTTCCAAGGCTGGAGAAGACTTGGACAACAGGCACAATTTCAATATCAAGCTGCAAAAGCACATCTTCCAACAGCGATCACCTTCCTGCAATGCCACACAGTAACAGCACAAAAAGTAAGGTTCACAGCATTCTGAGCCGTGTTAATCTCCTAATGCTTATGTCACCTGAAAGCAAGACTGCAAGGGCTCTAGAAAAATGGTATTTCATATGAACAAGAAATTTATTCAAGAATATTTCATGTGTACATTAAATTTTAAGAACTTTCTTTAGCATTCTTTAAATTACACATTAAGTTACTACAAAATAATTTTTACCAGCATTGAAAACACAACAACTTTTTCATTAAAAAACTACAAAGAAAAGAAACTTCAGATTCAATTGGATGAAAAATTTAAGTGGTATGAACAAGTGGTAAGGTACAACAAAACCACTAATTATATGAGAGATAGGAACTCAATTCTTTTCTGAACACGTTATTCCGTAGAGGTGTCTGCACTTCCCTGAAGGAAATAGCTCTGGCCACTATCAAACACATTACTACACTAGAGGGCTCACTATTCGACTGTTGCCTTTGTGTCTAACTCATTCCAAATACTTGATTTTGAGAGAGCGTTAAACGGTCTTAGTACAAAAGACCAAGATACAAATACATAAAGACTAAAAAGAGAATTGCTGAGAACCAGAATACTGAGATATGAGATATAAAGATTCATGTGAGCTACGTTTACAGTCAGTGAGGTTCTTTTGACACAACAGGAACCGGTATTATTTGTCTGAAACCTCACTTCCAATCTGGCTTTATACGGTGGATGAAATAAGTCATCCTCTCAATCCAGGCAAATTTGACACAGTCCCCAATATTTACAAACTACTTGAAAGTTTCCTGCCACTCATCTCTTGATGGTTCTTGCAGGATCCAGCTGCCTTTACTTATAGAGGGAGATCCAAAAATAACTCCCATCACCATACCACAAACTGAACTAAAATCAGGCAGCTGAATACTGTTCTCACTCTAAGACTGGTGATACACTCACAACACACCAAACATGTATTTTCTTCAAGCTACACACATACTTTTGAGGAAGTTATTCTGGGAGTTTTACTAACAACCACCTAAGCTATTAGTCATGTAATAACCCCTGCTTTTGCTGTGCCCAGAGGCAAACAGCACCTTGAATCTGGCTTTCCAACTTGTGGGTTACTTTTAATTGCAACTCTTGGCAACCTGAGATCTGCTTCTTAATCTTCTCAACTACTTTTACTAAGGACATTCTGCACACAGGAAAAAAAGACACAATTCAGAGGCTCATTTTGAAAGGCACAGTCATCAAAAAGAAGAAGCTATACTATTTAAAATCAGCTTGTTTCAAGACAAAGTAGCAGTGAATTTATAAACTGACGATAAACTAGTTTTTAAACTAAAATAAAAGATGTTCTGTTTGAGACATGAAAGGTCTCCTCATGCCTGTCTTTTTAAAGTGTGCAACAATGAGATAGGATTCAAAATATTCTTCTAAATACTCTGATATTTACTGTCAGTTTCAACACCTCAGACAATTAAAAGAAATCTGCTTTTCTTTCCCAGGTACATGAATGCAGTGACCTCCTTTGCATTTTCTGGATACTTCACAAAAAAAAGCTTTTTGTTTGGGGACATTTTTTAGAATCAGACATTTCTTTCAGAGGCGACTGAAATCTTTTTCAAGGCCTAGAAGATGCTTATGACAGCTTTACCTTTCACCTGCTTTCTAAAAGCTTTAAAGAAAATAGCTGTATAAAGCCTCTCATGACTTGCAACCACCAGATTTAATAAATAGGTGGTAACAAATTGGTGCACAAAAGGAAAAGACTGAATTTCACTGTTCCTGCAGAACCCATCTGTTTTAGTAGTTAAATGGCATACCAACAGCATGGATCCGAGCAGGGACAGGCAGGAACAGATAGAAGGATAGTAAATCAGAAAAAAAGAAATCTATTACCTTTCAGAGGAGCCACATGATTGAAGTTCACATGACATACCCTTCAAAAAAGAAACTGCAACACTCGAAGAAGATTCTGGAGTTCACTATTACACAAACATAAGCACCCCTACCCTTGGAGGAGTGGGGAAATGAAGTACAAGCTGGCACTAACAGCGTACATGCAAAAGCCTAAACTACGACCATTCTTGAGGAAAAATGTGGGGAAGGGGCAGAAGAGCCACGAAGGAGAAATGTTTTCGATCGTACTACACAGACTGCATGTGAACAAGGAAAAGAACTGGAAAAGATGGATACAAACATTCTGCACATGCATCAAAATGGACAAATGCACACCCACTTCATTTCAGTAAACATTCACCTACACCGGGGCAGTACTGTAACCTCAAAAATAGCATCTCACCTGCTGCTTGCATGACACTCAGGTCCAAGCAGGTTTTTATTTAAGCACTTAAACCTTAGACTGGCTTATGTCTAACTGTACACACTGCAGCTATGGTAATTCAACTAAAAAAATCCTCAAGCTATATATCAATGTAACATGATGTCTTGTGACAAGAGATCATTGCTTTATACACCTGTAATTTCAACCTACTAACCTCTGGAAGTCAAGAATTACTTTAGAGGGGACAGCGAGTTCAACTACTCTCTTAGTAGTGCAAATTCAAGATACCAATTACAGCATCTTCCTGGAATGAAGGTTGTGAGAGTGCCAGTTTGTTCCAACGGTTTTGAATGGAGCAGTGACAACTCATGCCTCAAGTTTTCCCGTCACTTTGACTTATGGGGGCCTTAGAAAAGAAGGACAGACACCTGCCTTATCACACTCAGAAATACCAGACATATCCAAAAATTTTATGTGCTGAATTTCTATTTCTGCTATCTTGCAGTGCAGTCACCGCAACATTAATGCCAGGGTTGCCTCTGGTAACTACACAGTTTGGACTACAGCAACTAGTGGGCAGGAAGAAATGCCACAGATTCTGCAGGGCCAGCTTCCACTGCTGAAACACAGTGCCAAGTTTCCCAGATTGCCACAAGCTTGCCAGTTATGCTGCAGTAAAACCAAAATACTACTTATTGCTAGACAGGTAGGACCTGTACAGAGATCTTTTTCATCAACAGTGTCATTTTCACTTCAAATTCAGGTCTCCTTCACTGTCCCAGCTTCAAAACCCGTTCTTCTACCACCTGAGATGGTCAAACATCAGGGGAAAAATGATGATGTGAATATGCCTTCCTAGGGTGGGAAGGAAGAGCTTAGACAAACTTCCCCAGGCTGTGGTACCCCTGGGAAAGGTGAGAGACCCATGTCAGTATCTCTAGCTGTTGGCAGTACAGCGCGAACAAAGCACTTCTGAGAAGGGGGAAGATTTGGTCAGCAAGAAGCTCCAGTCAAAATTAGTAAGGCTGTCATAATACACACACAAAGCCTGTCATAAAATATCACCTCTACCTAAAATCGGATAAGAAGAAATTATAATTTTATTAAATTATACAAAATCTTTGGTCATTAGGAGGCAGATCACTTGTCAAGTTGTACAAAAATGAGCATGCATTATTAAACAAAATCAATAGCATTTTATGAAACAGCTTTAAGTGTTAAGCATATTGCCCTCTTCAATTTAAGACAATGAACTGTAGCTATTGCACAAGCCAGTATCTAAGCGACTCTGCCAGAAAACACTCTAGTTCATGCACTGAACTTTATCTAAGCTGTAAATTGGCACAGCAGTGATACATTCAGCCACATCTAAAAACAATTTGAGTACACATAAAGAAGTACACAGACCAACAAAAGGAATCCAAACTCCTTAAAATGTGTTACAGTATTAACTTCAAAAACTATGGGGATTATACGCTTTAGGTGGAATGCAGTTTTTTCACAGCTGCTACATCACCTTTGAAATTCCAAGAGCACTTGAAACATACAGAACACTTCAATGCACCTTTACTAAAACAAACTCAGACAGGGCAGTTTTCTTTGGGTGCGCAATGAAGTCAGGCTGGGCAGACAAAGAAAACTCATTTACTGCATCTGACAGTTTGAGCCCTAATGAATGAGAAATGAGTTCAAGTCAGCAGAATAAAAACTAATAGTGATATTGTAAATCAAGCACGACAAATTTTGAGAACAAGTTAACTGACTTTTAGGATTGACCTGAGAGGACCAGAATAAGAACTTCAGCAACTCATTTTGCCAGAATCAAATGTAACAGTGGAGTTAAGAAAAAATAAGTTAAATTAACAAAGCTTCACGTAATCTATATTTGTATGGTGTGATAAGGAATTTTTCAATTAGGCCAAAATTTAATTGTTTTTCTTTCCCATCATTTGACATAGCAATCATGGAATGGTTGTGTCTGGAAGGGACCTCTGGAGGTCATCTGGGCCAAACTCCTTGCTCAACCAGGGATATCCAGAGCCAGCTGCCCAGCACCATGTCCAGGAAGCTTCTGCATATATCCAAGGACAGAGATTCTACAGCCTCCCTAGACACCTCCTGCCACTGCTTGGTCACCCTCACAGCAAAAATCTCTTTTCTTATGTTCAGAGGGAAGCTCCTGTGTTTCAAGGTGTGCCCATTGCCTCAGGTCATGGGCACCCATTTCCATCCTCTTTGCACCCTCTCTTCAGGTATTTTTATACATCAGTAAGATTCTCCAAGCCTTCAGTTTTCCAGGCTGGAGTAGCCCCAGCTCTCTCAGCCTTTCCTCAGAGGAGAGATGCTCCAGTCCATCATCTTTATGGCCCTTCTTTGGATTTTCTCCATTATGTCTAAGTCTCTCCTGTACTGGGGAGCCCAGAACTGGACCCAGCACTCAGCTGTGGCCTCACCAGTGCCAAGCAGAGGGGCAGCATCACCTCCCTTGACCTGCAGGCAACTTTCCTCCTAATGCAGCCTGGGACACCACCGGCCTTCTTTGCAGCAAGGGCACATTGCTGGCTCATGGTCAACTTGGCCACCAGGACCCCCAGGGCCATCTCTGCAAAGCCGCTTTCCCAGCTGGTCAGATCCCAGCCTGCATGGCTGTTTGGATCACATTGTTCCTTCCCAGCTGCAGGACTTTACACCTTCTGTTCAACTTCACAAGGTTCCTGTCAGCCTGTTTGTCCACCTGCCAGCTCCCTCAGCACTCATGTGTGCACTCCACCAGGATCCTTGGACTTACTACATCCAGCTTACTGAAGTATCCCTTGACCAGATCATCTTCCACCAGAGGTACTGAAGGAAAGACACCTAAAAATGAGAAACACTGGTGTTCTGTGGCAAGTCAAAACTACCTTGACTATCAGATTAAAAAACTAATCTTAAAATACATACAAGGCACTGAACAGCTCAAAATCAAATTTTAGCGTACTTTCTGAAAAAAACATAGGTGCCACAGCTGACACAAAAGAAAGTGAGTGGAATGTTATTTCCATAAAATAATTTTAAGACATTAATATTCAGATCTCTGTGAAAAAATCTAAAGAGCATATATAACATGCTTTGTCAATGAATGTAACTCCTTCCTCTTGAAATACCAGAGCCATGACCATTCAAAAAACCCCAACTCTAAAAAATCACCTACATTAAAATTATTCATGGTCTATGAAGCATAATAGCTTAGGTTTCATGGATTAATACTTAAACATGGATATGAATGATCAGGAATAATCAGTGGATGAAGGTGAGAGATTAAGAACACCTACAAATAACCACAGCTCTCAGGAAGATATTCATATATTAGAATAGCATTACAGAATCTTTCACTTCTTATTCTACCCTGGCACTTGAGTAGTTGTTTTATCATCAACCTGCATGTAAATATAGAATGCAAAACAGGCTTTATAAGAAAGCTGACACACCTCCATGTCCACAATTCCTGAGGGCTGATTCCAGGCTACCACTGTTTACCAGGGGTAACATCACATTTTATCTGAGCTCCCGATGATGACATGCTGTCAGCATTCATGCTGCTGATGTGTCTATCATAGATTTTTCTTTCTAAAAATGCTGAGATAATGCCCATTTTTTAATCCTAAAATAGCTCATCTTCCCCTGTCAAAGGGGCAGAGCCTGCATACGGCTACACAGCTTATTAGAGGTGCTTGTGCAGATCCTGGCACGCATGCTTTACGGGGGACTGGTGTAAGAGAAATGAGAGCTGAAACCTTTTGCCTGCCATTCTGACAGAGAAAAGATAAAAATACAACACAGTGACATTTCAAAGCAGACAAAACATTTCCTTACATATTTTTTCTGGATCAAAACTTCTTATTCACCCCAGCTTGTGACAGAAATGTTGTTAGTAGCCAGGAAATCACAGTAAAAATGCCAGTAAGCCTCTATCTCAAGGGTAAAGTACAGCCACAGATCATTACCAGGAATTCTGGTAAAGAGAACATTATCTCCTTTATATATTAGATAAAACACAGACTAAATGGAGATTGTCCCACATTTAATGTTAAATATGGGCAATGGTTTCTTTAGCCTTAACAACAACAAAACACTAGTAATAAGATGGTATAACACAGAATAACTTCTTCCAAATATACTGCTGCTGGTATTTAGCTGAAGCCTTAAAATCTAGCAGTCTAGGCCCAAGTCAGTCATATATGTCTATTCTTGATATTTTTCCTATTGGAAGAGTGCCATTACTAAAGAACTGTCTGGTTACTAACATCAAAGAGATACTTATTACTTAAATTCCATAATATTGTGAATTTTGTACTTGCAATTTAGCTTTACTTGATTACATTGTTGTTCTTGCCAAGGACACAATAAGAGCATACTAAAATTGGTAGCTCTTAATTCTACTAGGATAAAGTCTTCAGAATCTAAACATAAAGTATTATTCATAACAAAGCACTTCTGAAATAAGAACAGCAGAAATATTTCAATGGTGTTAAACTTCAACATTTACACCATTGAATTATCCCCCTAAAGTCCTGAAGCAACTAATATATACACACAATCTTTCAGTACAGATTTAGTTAAGTAAGGGCTATGTTATAAACCCTTCTTGCTGGAGCAACTATTCTCTTTGCTTGAATAAGGTAGAATAACCAATGAGTTTGATATTTACAGTGGTTCTTAGATTTCCAGAATAGTAGCATATTTGATCAACGAAACTAAATAAACAAGTGACTTTTCCCTTTCCTTTTTCATTTTAAACTTGCTTTGTATTTAACCTGCTATAGCTTACAGATGGTTTCAGTGATGAAAAGCCCAGATCTGCTGTTTAAAATATGCAAATATTCAGCAGCTTAAAATACATATGCATCCTCATATAAGGAATCTCCCACTGGATATACCTAACTGATTTGCATTGCAATATACAAGATACTCTTCAAACTCTATAGCAGTAATCAGAACAGTTGTAATCATCTCAGATGACAGCTGTAGTGGCACATAGAAAATCAGTCTTTCCACAGAAGACCTGATCAAAAGCTGTTGCCTTGCGCTCTTCTCAATGTGCTCCAAGAACTGGGTATCAGAGGCCAGACACAAACATTGAACAGACCACCAAAGCTCTTGTGGTTTTCACTGGTTTCCTCGCAAGCAATATGCCAACAAAGTAACTTTAAAAATAAATCAAATTCACAAGTCTCCCAGCACGGACAAAAGTCCAGAAAGTTCTTTTTAAAAAAAAGGCAAACCATTTTAGCTGTTGGACTGCTACATGGTGTCCAACCTCAGCTCATAAACAGAGCCTGGTCAAAACACACTTACATATCAGACATTACCATCTCCTACAGACAGGTCTAGCTGACACTGGACTGCCTCCCAAACACACCCAACAGCTCACTGCAGTTTCAGGGAGACTTTTCAGTCTCTGGAAGCACAGGCTACAGGTCTCCACTTCCCAAGCTTCTGAAAGCCAAGCACACTCATTTCCTACAGTCGCTCAGGCAAACAAACATCCGCTTCAAACAGAAGTTGTGTTTAGTCAGTGCTGTCCATCAGACAGGACCACAAATCCACCTCCTCGCCAACTCCACATCCCAGTACTGAGCTGAGCTAATGCAGCCACACCTCCCAGGAGCAGCCAGCTCACTTCTACAGAAGCAGCTGCAGTTCCGACCTGAGCTGTAACACGGAACATGCCTAGGAGATGGCTAGTGGACATTCAAATTAAAAAAACCAGTTTTTACTTTCAGTGGGTCTACTATGTTTAGTGGCCTTATCGGCATCATAGTGTTAAACATGATAACATGTTAAATTAACATCGTATCCCTATGAACTAGAATTACAAGGTTTACTTCACATATGGAGCAGTTACTCCTACCTATATGATTTTTAAATTCATGGATATTCCATTTTACAAAGAAAAAAAATTAAACATATCTCAGTCAATCTATTCTAATGTCTTGGAACGTAACCCAACATACCTGCTCTAGCTTAAGTACATAACTGTGTACCATTAATGTTCTACCAAACTTTCATGAACATTGTGAACTTATGACCTAGGAGAAGCTTTCTGAAGTCCACATGAAAGTAATAGTTTTGTAAGATGGTATCTGATGAACTTATATTTTTGCCCATGTAATTTTTAGAAGGTTGGTTCAGACTGACATGATTCAGATTCAGCTAGTTTCTAATGATCTAAATACATTCATAGCCACTTGAAGCAAATTCATTTTTCCACCAATCCTATCCTTTAGTCTAGATAATTTTCTTTTCCCTGGTGCTTACCTTGCTGATATATTTATAGATAGCAATCAGATCCCCTTTCAGTCTTCATTTTCCTAAGATTAACAAGCTAAAGCTATTCTACTTCACTGGTGTTAATAAAGTTTTCTTTGCACCATTCCCATTTGGGTTCGTTTTATCTGACTAGGTGTTGCCAGGGATGCATTGAGATGAAGCTTCATCAAAGCCAAAAACCTTGACATTAATACTTCGCTCAGTACAAAATTACAGTCCTGTATTTGCCCCATTTCACGACTTGTCAGATTCACAATAAACCCATGAATAAATACTAGTCACTAGTTATACTTCTTTTCCATCACTTCTAAGAAAATGTTGTATTATTAGCACACATCACTTTTTCTTTTCTTGCATTCATCACATCTCCTAACCTTGCATTACCCGTGAGCTGTTACCAGCACACTTCCACCTATAACAAGGTCATTAATGAAAAACAGAACAGACCCTCCTGGAAGATCTATCAAAATGTATTAAAGACAAGGAGTTAGTGACAGCCAACATGGCTTTACCAGGGGCAAATCATGCCTGACTAATCTAGTGGCCTTCTATGGTTATCAATGGATAAGGGAAGAGCTAAACATGTCACCTACCTGGACATCTGTGCAGCCTTTAATATGGTCCCCCCCAACATTCTTACCCCTAAATTGGGGAGATGTGGGTTTGATGCATGGACTTAGATGGACGAGGAATTCTCTGGGTGATTGCATCCAAAGAGTTCCTGTCAATGCCTGAATGTTCAAGTGAAAACCAGCAACAAGTGGTATCCCTTAGGGATGCATACTGGGACCAGTGCTATTCCATGTCTTCATCAATGGCACTGACAGTGGCAGTGACAGCACCCTCGGCAAGGCTGCACATGACACCAAGTGAGCGAGGCAAGGGATTCACTGGAGGAAGGGATGCCATCCACAGGGACCTTGACAGGAGTGAAGGGTGGCCCCATGGAAATCTCATGAGGTTCAACAAGGCCAAGTGCAAGGCCCTGCACGTGGGTCAGGGCAATCCCCAGCATCACAGACAGAGAAGGTCTCACATCAGACCGCCACATTCTGCCTGGGACACTGCATTTTATTCCACCTTCCATCTACCTCCATGTCTTTCTTCTTTCCTCTAAGGCCTTGCCTACTATCGAGGCCAGATCAATTCAAGCACTAAAGTGTCACATTGAGATTTTATTCCAAGTAAGACCACACATTTTGAGAAACAAAGGAAAGAAAAATTCTGATTTGACTATTTTTTTAAATTTCAGGCAAACACTTATTTTTATTTACTTCCTTTTTCATGTTATTAAATACATAAAGTCCTACACCAAGTTAATATTCAGCAAACTATCTTAACTCATAAGACCTTGTTCATATAGGAATGAACTGAAAATATGTATTTTAATTTATATATCTATTTCTAAATACTTTCAAATACTAAATGAAATATGACATCGACATTGCTAAATAATTTAAAATGCCAGGAAATAAATCTTATACAATACAATACAACACTAAGAGGCAAGAGATGCTAGAGGCCAAGATAACCCTGCCTCAAGTAAAGTCTTACCACCTTAAGAAAAACAAAGTTAGAATTTTACTAACTTGTGTTTGTGCATTTTTATTTTCAACAATACCACATCAGAAATCATCTTAGTAGAGTTGTTTTGCTGACTTTTTTTTTAAGAAATTAGCTTACACTCACTTATCAGGTTCATCTGACACTACAAGCCTTGTAAACTGACAACTTCCAAACTGGAAAATGTAATACTTATCTAATTAGTCAGGGTTGGTTTTCCACTTTTAATACAGCAAATTCTCTTCAGAAACCTTTTCTACTTGAATTCATGGCTTATAAGGGGAGCATGTAAAACCCTTTAGTGACAGATGGTCACAAAGGTTAACAAACATCTCCCAAAGGCGAAGCTGATCAGAAAGTAAAACGTTCACAAACCACAGTCAAGCCAAAACAGGAACAATTTCTGTTTCCACAATGGACAGTCGGTGCACTAAATATTCAGACCTATTTCCTAATGCAATAAAACAGCTACTCTCAGTCCTCTCAAACTCTCTACTTTTCAACCTGGCCTTGAACAACAGTATACCGTTCATGCATAATACAGAATTTTTTTATAATATTAATAAAAATGTCTTGTGGTGATCTAGAACACCTGTTTATGCTACCAACAAGCAGCATGAGTAGGCACTTTATAGTAATTACAATGCAAAAGTGAAGCTTTTATACAATAATCATTGGTACACACTAGAAGGACAAGATGTGAGGTCTGGATAGTGTTTCACTGTTTAGTGAAGCAACAGCAATACTAAGTAAAACAGAGCCATATAAATTTCAGGCAAAGGACAAAACTTCTAAATCTTCACTGCTGTATACCTGCATCACCACAGGAAAATATTCCATTACTGAATCTTAAAACAAAAGACAAACTAGTTCTGCCAAAATATAATCTAACGCTGTAACACACCTGACTTCACAGATCAATATAACTCCCTTTTTTACAAGGCAGTCTTAAATGCAGTCTAGCGCAGTAGTAGAGACGATTGTATAACATAATACCACCTCACAAGCAACACCAGGTAAAAAACATTATCTTCCTTTTTCTTCCTCAACACACTCCCACAAATCATCCTCTGCTTCAATTTTCATTAATGCATATAATTTAAAGAAATTAAAATACTAACCAATAGTACATTTGGGCCACGAAACAATGGATAGAAGTATACATACAGGAAGAGCAAACAATGCCAAGAATCGCTCTCGTATTTAAAAGAAAAAAAAGTCCGACTACGTGTTGAATACTGAGTCATTTTATTGCCATTACGCAATTCTCAGCCAGCAAAAATATTAACTTAAATGGAACCATTTCAAAGTATCAGAAAGTCACAACTAAATTAGTAATCACTTACAACCAGTTTTTCCCCCTCTGTACTCCCACTGTTTCAAAAATGTTCCTGTATGAAGGTACCAGAAAATTGACATCACAATCACTTTTTTTTTTAACCTATCTTCGAAAATTAGGACATCACAAATTTACTGGTACTTTGAAGAGAGTGAAAACAGGCACAAAATTTGACATAATCAAGATACACACAAGTAAGGCAGTAAGATCACATTTGAGGACTTCAAACTCTGCCTACACCAGAAGGCATCCTAGGCCAATTCTGGCAACAGACCTTAAGGGCAGGGGATGCATTTAACATTGAGCTATTTTTGCCTTTAAATTCCACCTTCTCCATTTGCAGCAACACACAGCCTGTGGCTTTCAATGTTACTAATGGCAGAGTAATGATTACAAAATAATCTACAGCAATATTTTTGTATTATTTAAAAAGTTGTCGAAATCTGCATTTCAGAATAAGCCACAATACTTGAGTGAAGTGCTCTCTACCTCCCATGAAAAGTCATTTGAATATATACCAGCTGATAGCTGATTTTATGCACAGTTCTAGACTATGATTCAGCCCAACAATCAGAAATTAAACATCCTCTGTTTACTGACCTGTCCTAGTAACTCAGCCCATCAAAAAGAAAATTTACTGCACACAGCACAGACACATTCCAAATTTTATTTTAATCTGCTAAAGGAAAAGAGTGGCTCATTATTTTGAGAGGTTTACAAAGGTAACATAACTGGACTTCACACACTTGTAAGCAAGAACTTCAATAAAGGGTATCAATTTAGAATATTCAGACATTTTTATCATTTCGTACTGCTAGTCAGATATCTCTGAATCACATGAAATTCAAATTCTGAACACTGCCTCCTAATCTTCCAAAGCTCATCAAATCAACTAGTGTTGATTTTTAATTAGGTGTTGCAGAAGCATGTCTTATGACTGATTTAAACATTTGGCAAAGGTTTTTAAAGTTGTTTTTTTTTAAAAAGGACCATCATCAAAGACCAACTTAAATACAAGTTACTTAAAATTGCAAAACTGGCTTCTCTGGCTTAAGGAAGAAGGAGTTTCCATAAAAATGCTACAAATTTTTTGAACTTCAGACTTCAAATGTTGCTATTAACTACGTGACTGCTTACAAAAAGAATATTAAAAAACCATATTTACTCACAGGGAACCAACTCCAGATTCCCATAACCTTCACTGAACTAGAGCTACTGACAATGCTTACATGTATGAGTCACATGAAGAAGACACCAGTAAGAAGCCAATGTTCCACCTCACAAATGGGTTGCTTTTAAGTGTCTTGTGTTCCAATTCTGCCTCTCCGGTCCTAAATAAACTCCAAAAACTTCAGATTTGAGAAGTTAACCAAAATACATTAGAACACAAAAGAAAGCCAACCTACAGGAGTAATATGGCGGAAGAACCTGGGTAGAAGAACCACAAGGCAAATTCTCAGTGCTCCATGCAGAGTGCCTGGAAGTGGTATTACCTAGTTTATCAACAGCCTTTTGGTTTCATCACCTTTAAGTACAATTTTTCCCCTTGTCACATTTGCACAACACTATGAAAAGTACTTACTTGTTTTGAGGTTTTCTCAGATATTCCTGATAGCTTCAGAATCCAAAGAAACTTAACTACCATAGGGGGACAGAGGGAATTAACCATGAGCCAAACACTATTAATGACTGAAATTTCTAGGACTACAGAGCACTACAAAAACAGGATTGCAATCCCAGACACCAAGGGAAATACGCAATGTGTTAGCCACCGTAGGACATGTTCTTTAGAACTCTCCTTCAATTGTGCTGCATAAAATTCAAGGATAAATGTATTACAGATCTTATTTCTGCTGACAGAGTAAATTAGGTTATATTAATTTTAAAAAAGGCAGTTTCATCAGGCAATGATGAATTTAAAGCCCTGTTAACAATTCTGTACGATAAGTCCTATGTATCTTCTAACTGAAATAGTTGTTTGTATAGGGGCACCCTATCACATTTCACTGTTACCCTAAAGGTCAGTAAATCCATTATAACTTCCTGAGGCAAGAAAACCAACAAAACTATTTGTTCAATTCAAATGTTTAGACTTAAACTAGATCTATATATATGCATCTTCTATGCACCAACACTTTTAAGTCAATAACAATAATGGATGATTGTACTAATAAAATAACTCTGAATAACCTGCTGCACAGAAAAAATGTATACTTTTATTCTTTTAACGAAGTTTTATGCTTTTCTTACACTGTGCTACATTTATTCTGAGTCATTTATTCTCTTTCTTACTAACCAATTACTTTTCAAAAGGTGACACTCAGATTTCCCTTCTGCCAATATTGAATTCTTCAACGCAGTGCTTTAGAGCTGGGTTTGTTTGTGGGCCACAAACCTTTTTAAACACCTCTAAATAATAAGCAGTTAAAAATATTTATTGAGAGTGCACTTGATGCTCTCTCAATTGACAGCACTTTCTATAGTCTATTACTGCAATAGTACAGTAATAGAGAGTGCTGCAGTCTCATTATGCTTCAGATTTTGTTTTTGCTTACTCCGCTCTACAGAAATTTTCTTAATATATGCATTAGCCTGAAACCAAAGTTTATGCCTAAAGAATAGGCATTTCATGCTCTAAGTGCATAAACACACAGCACAATAAAGATCACTGACTGACAACAGCTTCACACAGAATTTCTAATCTAGTGTTTATTCTATCAACACACTGGTTCATACCACACAAATACGGCTTAGTTCCAGCTCAAAGAGAGCTCAACAGGCTTCGAATTAGACATAGTAGTTTTTTAATTAAAACAAAAATTAAAATCATGCATTTTCCTCCAACCTGTTCTCGCAGCAAGAACACAGCATACTGAAATGTGAGTGCAGCCAGACCAGCAACATTTTAACAAGACAAAACCCAAGTGAAAATGACAAGTTCCTGCAACGGTTTTGACTGTGTATGAAAGTGCAATTTAAAAAAATTAAAAATTGAAGCTATCAAGGAATTAATATGCATAATTAGACAGATGTTTGGGTTTAATTGATTTGATGGATCAATAAAACAAGTACAGTTTGCTAATTTATCTAAATGCTATGCCAGACAAAAGGTATTTTGGGGGAATACAGTGTTCTTTTCTAATATAAACATTCATTTGTTCTAGCTGTCCATTTGAAGATTTTTACAACATCATAAATTCCACTCTGTCCTCTAAAACAATGAAAAATGAGCCTAATAAAAGTGGAAAATAGAAACATGCACAGGATTAGGCACGTACATGTGCTGACACCAGAATGTAAGTTCATATAATATTAACTGCTCTTTTAAAAAACAAATTCTAATACTGATGATTCCAAATCAAAAAGGTTCTGAGATTTTTCTCAATGCCCCTTACAGGTGTAAGATACCATCACGGGGTACTACCAAAAACTACATGTTCTGACACGCTTTTCTTCATGCCCTTGCCTTTCAACGGTCACTCATTTCTGACAGAGCCTTCCCTTTCAAAACTATCTAATTCATGAGGAGACAAAACCACAGACACACACGATAGCAGCCCTAGCTGGGACCTATTTTGACAGCAGAACGTCAGCGGTCACAGCCATGCGGTCGGCACGCAACACACAGCACACATAAAACTTCCGAAACGCACGCATTCCATCTCCCTCACTCCCAGGGAAGAGGCGAGGTCCCTGTTTACGTTCCGACAGCCTGCCTGACATGAGACATGACAGCTTTGGGGAAGGGGCGGGGAGCCCTTTGCCGGGCTGGGATGCACCGGGGCGAGGGCGCGGGTGCCGGGCAGTGATGGTGCAGAGCCGCACCAGCCCCGCGGGGACACTGGAGCCCCAACACGCTTGAAAGGAAAAGTGGGACAAGGCCAGACGTGAGGGCAGCCTCGTGAAGCTTGGAACCCCGCAAGGCTTCCACCGCCCGCTCCAGAGCCTCTCCTGCCCGCTGCTGCCAGAGGGAGCCCGCACCGCCAGCGACCGGCGAGCGACACC
>VYZT01035319.1:164585-177634 GCA_013400735.1 Pomatostomus ruficeps
CCGGCAGCGCCGCCCCCTGCGCGGGCACGGCGGCGGCGGCGGCGCGCTACCCCCCTCCGCCCGCCCTGTGCGCATGCGCCCGAGCGCCCGGGGCTCGTCCTACACACACACACACAGACAGACAGCCGGACACACACGGGGATACAGACACGGACACGCACCCTTCCCTCCCGCGCTGGCGGCTACAGCGAGTTAGAATCCCAGAATCAGCTGGGATTGGAGAAAAGCTCCGAGATCATGGAGTCCAACCTATGGCCGGACACCACCCTGTAAGGTACAGCGCGGCACTCAGTGCCACGTCCAGTCTCTTCTTTAAACACCCCCAGGGACCGTGACTCCACCACATCCCTAGGCATCACATTCCAATACCCAATCACCCCTTCTGTGAAGAAATTCGTCCTAATGTCCAATCTAAATCTCTCCTGGAGGAAGTTGAGGTTTTGTACTCTCAACCTATTTCTAATTGCCAGGGAGAAGAGCCCGAGCCCCACCTGGGCACACCCTCCTTTCAGGGAGTTGTAAGGAGAGAGATGGGCCCCTCTGAGCCGCCTCTTCTCCAGGCTAAACAGCCTCAGCTCCCTCAGCCACTCCTCACAGGACATGCGATCCAGACCTTTCATCAGCATCGTTACCTTTCTCTGGACACGCTCTAGCACCTCAGTGTCTTTCCTGAACTGAGAGGCCCAGAATAGGGCACANTCTGGACACGCTCCAGCACCTCAGTGTCTTTCCTGAACTGAGAGGCCCAGAATAGGGCACAGGACTCAAGTGCAGTCTCACCAATGCGATATATAGGGTCCTGCTGGCCATATTATGCCTGATAAAGGCCAGGATGCCACTGGCTTTCTTGGCCACCTGGAAACACGCTGGTTCATGTTCAGCTGATGTTGATAAGCACCCCCAGACCCTTTCTGCTGAGCACCTTTCCAGCCAGTCTTCCCCCAGCCTGTGGCGCTGCAGGGGTTGGTGAGACCCAAGTGCAGGACCCGACACTTGGCATTGTTGAACCTCACACCATTTGTCTCGGCTCATCGATCCAGCCTGTCTTCCCCCGCGCTGCGGCGCGGCTCGGCCCGGTCCAGTCTCCACAAGCACCGGTGGCTGGAGCGGAGCGGAGAGAAGCGGCATTCCCGCTCCCCGGCTTCCCAAGCGCACGCACACAGTTCGGGCGGGAGCGGGAAGGGCGCCGCTGGCTCCGCGCTTCGGACAGCCGCGCCACGCCCGGGGAACTACAGCTCCCGACATGCCACGCGGTGGGCGCGGGGTCTGCCGGGAGTTGTAGTCTTGGGGACACCAGTGGGCGCCCTTCTGTCGGGCCTCAGGGACAGCGGCTTTACTGGCATTTTCCGTTAAACTGGAGAGGAGAGAGCGAGCCTGGGTGGTGGGTCCCGGGAGCGCTGGTGGCTGTGACACGGGGCAGTGCTGTTCATGGGTGAAGTAGCTGCCGGGTAACGCTCACTGGGACGGCTGTGGTCCAGTCCAAAGGGACCCGGGCACTGACGTGGATGGACGTGACCCTCCCACCTTGAAAACAGCCAAAAACACTAAAGTAGGAAAATTGTCCTTACATGAAGCCTTAGGAATATTAACAGGGAGTAAATGGGCCTGTTTAGTCTAGAGAAGAGAAGACTGAGAGGAGATCTCATTAATACATATAAGTATCTCAAAGGTGAATGTCAAGAGGATGGTGCCAGACTTTTTTCAATGGTTCCCAGTGACAGGATGAGGAGCAGTGGCCATAAACTGAAGCACAAGAAGTTCCATCTCAACATGAGGAAGAACTTCTTTAACTTAAGGACCACAGAGCACTGGAAGAGGCTGCCCAGGGGGGTTATTGGCGTCTCCCTCTCTGGAGACATTCAAAACCCACCTGGCTGTGTTCCTATGTCACCTGCTCTAGGTGACCCTGCTTTGGAGGGGGTCTGGACCAGATGATCTCCAGAAGTCCCTTCCAATGCTAACAATTCTGCGATACTGTGAAAAGTTGAGAGAGACTGAGCTCTTGCAAAACCTGAATGAAAAATAAGAGCCATTATTTATTAATAGGCAGGAACATGAGTTGTTTGCCATCCTCCTTGCTAACACTTTTTGTCAGATACAGTGTTGTCACAGTGGGCCTTTTCATTAGTACCATACTTTCAAGCAGATGGTGCATCCTGGGCTATTTGAATACACCAGTAACAAACAAACAAACAAGTAAAACCAGTTAGACAGCCAAATCCATCCAAACCTTGATGATTTCTGTGTCCTAAATCTCCTTCTGAAGAATTTGGCTGCAAGGTATATAAGTTTGTATTCATGCAAGGTTGGAATACAGGAGATGGAAATTAAGTCAGAAGGATTAACACATTTTTTTCTCTCTTGCAAAATATCGTACAGCTCTTCTTAGTAATACTTGCAGATCACATAATTTCTTTGGTGAATACCTCTAGTACGGCCGAGCCATGAAGGAAGGGCTGTGGGGCCTTTGGGCTGGGGAGACCCTCTGTGTAAATTAGGTTCAAGTTCTGCCTTGGCTCTGGTGGGGCCTCCACCCCCACACTTGAGCTGCCTGCCCCTCCTCTGGGCCTGCCACCACCACTCCTGCCTACTTAGGACTTTTCTCACGCCACTCTTGGCAATACCAGTACCCACGTGACTTTTAATACCGTCACTGACTGAAGATGAAAAAAGTAAAAAGTGCTCTAGGAAAGCACATCAGAGCAGTTTTACCTGATTGGAATTGGCTTCAATAAGTGGAGTTACATGGCCTATGTGTGAAAATGTCACTAGAGCTCTGCAACGACTCTGGCTGCAGGTTTTTTCCAGACTTACTTTATGATGCACATAAAACAGCATCTTAAATTACATCTTTTATTTACAGTGCAATATTTAAAGTTGCTATCTGGTGGTCTGCTGGGCTTTGTTAACAAAACCAATGTTCCACTCTGTTTATGCATTCTTACCCTTGGGATCTGGAAGATTAACTGGAAAACAGAGGTTTTTCTTCTTCTGTGTTAACACAGAAAAGGAATGTTAACTCTATTATCTCCACTCTGTTTCTGTTCATGAATCAAGCTAAGATTAAGCCATAGTGCACACTTCTCAGGAATGATAATTCAGCTCCAGAATTGTCTGCTGATTATGTACCAGAAGAACTGGGTCTCACCTTGCAAAAAATCAAGGCATGGGAAACTGCTGCAAAATGCTGAATGCCACAAAAGTTTCTGTGTTTCCTACTTTTAATGGGATCAAAATGGACAGTAAAGAGTACAAATTCAAGAGAAGCTCCCTCTGTGCAGATTTAGAAGACAGAAGTATCTCTGTTGTCTAATTCCTCTGTACACCTCTTGTCTAAGAAAAACTGGGGTGGACCAGGAGTTCAGATCTCTCCTCAATCTGACAACAGGGCTTACAGGTTTTCCCCTGCAAGCCCCTGGTAGATGGGACTGACATCAGGGGGTGTGCACAGCTTGGGGGAAGACTGGGTTGTACTTACCAACAGCATCCCGAGAGGCAGGGAATGAAGGACAGGGCACAGCCCCAAGCTGTGGCTCACAGGGGGATGTCACATCATCACCGAGGATGCAGAGGACCCCAGTAAGGCCATAGTTCAATATCCAGCTCAAAACTGTTTTTTTAATGTGGTCTTTGTTGTTGTTTGAACACATTTTGAACCTTAATAATGCATTGATCTGTTTTATTGCATTTAGTATCATTTCTGATCTAATGCTTTTATTTCATCCGGACTGATATCATTTTTTTTATATTAAAACAACACCTGTGCTGTTGATCAGGAATATCTGGCAACCTTCTCCAACATCTGATTCATTTCATTTCATCACCTCATAGCACAGCTCAGGAATGAAACCTTGGATCTATTGCAGTATATAGAACCCCTGTCACTGATTTCAGTGAGATAATAATGTCATTCCAGAAGTGCCTTTAGTGTATTCATCACTGCTTGCAAAAGGATAATATTTGCTTAATCTCAGGTCAACATTTGTCCTGTGTATTTGTAGATCTTGATGGTTTTCACTCTGCACATTCAGTATTGTTGTTATAATATCTCGGTTTGGAGATAGTTCGACATCTTTCAAAACTGTTATCTATTAAATATTAAATAAGCACTCTCTGTACCTGAGAAGTAAGACAATAGATTCCGTTTCTTAATAGCTTTTTTCCACTGTTTATTGTGCAGGTTGTTTGTTCAGTACCACCAATTCTGAATTTGAAAATGTCTTGCAATAAAACAATATCACAACCCTCTTTGCAAGTCTTGGTGTTATTGAGACTGTCAGAAAGAGTAACCAAGTGCTGCATTACTTGTTGTCTTAATGGGAAAATTCAAGGTGTCACTCAGTGAGGTATCTCATGCATCCTGCACTGCTGAGTCAGTGAAGATTGCAAAATGCAAAGGTATAAAACTAAGAATATGTTCCAATTTCTCTTTAAGGAAATACCTGGCTTTTTGATGCTGCTGTTTTTCTTCTGAAATACAAAACTGTTCATACAGCAGGCTCTAGTCATCATTTACTTGACTGCTAGTGTCCATCATTTTAGGCCCAGTTTTTATATTGTAAATCAGAGATTAAGTCACAGTCCATAGTATTATTGAAGATTTATGGCACTATTCAAATGTTGCCACAGAATAGAAAAGTAGATCTTAGTTGAATATCTTCAAACTTGGTTCAACATCTTCACCTTGGTTCAACTACAGTGCATTTCTTTACCCCAGTAAATTATTACAAAAACACACCATACATGTTGAATATTCATGAGGAAAAAAGCCGGTAACACATAATGGCATTCTCATAAATAGCTATAGCACAAAATTTAATGTGCTTTTCACATTTTGGACCCAATTCTGTTCAGCTGAACACAAAATTGCCCTAGACCATTAACTTCTTTAAGAGCAAGACAAAAATGTTATCTTGTCTTTGTGGTTTAAAGTATAATTTAAAGAACTGAATGATTCCTCAGACAATTTCAAATGTGCTAAAAGCCATTAGTCCTTTTACAAACGAAAAAGTTATTAAGGAAGTGAAGTTTTGAATACTGTTTCAAGAATTGGTTCTTACATTCATTCTCGTTCATGAGGGATGTAATGAGACAATTCAATATACAAAATACAGACTCTGCCTGTGTTGGCTGTTGTTTGTTGATGATGCATATCTAAAAATCTTTCCTAAGAAGTAGCCAAAAATCAAGATTGTAGCTAAGTATACAAACATAAGTACATAGCTGAAACTTGCTTCTAGAAGAGACATCTTAAAGCCTCCTTAAAGACTTTTAAAAGACTCAAATAAGTCTTGACCTGAGAAGTAATTCTGCAGAACCAGCATCATAGTGCTCTATGGTCATCACGTACATCTCTTTCTCAAACTGGTATTTTTGCAAACAATGACATGGTCTTTCTCAATCTCACCTTGAAGAACTCATCTGGCAACTGGGATTCAAATTCCCTCTCTCATTTGCTCTATAGCAGCTCTGCATCAGTAGTTCTGCCCTCAGCAGCTCCCCAGTGGTCCCAGGAAGCCCTCAAATAATACCTTTGAATTACACCCAGTTTCAGTTCTAATGGGTCACCAGGTAAATGTGAGCAAATAGTGTCACATCAAGGTGTAAAAGACAAGCACTGTGCTGAGACTGTGCCGGACACTTGAACCACCTTCCCTCTACGAAGCGCTGGTAAGACCTGTGCTGAAGGGATTTGCCTGGTTTTGGGCAGTCTCTGTCAGAAAAGACGTGGGATAAGTGAAGGGAGTCCAGAAGAAAGGACCTATATTGACTAAGATCCAGAAAACAGACAGATTGAAACATAAGAACAGATTGAAATACCAAGGTTGTTTAGCCTAAGGAAGACAAGATGGTCTCACATCTTCAAATACATTCAAAGCTATTGCAAAGAGAAAAAAAAGAGTCTTCTTTCATCTACTTTGAATAAAACAGGAAGTAATGAATGTAGATCAGAGCAAGAATTGGTTTAGAGCAGATATGAAGAACTTTTCATGAGTAAGGATAATTAACAAAAAAGATTGCCTGGAAGTGCAATCCATGGTGTCCCAGTCACTGACCTTCAAGAACAAGTTAGATATCTACTGGGAGATGTAAATTTAGCTGATCTTGCCTTGAGATGTGACGTCTGAAGTCCTTTCCAGCCCTATGAGTCTCTCATTGCATGAATTCCAGCATGCTCAAAGATTAAACTGATCATCTGCAGTGGAAATGTCCACTTTCCAAGGTCTGGGCTACAGCCCATTAAAATTAGGGGAATTTTTCCAGTGACTTTAATAATCATTGGATCAGGCCCTAATTGAGTGTGTAATTTGGAGTTGTGTATGGAATTTGGTCCACAATTTTGTTAATGGTATTTGCAAATGGGAAGAATCCAACTCCTTTTCCCAGGGCACATTAGTTTGCAATGGTTTTACAAGAGAAAGCAAACACACTCTGAAGGTGTAGTGCTAGATTTTTCTTACAAAATTGAGTGGAATTGACTGAAGGCAGACACAAGGAGAAGATTTCTGGGGAAAATCAACAACTTTTGTCGAGGCAGAACATTTTAGGCAGCTATTTTTTACATCAATTAGCCAGGGCCAGACAGAAGGAGACAGCTGAAACTATGTTAACAACACTTTAAAAATAAATAGGTATCATGAACATGAGAATGAAATATTTGTCTCTGCCAAAAGATCAAATTAGCTGAGAGCCTGAAAATGAGCAGAGCAAAAGAAGGGGAGACATTAAAACTGTCGGTGGATTCAATCGTTTGTGTAGTGACTGATAAGGAAATACCCATTTTCCCATGGTCTGTTACCAAATAACATAAGGATTTTTTCTCCACTCTGAATGATCAATTAAATCACAAGCACTTATGCCAGCTAAAGATCTGCCTCTGCAATTGCACTTTTATGCAATTGAGAGGAATACTGGATACATGAAGTTCTACATGAAGTTAAAAGCTTGCATATTTGCAAGATCACAACTCCTGTGGGCATCCATAGCCACTCTGCTTTTGTGGATTGCGGGCATCTTCTGGAAATTCTTTCACAGTTACCCTTGTCTTGTGGCAGGAAACTGGCAAGTGCTCCCAATGCTTCTTTAACTGATGCAGGAAGCCCCTACTAATGTGCAGCTAATACACACATGAAAACTCTTTGCTTTTGACTAATTTATTATGTCTAGGAGCAAAGATATAAGGTTTCTAGAATCATCTCCCCACTCTGGTTTGTTTGTTGCAGGTTATGTGTTCTGTGTCTGCACAGAAGCTTGAACACTCTACCTGAGAGAGCATTTATGAAATATTTACTTTACATTCTGGAAAGAAAAAAAATAAAAAGTCTGCATAATATTATGGATGTAATCTTTGACTGCCAAATACTGAATTATTTATCACTTAATTGTACAAATTATATCCATGAGGACCTGTTAGATTTCAATATGCAATTGATACACTGCACAAAAACAGGGCCGTATCTTTCAGACTTTGTTCTGGAACTTGGCGGGTCACCTTAAAAGAAGTACAAACACTTTGCAGAGGCAAAGCAGGAATACCTGACAGCATTTTGGGAGTTACAAGGGATAAACAGGCCTGCAGAAAGCCCCGTGTAGCAAACAATGCTCTGACCTGGATTAGCCCACGTGGGACTTTTCCACTGCCCACCCATGTGCACTCGCCAGCCAGCAATCTCGCATGGTTTTCTGGTGTTCCCCTTCCCTGTGGGCAACCCAGTCCCTTCTGTCCTTCAGCAGAGTCTAACCTATGCTATGGACACTGCAACCACAGGCAGGGCTTTCCATCTACAGCCACGAATATCTACTATTTTTCTCCTCCAACACCAAGCACTAACAAGGAGGGTTAGGAGACTTGTTAGTGTGCAGTTCATCTGCTACTTTGGCCCTGTGCCATCATACCTGTTGCAGACAAAAACATAAATAGACTTTTCACTGTTACATCCATGAAGTTAAATGCTTGTAAATATTTTGCGAGCATGCCTTTAATACAGACTCTAACTGTGCAGTCTCTATTGTAATGCCAAAGGTTTCCTGGCTTCAATTCTGTTCTTCAGAGGGAAACACATTGCAGCAGGAGAGACTCCCAGTCCATCATCCCAAAATTAATTCTGTCCTATTTTCCTGGGGTTTTTTTCCCTTTCCCTCTCTCCTAATTCACATTGTTCTTGCCTCTGTTTTCCCACTAGCTAGCAGCCAGGCCAGCAAACTTCCCCTGCTTTCTTCTTCAAAGGAGGCCAGTGGGTTTTTCCCTCCTTTTTCCCTAGTATGAGAAAAAGAAATTTAATAGAAATTAATAGCAATCTAATAGAAAAACAGAGTTATCCACTGCAAATCTGGAATGTGATTTTTTTTTTTTTTCTGTACCAGGCAATTCCTTTCATTTTTTCCTTCCATGAGTAAGACGATAGAAATGAGAAAAATGGGAACCCTAGAGTGGATCAGAGAGTAGTCACTATTCATTAACCACTCTCCCTCTCTGGGACAGCACCAGAAGCTTCAGAGGATCCCCCATTTGAAGACAGCAGCTAGCGTATCTTCCACATTGAGATTCATCCTATTTTAAATAGTGGCTTAATGCTTAAGATCTGAAGCAACATCTTCAATACCTTTATGTCATTTTGTTCTCCTCATTCTTTCCTTTGCAGCAATTCTGGTGTAATTTTCAAAGTTATCAGCAGAGTTTATGTTTTCTTCCAGATCACTGATAAAGATATTGAGCTGTATTAGCTCCTTTGAAGCTGTTAAATAACCCATTAGAAGAGAGTAGAAACATGCTGATGTAGCTGCTAATTGGTTCCCAGAGCATTTGATATAGGTAAATTGATTTTGTATAGTACTGCATTTTTTTACCAGATTGTCATGCAGGGCTACATCAAATGACTTAAAGTAATCCATGTGTGTTAAGTCAAAACCTTTATCTTAAGCAACTGCATTTTAATCTCATCTTGTTGCTTGAACGCATCTATTTTCCACGCAAAAATATATTTATAAACATCACATAAGATACTATCTATGAATTAATTTCTATCCATTTCTGTCTTTATAATATGTTTTCATTAGTATTTTGCCCAGGGTCTATATAATGCTTATGATTATCCAAACCCCTTGCATTTATTCTTTACGGTGTGCCACATTCACTTTTTACCAATCCTCTGAAATCTCCCCTGTGCACCAACAATATTATTTCAGAATGAAGATGAATGGCTCCAACAGTATTTCCACCATTTTTTTGTCATACTTTTTGGGAGCATTGAAGCTTGAAGATTTAAATGTGTTTTGTTTTCACTGATGAACGTTCTCTCATACATACAGTGAGAGGGAAAAAAAATTATATCACTTCATTATGATAACAGAAAAAAATCCAGCTTTTCGAAGTAGCTTAGTAAAAACTGTGCTTTATTATCCAGAAACTAGTCCCTACATGAATTCATATCAAAGGCAAGAAAGAAATCATTGCATTTTGCTCTTGTTGGCAATTCAGAGACTATACAATTGTGACAGAAAGAGCTGAGCTGGATTTTAGACTAGGCATCAGTAACAAAACTTTTAACCAAGTTAAAATATTGGATGTTCAATCTTAGGGGTGGCTAAGGCCTAATAAGATTACTCTTTAGGCCATTTTCACTTTCTATCCAGTTAACTCTCTAAGACACCAATGTAAGATTGAAAATCTCATTTCACTTTGCAGTAAATATAAAAGGAAAAAATGGTGAAGAAATATCACACATGATGTCAATGGAATACACTAGCTTTCCCAAATACATTACGGTTTTTAAAGAAGAATCTAATTCTCAGATTTAAGGTGTGACTTAGTAAAAAAGTAATGATAGAGCTCCATGCTTTGCTGTCCATCAAAGCTATCCAGATCAATCCTCCTAAGATTGCATTCCAGGCTTAGAAACCCAACTCAGAATGTGAAAATGGCCTAAAGAGTAATCTTACCAGCTTAGCCACCTCTAAGATCGAACATCCAATATTTTAACTTGGTTAAATGTTTTGTTACTGATGCACAGTCTCCACAGACCAGCTCTGAGTATAAAAGATGCAAGCAAATGACAACTGGGACATTATAGTAATGGTTATGTTTAAAATGGTGACAACTACAAAATTTCATAAGAGTTTATCCATCACCTCATCACACAGTTTCTGTGACATGGTTGTGTATAAAATCAGATGGCCTAGCTTGAAACATGGCCTCCTTACATTTCCAGAATGATCTGAAGACACCAGTAGAAAATTTCAAGTTCCTGAACTCTGACTTCCTGCCTGTGGCTGCCTGGCTTGAAATATGCATTGGAATTATTTAACATCCAGGACTTTGTTATGGCTTGAAGCTCCCACTAAATGGAAAGAAGATTTCCAAAGCTGGTTGAAAATGGTGGGGATCATGTCTTTCCTTGAACTTCTTGAGGAATGAAGATTTCTCATGGGAATGCTGGCCCCATTTCACCAGGAAAGCTAGCTGTCTTCGAAAGCAGACCTGTCAGAAAGCAGTCTCAGTAACTCCTGCACTACCGGAGACATGGGCTGAGTCATTTTGCCAAAGAGCTAGGCAACCACTTTCTTGGAGCTTTGAAACCTGTGGCTCCCAGACATCCTTACCTCACTGTCATGGATGTGATGAGAAACAGGCTTCTCAGATGGCAGCTCTCCTTCTAATCTAGTAGTTGATTCAGGCCCTGTAATTTTTTCAGCTGTGTCTATCATGCAGGGGAGGGTGCAATTTTTTGCCATGGTGTGCATCTTTCCTGGTGTGTGAGTCACAGGGAGATAAGGTGAAGTGTCTGAAAGATGTGTCTGCTGACAGTGATGGCTTGATGACTCAAGTGTTGCAGATTTTCTAAGGCATCAATTTCATCCTGGGAGAATTAAAACAAAAATCCCTCCATTTTACCTTTCAGTGATGGACGCTGTGTTATTGTAAAGCCTTTATACTGCCAGCAGCAATTACTTAAGTACATACTACATGCTGTGGTTAAATCAGTCAATGTAAATCTGCTTGGATACAGTTATCACCACTTCATCCTTTCTTCTTTAGTCTTCTCTGGAACAATTTGTGCAGAACCACCCATCATTCCAAGACATCATTCTGACAGCACCAAGCTTCATGAAAAGCCAAACCATGCAGGCAGGGTGGCTACATAAATGTACTGGAATGTATTAGCCAAAGCCCTTTGTCCAGAGTTCCAGCTCACTAACCGGTGTGTCATGGACTGCATGAATGGGTATCATCCTTTACTCCATGGACTTTGAACTCGGTAAATTCAGGCATACCCACAGGTAAAGATACGGTATCATTTTTTTTAAAGGTGGAGCATAGGCACCTGATGTACTCTAATCTTGTGTTTGTTTATGCTCATTTATTAGCTAGGGTTCTCAAGTAACAATGGTGTTCAGGGGGTGTGGCTGTGCCATGAAATGAATGTATATGCACTCTGACCATTTACAATGTGATATCCTTTTTACCCCAAATCCAGATTTTGTACTTCAGACATGGCTTTTGTTTCGTATCACCTCAGTGGGGTTGTCACCCACCATGAACAGGATCTTCCATGGCAGGACATCTTCATGTTGCTTGTCCCTTTTCAGTTCTAAACATTATTTTCCCTCCTCAGAATTTTGTATTCAACAAGACATTCTGGCTTCATTCTCATTCCAAGAAACCTATTTATCCTCCAGAAATTTCACCATGTAAAACATTGAAGAAAAAAGAATATAAAAATACTGTGGTGAAAAACTTATATATATATAAAAAACCTGTTTCCTTTTCTGGTATCTTTGTCACAAGAAAACAAGTTAATCTGTTGAAAACTTTTCCTACATCAGCATGAGTTCATTTTTCCAGCATATCTCAAGGCTTCTGTCCCTTCTTACTGAGGTCATGGGGAAAACCATTCTGGTGTCAAAGGCTGCAGTGTAGGAAGGGAGCTGGTTGGGTGCCAGCAGGAAGTTCAGGTTGCCACCTTGAAAGCAAATTTTCCTTGAGAATCAGGAATGACTTACAGAGTGTGGCAAAACTCATAGGACAAACAGCATCTCTAAAGGGAATGCTGCCAGGAAAGCTATTTGATTCTCATTTGTGTTTCTGACTGTCTCAAGAAAGAGCACAGAAAAGTTACATCTTTATTTTGAATGTCCTTCTTTCTGAGGGCTCTTATTAGATTCCTTCTACACATTTTATGCATTTTTGGTAAATATCTATGGTGCAAAATTGTCCCATGTGATGAGTGATGAACACACACAAGAACTTGGACATCTGGTAGTGATTGTATAGGTTTGGTGATGACACGGTTTTTTGCAGAGCTAGAATATAGAAATGCACTGTGTCATCCAGGCTGCATCCATTGCTCTTGCTTGCTAAACCCATGAGAACTCCCAACATGTATTTGTCAGCAAAGCTGCCAGTGTCTTTGAAGAAGACAGGAAACAGGGAGTTCTTTTATAAGGTGATTAACCTACATTGCAACCCTATTAAACAAGCGAGGAGAAACTGTTACTATCCTCCTAATAATTTTTTTTTAATTTATTTTTGTAACAACAACACTCTTGCTTGCCCCCCTAAGGGCATATTATATTGTTATATTGACCAAGAGGAAGGAATGGGATGTTCATTTTCCTCAAGGGCATCTCTCAGACATGTAAGCTGACTTCCTTATTGATTGGTTCTTGTCAATATGTAATCGGAAGCATAGGGATCATTTCTGTTTTAGTCTGTGACAGATCATTTCCCCACGGTACTCTACTTGATGTAGGGGAATAGGGATTTAGTTGTTAGGTATTTATCTTCTTATTTAAATAGGCATTTTACTGCTGTGGAGGGAGCAGGAGGGGCACTGACTAAGTAAAATAAATGAATTAAATGGACTTTAGGGGAAAGGCATTTTTGTTTTGTAAAATTTCCAGTGTAGCAAATAGAAAGGTTGAATGTTTCATCATAAATAAGGTGTGTCTCAAAGAACTTTTGACAGATGATGGGAGAGAGAAAGCTCGGGTTCTCAGGGAGATTTTGAGAAAATAAGGTCAGTACTTTTCAAAGAAAGCTTTTTTTTTTT
>VYZT01035321.1:1523-47040 GCA_013400735.1 Pomatostomus ruficeps
CAAGACACAAGGATTTACTAGGAATTCATTAGACAAGTCATGTGTTTATATCTTTCTTTTGATGTAATTCTGAAAGTTGAGAGTTGCTTAATATTCCTGCAGTTTCCCTAGTTTATTTTATTTTATTTTATTTTATTTTATTTTATTTTATTTATTTCTAGAAATATATTTTGGATATGATTTGTAAGATTTAATACATGTGGTCCATGTATTATACATGCACTTAGACTGCTAGGCAAAATTTATGGTAAAACTGTCCACCAAATAGAGTAATATGATAAGAATATTTACACTAGCAGAAGATGCATTTACAACTATGGGCATAGTTATTATTACTAACTTGGTCTCGATGCTCTGAGATTGTAATTACTATCATACATTATTTATTTTCTTGTTATTATTATGAACTTTGAATAGATAACTTTACCACTATTTACTTCATTTTATTTGGCCATTATATTTTTATTACTTTACTACTCTTTATTGTTATTGCCATCATGCAAATAACTTGCATTTCAAATATCTTCATTATCAGTGAAAATTGTAAGGAAACAATTTCTAAAAAAAATCATAAACTGTCCTTGCTAACTCAGAAGACTCTATATATGCTGAAGCAAAAAATACCAAAAACAAATGCCAAACTTTCACCACCTTTGCCAGAATAATCCAGCAACCTGTGGATATTTACCACACTATGTCAAAGAGAGAATTAATAGTAATCAGACTCCATCTAATAGGAGGCAGTGATCATGCATCAAACTCTTATGCATTACGTATCTCTATTCCTTTCTACTCTTCTGTGTATCATTACCACATCTGTACCAAGTTCCAAGAGGAAACAAATTGAGTACTATATAAAAACTTCTATTTTTATGAAACATGCCTCAAGACTGATTATTTTTTTTCTATCAAACATATACCCAATTTTATTTTTTTGTTAGGAAACTGAAATTAATATTGGACTAAAAATCTACCAGTTTGTAAATGCACAGAAACTTCTGTGAAGCCATGGCAAAACAACTAATATTCATGTTATGTGTATGAGCCTAGTCAAGCAGTTTTAATTGTCTTTATCTGAAATGGCTTTTAAATCTTATTTGACTGGATAACTTTTTATGCAGGGTTGGTTTGGTTTTGTTTTTTTCACTGAGTGAATTTCATATAAACAGTTCACTGGTTTTATACAGCCACTGACTTGATTCCTGTTTCCTGGATGTAGCTCCTTTTTCTGTTTGCTTAATGTTGATTTGTGTTTTGGTTTGGGTTCTGGTTGCTTTCGTTTTTTCTTTTTAATTGACAGCAACTTGTTACAGAATATGCCTTTTCTTTGACAAAGTATATGTCTTTTCTGATTTGGGGTGATATTTCAGGTACTTCTTTCCATCTTTCTGGCCTAATAATTTTTCTCCCTACCAATAACAGATGGTGCCCAAGGACTGTTCACATTCTCCTTTCCAGAACTATCCCACAAACTGTTTTTCTTGGATCTATTATGCTATGGGGAATTTGTTTTGCATAAACTACTTCATAGTTGCTCCCAAGCTCCCATTTCAAACATCCTCTTAGGTATTATTTTTTCCAGATTCACAAGCCTACTTTAATATGCATGCTACCTTTAAGCATTTTAAATGTCTGTTCACATAATTAAGCAAAGATCTGGTCATGTCTGTGCATCTCAGTAGAAAAGCAGCAATAATTTATGGAAAAAACTCATTTAAGAGAATGGTAAAGAACCTGATAGCCTTGTAAATGACTGGTTTGGTGGATGCATGGAGAGCGCTGCGTGTTGATTATACTGACTGTAGTACCACTTTTAAAAATGTTTCCCTATAACATCCTCATTAATAAACTGATAGATTGCAGATCATGTGAAAGAACATTCATGTGGAGTGAAAGCTGACAGAACTGCTGATGCCAAAGGGTTATGATAAGTAGCATGACATCATTAACAGCAAACCCCAGTGAATGATAGCAAGGCTGATTTCATTTATCAACTTCCCTTGTGACCTAGGTCATGAGACCCAGCGAACCTTCAGCAAGTTCACAGGTGGTACAAAACTGGAAGGAAGAGTTGATAAACCAGATGGGTGCCACCATCATTCAGAGGCACTTCTGCGGGTTGAAGAAATGGGCCAACAGGAATATCAGGAAGTTCATTAAACAGAAGTTCGAACTGCTGCATCTGGGGAACACAGAGTCACAGACAGTCAGGGGGGCAAGTGTTATTCAGCCAGAAATCACCTTTTCAGAGAAGGACTTGGGGTCTTGCTGGACACCGAGATGAACATGAGCCAGCAATGTGCCCTTGCAGCAAAGAAGAACAATAACCACATGGGCTGCTTCAGGAGGAACACTGCCAGCAAGTCGAGGGAGGTGATCCTTCCCCACTGCTCAGCACTGCTGACACACACTTGGAGCACTGTTTCCACTGCTGGACTCCCCAGTACAAGAAAACTGGACATACTGGAGCGGGTCCAGTGCAAGGCTGCAAAAATCATTAAGGGACTGAGGCATCTGACATGTGTGGTCACAGTGAGAGTGCTGTTCAGTCTGTAGAAAAGAAGGTTCAGGAAGATCTTATCAATGTGTATAAATGTCTGAAAGGGAGAGTAGAGAAGACAGTGTCACACTTCTCAGGAGTGCCCAGTGACAGAACAAAAAGGAATGGGCAAGAAATGAAATACAAGAAATTCCATTTAAATGTAGGAAGAAGCTTTTTACCTTTTTTTTTTGTGTGTGTGTGTGTGATGGTGGTTAAACATTTGAACAAGATATGTAGAAGTTTGTGGATTGTCTGATACTCAAAACCAAACTGACAATGCTGGTTGACTTGCTGTAGTGAAGAGAGTAAGCAGGGATTATTGAACTAGAAAATCTCCAGAACTCCCATTAAACCTTATTCATTCTATTACATTAGAGAAACAAATTTTAATTTGTAATTGAGAGTATTTGCTTAACATTTTTAGCCTCTAGTAGAAAACAGATTCAGTGTCCTGTATCTCAGTAGGTGTGCAAATTGTACCTGTATTTGTAGATACTGAAGTGATCAGATGTTGGCCTCTGACTTTTCTTAGAGATTAAATATCATAAAATTCAGGCTATTACATAAACTGAAAGTCTTCTAGGATCCATATGCCTTTTAAGTTATCAAATAAACATATTCCATTTTCAGCCTAGTGACTATACATCCTAGTATTTATCTGGTTAAAATGCAGTGATATGAAAGGCATCCAGTTGAATTTTAGCACATCAAAAATCTGTCACTCACCTTGTACTTTATTCTGGTGCCTAGAAATCCTCCCAATTGCTATTAATTTTAATATCTAAGTGAAGCAGTCAATTTCCTGTCTCCTGCTATTTATCCCTTTTACATTTTCTTTTGCAACTTTACAGTAGACTTTCATGAACAAAATCACACTTCCTTCTGACAAAAGAAGAAAATAAATATAAACCTACATAATTGATCCATTGTTACACACCAGCACTAAAGTACACACTGAATTAAGACATGAAGCTATCTAATTTCAATAGAGTCTCAGTATTTTAAGTTCCTAGAAGAATTTTCATGTCTTTATCAATTCCTTAAATCTTAGATTGCGTGACATCTAAAAATGATCAGGGATTTAAAACCTAAAAGCATGTCCTATTTATTCCTCTATACAGCATCCATATTTGAAACATACTATAAAGTGTCTGTAAAACCTTTTCTACTTATATAACTCAAAAACAGCTGGGAAAACTAACTTCATGTCTTCCATAATATTGCTTCTCTGGAATAGTCCAAGCATTTAATATCATATTTGAAATTCTTCGAAAAGTAGAAGGAAAAAGAACAGACTTCATAGTGTATAAATAAGAGTGTTCCTCATTTATCTTCCTAAAGGGATCATGCAATAATGTAAACTTCTTTCCTGTTTGAGCATCTGTTTTGCATTCCACTAACTAAAAGGTTTCTTTCCTAAGCTACTCAGACACAATTTCCAGTGTGCAAATTTCATTAATATTCTGTATTTTTAGAGACAGCAGTCACAACAATTTTTTCTGGATTTTGTTTTTTTTTTAGACACAATCCCTGCAGTGCAGCATGGTTAGTGTTGAATACTGGACCTCCAAAAAGAGAGCATTTTATATATGGTCTGGTGTCTCTAAACTGATACGAGTAAATGGAAAAGGGGAGAAAGGGCCAGAACATTCTAGTGTGCATATTTTACTGTCATCAGAGTTTGGGGTTTTTTTGTTCTTTCTGAGATTTTGATATTTAATTATTTATTTTTTCTCCAAGACCTGTCAGGTTGGATTCATTATAGTAAAACTATCCAATTGAAAGGATGTGTGTATAAGTGTCTAAATAGAAATGTTTCAAGCAGTTTTAAAAGAATTCCAGAAACATATTCTGACAAAAAAAATCCTAAGAGAATACACAAAATTTTTATGTGGTAGAGTGTTTAGTTCATACATTTCAAAAAAGAGGGAAATCAGTTGTAACTTTTCAACTTAGAAAGAACATAATTTTCTCAAAATGAATCTTAATGAAAATTTTATACTCTACTATGACCTCTGCATCCATCTATCCTGAATATATATTATTCACTTACTGTGGATCTTCTTCAACTATTTCCCACTTAATTAATTAGCCCAGGATATCATACATAAAATAACGTACTCAGTATTGTAAGGCCATTATCCACAGAACTAAAACATACAACTTAATCTTTTGTCGTTTTCAGGCAGAGCATTTTGTTTTTAATATTTTTTAAGCCTAATAGTTCAGTCAAGAATACTTTTTAAGTTTTGACTTGGATTCACTTACAAATTTTTTTAGATCTCAGAAGTACATTAAAGTACTTTCAAAGTATTAAAACTTATTCACTGTCTCATTAAAGTTAAAATGTTTTTAATGGCCATAAAATTGTTTCTCAGAATAGGAATATAGGATTTAACTTTCACTTCTGCCATAGTCTTCATCAAGGTATATTATGACCCTGTGTCACTCATATTCTTCTGTATAAATTATAGATATTACATGTGCATGTGTGTATATAGAACAGATCTGGTATTTTAAAGCTTTAATGAATGAACTTTTATAACATCACTGTAAGGCAGCAAGTGGAATGACTCATTATGTATATTAGTTTATAAAAAATGCAAAGACCTGAAAGGAATATTTGAAGGTTATGAAATACTACATTGAAACCAACAGCTACTAGACTTGAATTTCCTTTTTCTTCACATAGAGGGGAAAGCATAGAACCTTCCCCTGAGATGATCAACAGCTGTCCTGCCATGACATTTGCTAGCTCCTTCAGAACTCTGTGATGAATCCCATCAGGTCCCACAGACTTGGGAGCTTTCAGCCGATACAGCTGGTACTTTCCATTTTCAAGTTCCACAAATTGGAAGTGTTTTCTTTCTATTCCTTTTTTTTTTTTTTTCCTTAAAACAAATATTTAGACAGTTATCTTACCACAAAAAGCACAACTGGATAACTTTCATAATTCTATTTATATTTCAAGAGCTCAAACACCAAAAGCACAGAGTTTTTGGGTTTTTTGTTCTATGTTATACCTGTTAGTTCCAAAATTGTAGTACCATATGGGCCAATAAAAAAAGCCCTGCAACTTTTCTATGGATGTTAGTAGGACATACATACACACAAATAGTAATAAATGGTGCAAGAATTTCTATAGTTTACTGTGTAATAAAATATTTTCTCAGACAATTTAATTTATTATTTGGTTTTAATTCACATATTAAGCTATGCAAATCCTTCAGCTCTAGTAAAAGAAAAACACAGCACTATCTATATTGTTTGGTGCACTCTGGGATTGATCCAAACCATTTGAAGGCAATTGAAAACTGCTATTTTCCTGGGATTTTGTGGGCAGTGTAAATGATGTATCATTTTGCTCACTGCTTGCTCAAGCTGGAATAGATTTGGCATGCTTTCAAAATTCATCCCATAGTGAGTATCATAATGAACTGCTCTACTTCTGTTCAAACTGCTCTCAGTATTAATTTTACTAGTTTAAAGTCTCAGACATGAGATGTTGTATCGGGAAGGCTCAACAGTCATAAGTGTCATTTCCTATCTCATGCTCCATTTCAAACATTTGTTTTTGCTGGCCATGAACTCATTAAGAACTGAATTATCGGAGTGGGAAAACAATTCTGATTGACTTCAATGATGATGACACAGCAGCAATCACCTGTAAAATACTGACACCTGCACATAGTATTAAAATTTTAGCCACTGGAGACTGTGTTTACTGAAGTGAAGCACATTGACATAACATTTGACATTCATACCGCAATGATGACAGTGAAAGAAGACAGAAATGCAAACAGATTGTATTTGATATCTTTCTCCATATGTGGTCAAATATAAAAAACATTTGTCATCTATTTAATCTTTTGATTAAGCACAGAGGTAAGTAATATTGCAATCATTTGACTTTAACTTCTAATCTATTTTTTTTGTACTTGGTTAAACAGACACAGAAAGCTCAGAGAATAACTGAAGTTATCTCTGTTCCTAACAGGTGCTAAAAGTTATTACATAATGTAACATAATGAGCCATACCATCTTTGAGAGGTGTCCTTAGACGTGCACTTTCCTGAGAGCAAAGAAACAAGTCCAAGAAGCTCTTTTCTCAATACCCTCCTGACTGTCACAGCTCAGCTTCCAGAGTGACACTCAGGAGCCAGCAACTTTCCATTCAAGGGTACTGTAGTTTATACAATCTGCTGAATGTTTTAGTCCCAAATTAAGGACAATGCAATCTATAGTGTACTGTGTGGTAAATACTTTATTTTCTTCTCTTGAAGATATATAGCAGATTAAACTTGTTTTCTCTATATGAGTCCATAAAGATAAAGAATAACATATCTGAAAAGGATAATTCTTTCTCCAGGATTAGTAAATACAGTGAAATACTAGCTTCAGTGCCACTGAGCTTTTTAAAAGCAGCTGAGGCCTTGACCATCAAATTTGGGTCACTGAAATTTAAAGAAACCTGAGTGACCCTGGGAATATTGTTTTATGCTTGTAAAAAAACCCAAAAGTGCCTTGAAAGCCTGTCAAGGCTAAAAGTTAGGGAAATGTCATGTTTTTCAACTGTAATAGTTTCAATAGTTTTTTTCATCTAAAAGCTTTTATTTGCATCTTTTATTTATGACTGTTATTAATGCTGAAGACTAATGCAAACCACAGTATATGGTTCACTTTTTCTGCTAATTAAAGATTTAATTTTTTGAAAGGAAGAAAGAAACACTAATGACAGTTTTTACAGCCTAAAGTGCTTTGAGATGGAGTAGGAGTGCTTTGTTTCCATAAAAAGAGTTGCAGAACAGATTGTTCAATTAATTAGCAACATATCTTGAAATCACGTGTCTTCAATATTTACTGACCACAACTAGTGGAAGCATGTAATCACTGAGAATGTCTGTACTTTCACCCTGCAAATGATCTCAAGGTCATGTTTGTTATCATCCTGACATCAAACCTAGAAACACAGGCACATGGAGCACACAGCTTCCTCATGCCACAGTAAACAGTTTAGGATATCACTATTAATGTGCTGTGTCTTACAATGTTTCCAGTCAAACTCCGCACAGATTATTCTCTGGTATGTTTGTCAAAACTGTCGCAGTTAAGTCAGTGGGATATAAGGCAGGTAAACATGGGAATATACATTTTGTCTGGTGTAGAATTAATTTTCTTCACAGAAGCTGATATCATCCTATGTTTTGGATTTGTGACCAAAACAAGGTTGATAACAGGATGTTTTAATCATTGCTGAGCAGTGTTTGCACAGAGTCAAGGCCTTTTCTGCTCCTCATATCACCCCACCAGAAAAGAGGCTGGGGGTGCACAAGGAGTTGGGTGAGGATGCATCCGGGACTGTTGATCCCAAAGGAACAAAAGGATACCTCACATCATATGATGCTATCACAACAATAAAAGCTGGGGAAAGAAGGAGCAAGGGAGAAACAATAAGGAAGCAGCATTCAGAGTTTTGGCATTTGTTTTCCCAAGGAACTGTTAGGCTTGATGGATTCTCACTTTGATAGAGATGGCTGAACACCAGCCTGCTGATGGGAAATAGTGAATTAATTCTTTGTTTTGCTTTGCTTGTGTGTGCAGCTTTTGCTTGTGTAGTGGTTTGAGGCTGGCTGAATGCCCGGGACCCCAAAAGCCACTTGCTCACCAACCTCTGCAGCTGGGCAGAGGGAAGAAAATAAAATTAAGGGTTCAGGAGTTGAGATAAGGATCCTGATCCCAGATCAGGACTGGGAGATCGCTCACTAAATGCCATCAAGAGCAAAACAGGCTCACCATAGAGATCTAAAGTAAATTTATTGCTAACAAAATCACAGCAGGATAATGAGAAGCAAAATAAGCTCTTATAAACACCTTCCCCCCACCCCTCTCTCCTTCCAAGCTCTACCACCTACCTCAGTGGTGCAAGGAAAGAGGGAATGGGGGTTATGGTCAGTTCATCACCCGAGGTTTTCTTCTGCTGCTTGAGGAGTTGTTCCCCTGCTGCACCGTGAGGTCCCTCCCACAGGAGACAGTTCTCCATGAACTTCTCTGACCTGACTCCATCTCATAAGCAACAGCTCCCTTTGAACTGCTGCAATGTGAGTCCCTCCTATGGGCAAACAGTCCTCCCAAAACTGCTGTGGCATGGGTCACTCTTCCACAGGGTACAGGCCTTCAAGGACAGGCTGCTCCTGCCTGGAAACAGAGCCCCTCTTTCCACGAGTCTCCCACAGGATCACAGTCTCCTCTAGACATCCACCTGCTCTAGTGTGGGCTCCTCCACGGGCTGTGCAGGTGAATATTTGCATCCCCCATGGACCTCCGTGGGCTGCAGAGGCACAGCTGCTTCACTGTGGTCTGCACCACAGGCTCCAGACGAATCTTGCCTCTGGTTCCTGGAGCACCACCTCCCCCCGCTTCTTCAACGACCTTGAAGTCTACATGTTGTTCTCCTCTCACATATTCTCACCCTGCTCTTCCCTGACTGAAAAATTACAGCTGCGCCACAAACTTTGTTTTGATGTTTTCTTAAATATGTTATCACAGATGGACTACCACCATCCCTAATTGGCCCAGCCTTGGCCAACGGCATGTCCATCTTCGGAGCCATCGGGAATTGGCTTTGCTGGACATGGTTGTAAAAGCGTGATAATAAGAGAAAGGCTTGAAAAAATGCTTCATCATTATGTCTGTTTATCATAATCACTCTTGAACACCTGAAAACTACGTGTGGGATGGACTGTGAGCAGCCCGCCCTTAGGCCTATAAATAGGAAGGTGAAACTGGCGCAAAATGTGGCGGGGAAAGGGAAAGCAAAGGGCAGAATCCCTGACCTTTGCCTTTCCCATCCCCACCAGCATCGCCTGTTGCAAGACCCCCCAAGGCCTCCGGGAGCCGATGCCGCCGGCTTGGGGAGAATCCCCCGATCCTGCACCCTTGGACCGAGGTCAGGAGTGAGCTGGGGATCCCCTGCCCCTCTCCTGCGCTCCGTGCCGGGAGCACCGCGGGCGGACCGAGGTCAGGAGTGAGCTGGGGATCCCCTGCCCCGCTCCTGCGCTCCGTGCCGGGAGCACTGCGGGCGGACTGAGGTTCGGCTGCAGCCATCGCGCACCCGGGGCAAGGACCGCCGCATTCCAGCAAAACTGCTCCCGGGATCGGAGAGGACAGGCAAGAAGCTTCAAACAGCAGAAAGAAACAAAGACAAAAACTGCTCCGCTCCCCCCACCCCGTCTCAGCAGCAACAAAGGTCGCACAGAATGGTGGTGACCTATTCTATGCTTTTTAAAGTAACCTTAGCTTTTTCTGACTTGTCTCTACTTTTCTCTCTTTGTCTCTTTTACTATTAAATAAAAATATATCAATTTTTTAGCATTCTCAGGAAAATCCACAAACGCCACAGGTTTATGTCCAAAAAGGAGACAGAAGAGTCCTGCACCTTTATTCGAATAAAGGGAGAGAGTCCACCGAGGCACGCGCCCGCGGGGTTTTCTCTCTCGAGGTTTTGGATGCGTCGCCTCCTTTTATCCCAAACTCCCGGCCACATGGTGCCTTCTTCCTTTCCCCATTGCCTGAGGCACTAGGAAGGTACAGCCTTCCCGAACCTCCTAGCACATATCCCCCGCTTGAACCTGTCATTTTACCCCAAAGTTCAGAACCTCAGGCTTGTGCAGACCCTTTTCTGTTTCAGGAGCCAAGCTGCCTGGGCTCTGCAACAAACCTGCTGCCTGAAGTCAGTAGACATTTAGACCCATTTCAAAGCCATTAGCATCCATACCCTCACCCATCAAATTATTTGTAAATATATCAACTTTCCACTCAGTATCAACATTTAATCTTGTTTGGTTTTTACCTCAGGCTTGTGCAGACCCTTTTCTGTTTCAGGAGCCAAGCTGCCTGGGCTCTGCAACAAACCTGCTGCCTGAAGTCAGTAGACATTTAGACCCATTTCAAAGCCATTAGCATCCATACCCTCACCCATCAAATTATTTGTAAATATATCAACTTTCCACTCAGTATCAACATTTAATCTTGTTTGGTTTTTATCTTGGTTTTTTTTTTTTTTTTTTTTTTTTGGGGGGGGGGGATTTTTTGACCCTTCAAAGTTNTTAGTTCTCGTTATTCCTCTGTGATTAAACCGGATCATAACAATAATGGAAGCTTCCAGCAGCTTCTCACAGAAACCACCTCTGTTCCCCCTCCACCACCACAAACCAGGCAAAACCAATATAGCTTTCCCTATTAAACTCTCTTTATATCAATCCATAAGCTTTCTCTCTTTTACCTTTCTTTTTCTTTCCCCTGCCCCATCATGGAGGAGTGGGAGAGAGGCTGTGTGGAGCTCAGTTGCCTACTAGGGCTAAGCTACGACATCCAGGTACACTAAGAACTGCTCTTGCACTGAACATTTTCCAAGTGTTTCTTGATCTGGTGTACTAGCTTGACATAACAGATATATCTCAGTGAAAGATGAAGATTAGAAAATAAAAGGAGAAGGTGATAACTCAAGAAGATGCAATTAATAAATACAGGAAAAGGCAGTGACATATATTGAAGATAACAAACTAATTTACTAAATAAATAAATAAACAAATCAGACTAAATACTTCTAATGGGACAAAAGATAAATGAAAGTAAGACAATGGATTGTTAAGCATCAAAATGAAAGTGAGAAATTCAGCTCAAGGGGAAGAAACTGTAGCTGAAGAAGAGGAAGTAGGTCTCGATAGCAAGATGAGGATGGAACTATTAGACATTTGCTAAAATTCTGATTCATGTCTAACAAAGGTCTGAAAGTATAAAAATCCCTCAAGCTGTGTATCCAATTATCCTCTCCTACCTAATATTTAAGCCTCCTTATAAAACCAGTATTTGAATTCTGGCAAGTAAATCTTCCTTTTTTGAATGCTGTATTTTTTTTTTTTTAATTTAAAGCAGAAAACTGAAAAAAAAAGTCTCCAAAAATATTTATTTGAAAAGAATTTCAAATGATTGAGCTATCTGTGGAAAATACTGTTGTTTTCTACAAACACTGACTTTTGAGAGTTTTCTCCATATGTGCCATATCTTTGGGGCAATTTTCATGGAGAGCACTCCAGACTTATAGGAAGACTGCACAGCTTGCAAATGTCTCAGGAGGAATAATTCTGTCTCAGAAAGGTAAAAATATCACAGATTATATGTATGCTGCTTCAGTACCTATGTTTAATTTATTTAAACATCACAGAATAAAATTAGTCAAGTTCATTGTACTCACACGTTGCCCTGACTTTGCAGTGTTCAGTGTTTTCTTGTTAGACTTTCTCTCTCATGGCCATGACTTGTTTTCTCTCTATTATCTATGTTTTCCTAAATTGTATCTGTGTTTACGAATTCCGGTATACCGGATGGAGAAATATGATTGACAAATACTTTGACCAAGTGGATTATAGGAGGTGGTGATTTCTACCTCCAATCCACGGTGATGTGTGAAAACATATAAATAAAGTCGGAGGGCTCTGCCCTCTCTCTTCCTGCTCTCTCTCCTGCTGCGTCTGTGTGTTCTTGTGTGGCTCTCCTTCGGGCCCTCGGCCTAGCAGGCCTGCCTGGAGAGTGCCATACTCACACTTGTATAAACAGAATATAAGTTTTCTGTATGCTCACATTTCGCATTTGGAGAAATTCAAGTAAAAGTGCAAGTCACAGATGAATAGAGGAAGATATGGTGGACTTAGTCCAAACTCAGGACTCGAGGCAATGTGAAAGTACAGTCTTTGCATTTCCAGGTATTTCATCATGGCTGGAATATTTGCATTTGCATTCTTCTAGGATGTTTCTTTTCTCTAGGCATTCTTTTGCCTAAACTCACCTTTATCACACAACTTTTAGCTCCGTGCGTAAGACTAAGATACTTGGGTTTATTTCCAACAGGAAGTTGTATGGAAGACTCCATATATGTCACCTCAAGTAAATAAAAATACGGACCTATTCTCATTTCAACTCTTTTTTTAATGTTTGCTGTTGTAGTCTGCAAAAGGTGTTCATGGAATAAAGGGAAGAGATAGATGTATAAAGAAGAGCTTCAGTAGCACATCTTGTTTATCTTTCTTTGTTTTCACATCCACTGCCCATGATTATTTTGAAAGCAGAAAATATCCATACATTAGATTATTTTTCTGCCTTTTGTTCAAACGTAATCACATTTTCGTGCCAAAAGTTGGCATTTTTTTCCTAATCCTTTCTTTTTCCACAGTTTCATAAGCTGGCATTTTAGGGATTTTTTTTTTAAGTCCTCATTGATGACAAAATATCTCATGGTCCCAATTCTCTTGTGGTGGTTTGCCCTTGGCTGGACTGCAGGTGGCCACTCAAGTCCTTCTGTTACTCCCCTCCTCAAATGAACAGGAGAGAGAAAATAGAGTGAAAGGCTCATGGGTTGAGAGACCAGGAGAGAACACTCACTGGTTACTGTCATAGAAAGAAACAGACTCAGCTTGGGAAAATTAATTGAATTTATAGCAATCAAATCAGGGCAGGGTAATGAATGTTCCTGTTAGATGGGGACAAATCCTAACTTTTCTCACTTCTTGCCTATTCAGCTTCTTCAGCTCTATGAAAAAGAATCCTAATGCAATGGTGATATGTCATTCTGTTTGTCATTCTGTTAAGGTAATAAGTTTGTGGACCATGCTCATTCTTACTCTTAATTTTAGTAAATCATTCTGTTTATGAAGATGCAAGGTAGTGCTGATTTATGCCTGCTTTACCCAAGTCTAACATTTCTAATGCTAAAGCAACAAAAGAATCTCCTTATTTCTAATAGCAGCTAGGATTGTTTAAAGACAGGAAAAGTAATAAAGTGTTCTTAATTTTCAATAGCTGATTTTCAGATACTTAGTCTTCAGCACATCTGGAAAATAAAACAGAAATCCTACAGCTACCTTAAAACTGGTTGAGAAAAACAGGAACTTATTACTTTCTTCTGAAAATTTCACTGATTCTTCACAAGTTTTTTTAAAGTAACACTTTTATTCAAGGCTGCATACATCCATAGACTCACTTTTGACATGGTTTGCTTTTTTGTCTGTACTTTTTTACATGTGCAAGGAGAACTGTAGGAATGTTATGTGTGTATGCCTATCATTAAAACACTTGTGTACAGCCAAAGCAAATGCTCAAGTCACTGAGAAAGCACAATGGCAGAGACCACAGGATGAAGTCCCTGGGTAGTCAAAAGCCTGTTTGCACAGTACTTGAAGTCTGAGTGAAGAATTTTTCCTTTTAAATTCACTTGAGTCATAAGCAATTGGAAACAGAAATCCATAAAGGAAATGAGGGCAAACCTGCATTTATAGTATTTGCATTACTAAAACACAGCAAAAGCTAGATGTAATAAAATATACTAAATTATTCCTAGAAATGAGTGCAAAATGCATTATTTTAAACAACAAACCAAATAAATAAATAACAGAAAGCTGACAGCTTACATTATGCTGTGAAATTCAGCGTGTTTTTCCTACTAACATAATCACTTTTTCATTCAAAGTAATCCCACACGGTACAAAGCCTTTTTAATAATTACTGCTGTTTCTCATCATAAATTCCCTCAAGAGTTACAGCTACAGATTAAACTTAATATTCCCACCTCTGTAGCTGTCATTTGACTACTCCCCCTCCTTCTCCCATCTTTTTCAAACTGTGTATTGATTTACCACGATTGCTGACTCAAAGTGGTCATATGTATGGACTCCTTCAGGTAGCACTCACATAAATGCTATTTTCACTGTTCTTCGTAAAAACTTGTTTCAGTCAGTTAATGCCTTCTAATCCCAGAAAAAAATATTTCCTTTTTTAAAGTCTGGAGCTTTATATTGGTTGTCAGGATTTTGGTTTTCATGATCTCACCAGGACTCCTATGATACCCGCAGAAAAAATTTGTAATATCTAAAGACAGGAATTTTAAAAGACCCCATACAAGTCAAGTGAGAACACCAAACCTCCATGAGTATTTATGTTTCTTTAGCACCTTTGATAATACTAGCTACAGTTTAAGAAAAGTGCTAAAATAAATTCCAGCAGTGAACCAGAGAAAGATGAAGCTGAATTCTTTTCTGAAAACATAAATGTAAAATGCTCTATTAGACAGGACTGAATTTTCAAACTTAATGTTTTCAGTTTGCTTAGCTGGGCCATGTACAACCAGAATGTAATATTATCATTATCATTCAGATAGGATTATTTTTTTAACATTACTTCAAAAAATCCCAAAACAGATTAATTACATGTGTGTTTAGTTTAGGGAACAAATAAAATGCAGGATTTTATATGGTTTCCATTTTCCAAACAACCATACTGTAATAAATAGTCAGAAAAAAAATTAAAATCTTTTCAGTAAAATAAAGATTTGGACAGTCTTTTTGCTTTTAAATACAGACATTGTATTACAAGTTCTGCTAGTAGTTTTTTCATCTACTGTTTATGCTTAACTATCCTCACACCATAAATCCATCTCTAACTTCTATCATATGTTTTCAAATCTAATTTTCTGAGTCAAATTTTTCATCCTTGTAATGGATTTCTGAAATACATTTATATATACAGTAAGCACAGCATACGAAGATTTTGTCCATTAAAAAAGATGTTTGAAAACTATATGCAAACTAGCATATGGTATCAGAAGGTCCTAATTCAAAAACTCTTTAGACAAAGGACTTTAGATACAAAACTTTGTTTTTGCAAAACTGGTACAAGGACAATAACTACATAAATCTGCCAGTCTGCTGAATATCACTTTAAAGACTCCTCCCTGGCACCTTGGAGAAACTCCAAATGAGATTCCCACATTGCATTACAGATCTCACTTTAGGGGGTTGGTACTTACCTGTCATTTCCCTCCTGCTAACAGTGTCTTTATGGAGTAGGCCATTGGAAAAATTGTAAACCCCAGTGTTTTAATACTTTGAACACTGTTGGAGTCTGTGAATTTTGAAAACCCTAGAAATGAGGAACAAGCACAGGCTCTGAACTGATGACATAGATGCTTTCGTAAAGTAATACAACACTGAGTTTCACTGTTTTCATTCCCTGCTTAACCCTCCTAACTTTGTCATTCTACATTAAGTATTAGTGACAATTCTTAAAATTAAATGTTAAGATACTGCAATGATCTACACACCATTGCTTGTTATTATGTATTTCTTCCCTTTTTAGCACCTTCCTGAAAATCCTGCTGTTTTTCTTTGGCACAGGTCAATCTGTCTGTGAGCCTGTACCCGGGGTTTATCACTGCACTGGGGTTGTGTGTCAAGGTGCCAGCGGCTGCAGCGGCCCCAGCTCCGGGCACGGCTGAGCCCCTCAGCCACGGGCGGGCGGCAGGGAGGGCGAGAGCCCCGGGGAAAGCCTGGGCAAGGGAGGGCAAAACGCTGCCCGGCAGCCAGGGCTGAGCCAGGGGAACCGTGCGGGAAACAGCCCTGCGGGACACCAGGGGACAGCGGGAGCAGGGACGGAGGGGCTCCAAGCATTGGAGTGGAGATTCCTCTGCGGCCTTGGGAGAAATTCCCACTGCCCTTTAAGTGTCTCTGAACCTTCCTCTCCCACACCATCCTCCTTTTCTGGAGAACAATGACCAAGCCGTCTGCAGGCTCTTTCCATCCTGTACTCCTAGTACCCATGGAGGCAGCTTCCATGGCAACATCTCAATTCTCACATTCCTCAGTCCAATATTGTGAGGCTCAGGTAAGTAGATTCCTTTACTTTTTCAGAAGCTAGGCAATGTGATGTGAGAAGAGGTAAAGAAGTTTTTTATTTTAGTTAGAAAGACATTTCTAAGACTATAAGAAAGTGCTTCTGTTTTCACCACTGAAGAATTTTTTTTGATCTCCGGGAAAGGTGTTCACTTTCTGCAAGTTTCTTTGCAACTGCAGATATCTTTAGTCATTTTGCTGGCATTTACTTCTTCCTGCACTTCTTTTACTTAAAATTTCTTCCCTGGATGACTGAATATTTTTAAATATTCCATACCTCTACAGAAAACAAAATGCTGCAATTATTTTTCAAATTATGTATTTCACCAGTCCTTCAAGAATGAGATGGATTTTTGCTCATCTCAAGGCAGTAACTTACTTAAAACACTCAATTGCTGAAATGCATCCATATTCTTTATGTATTGCAGTAGCTGAAGTCCAACTCTAAAGCCTTTTTTTTCAGATTTGAATCTAAAATAAGGATTTTAGGTATGTAATTCTGATGTGACTAATTTCTCCTAATAGTCTGAGAGGGGCTCAGGTGTATTATGATGCAAGATGTGATTATTTTCATTCATCCCTTTTCTCTGTCATTTGCCTGGACATGTGTCAAGAGAAAGGAGAGGCAGAAAGATTTTAAAGTTCTGGGTCAGGATATAGCTCTGCTCTGAACATTAAAGAAAAGTCATTTTTCACAACAACAGCAGCTTTCTCATATGGTCTACTTCAATTCTTTCACACCATGTAGAAGTTTATTCAGATTTTACAATTAAAAACATAACAAGCAACTAAGTTATATGCAGGCATTCTAAAGACAAAAAGTATTTTTATAATTTGGACGGGTAAGTTACATAGATCCTGTGTGTCATCTATTTTGAACTAAACTTTAAAAGAATACTGTTTTAGAACAATAAGCTGTCAGCAACCAGTTAATATTTTGTCTGTTTTCACAAAAACGTAACAAATTACAGTACAAAAAGAAGACATCCAAGCCATATACAAAAAACTTTACTCTTTACACACCACAAATGCACTTTAAGTAAAATGTCATACCCAGAGCTAAAACAAACATTCTTTTTTCAATTTTTTGATGTCTTGGTTATTGATTCCTGAGCTTTCATACATGTGTGCAGACAGACTGATACACACATAAAAGCAATAATTTGCTTTAATGTGGCTTGTCCTTATGGTACACAAACACCCATAACTGGAACTCTCAAATGAAAATAAATGAACTGGTTTAAAGGTTGTATGTCATGCCTTCTTTTTAAATTTATTTTAAAAAACCTGACAAAACAATTATTATATTAACCTACTCAAATACAGTCACAGAATAATAAGGAAGTAACTTGAAATTGTAAAAAATGTAGTAGGTGGTAGATTTTGGCACTTTTAGCTAATCAGCCAATGTTTTTAGCTCGAAGTATTGTGCATTTTCCTAGTGGTGACAAGCTAATTAAGATGAAATGATACAATTTGCTGCTAGGGATTAAATAAAGAAAATAATCAAATTATTCTTGATGAAATGCTGGTAGATACAAAGAAGAAACACCTTATGTAATATTATTGGTACAATTTTTTATTTTACCTTCTCGTTGGTTTAACAGTGCATCAAGATGTCTTACTGACTTTAGGCACAAAGACCTATTTCAGGGCCAAACATTTGGGGTTTTTTGAGTTTAAGATGGATTAATTTTAAGTCAGAAAGAGAAGATATAAAACTAGAAGAAACTTTTCTATAAAGCCAAAAATTAACATTTTTTTTTACATTATTAGTTGTCTAGGTAATTAATTGTAAAATAATTTTATGCTAGGTATAATTGTACATTGCACTGTAAAAAAAAGACAATAAAGTTTGCCCAAATATGTACATTTTAATGGATTCAGAATGTAGAAATATGAATCTCTCAAAAGTTATTGCAACCTTCTCCATGCTGTTTAGTCAGAAATAATATTTATTTTGGTCCTAAGGGGGCATAATTTTATACCAACTAATGCTGCAAGACATTATTATTCTTACTAATGCAGTTTGGAACATCTGATATAAATCATCTCAGTTTGCCTAGTGTATAAATGCAAAACGCTTAATTCCTCTGAGTGTTAAATGATAATATATATCTCTTGTTTGGAGATGAGCAGATCATATTCAGCAAAAAACCAAAGTGAGACTTCATGTTCCATACAGAATGCTTTTTTTTTTTTTTTTTTTTGCAAATTTATAAAGAGTTTTGGAAAAACTCCTATCAACTGCATAGCTGGAAGCATGTGAGAAAATTTATCCTCTTTTGGTGAGTCACTCAAAATTTGAGACAAACACTGATAAGAAACTGAATCCCCCTGGAATGGTTCAATATGTTGTTGTCTTGCATCTTCCTCTTCCATGGTCCTGACAGCTCCCCTCCCCTGTTTATTTTCACTGTTGGGTTCATGTTCCTCATTTCTAAGTAGCTGCTCTCTGGGATTTTTTGTGGTAGCCACAGCTGCATTGGCCCACAGGCACAGCGCTGGATGAAGATGCCTCACCCACTTACTACACTGATTCACTAAAGCAGCAAGGTGTCACCTGAACATCACCAGCAGAACAAAAAGACCAGGAATCTGGTCTGTTCTGAGTAAATCAGTCATCCTGTAACTAACTGCCAAATCCAGCGTCTCCTGAGTAAATAGGAAATGTGAAGTAAATTATTTGGTAAGTAGCCTATGAAGATAAATCCCATCCATTAGCTGTTGTTCTACTGTAATTATACAGCAATGGGGTCAGTGAAATTTTGCTTCTAGTCAAAACATTTAAAAATATGGTGGGTGTGCCTTTACAACATAGCCAAAGGCCTTTTCCAGTTTAAGCTGCCCTTGTGAATGCAGTTATAGAGTCATAGAATTACACATCAAATAAACTGATCTGAATATTAAATACTCTGTATTACAGCATCCAACATCACTGCAAAACCCACATATCTTCTATAGAAAAAAACGGCATTTCTTTTTCTTTTCTTTATTTTTTTCATTCTGCTAAATGTATTCTGGCTGTTTTTCTTACAAAAATAATTAACAGCTCAATGAACAAGCCAAGTGGGGTTTTATACTAAAAACCTAAGGAGTTTAGAGAAAACACATTCTTATAGAAAATGCAAAACAGGCAGAGGACTGTCAAGCCCAGGAGCCTTTTATGAGCTTTAAGGTATTTAATAGCAGCTCTTGTTTCCTTAGTGGGTACTGGGAGATCCAACTCTTTGCTTTTCTCATGATCTAGTGCCAATTATGGAATGCCTCTGGGTGAACTCCATTTCAGATTATTATAAAATGAAAACCTCTATTTAAGCATTATCGTTTTTTTTTAAGAAACCTTCACTCCCTTTTTCCCTTCAGAATTCTTTATGGTCATGTCATTGTTATTATTTTTCTTGACATTTGAATAGTTTCTAACTAATAGGTGTCTGGATATGTATATAAAACCTTTTCAATAATCTGTAACATTCAAAGAAAAATAAACTAATTGTCCTCATTTATATTCAACATTTTAATGCATATTTGGGGCAAAGCAGTTCACTTATGTCATGTTGATACCTGAGCTGTTTTTGCAGCCCAGCAAATCCAAGTCAAGGATAGAGAGCAAACAGCCTAACTTTTGCTGATATGAACAGGGACTCTGACATGGTGAACTGATCTGTATTTTGAATGGATGGAGAGAAATGGGTTTTCTGATGCAAAGTCAAGAAACAGCTTGCAGTCAAGGCACAGTCAAGCCAGCTGTTCTGATGGCTTCATATAAACAAAAATATATTGTGCGTGGTATAGCAGAGATTGTCAGAATCACTTCTGATCTCTTTTCTCTGATATTGCAAAGGCTTATTGTGTCTTCATGATTTACCTGAAGATCATAACTAGGGTCTGAAGTCTTAAAATGGGCTTCAAGATCACTGTGGACTTCTGTGAGAGATGTTTTGCCACTCCAAGCTGTTTTGAGATTTCAAAATGGGTCAGAGAGGAACTTCAGTTTGCAAATGATGTGTACATGAGAGCAAAACCTTCTGCTACACAAAGTTTAACCTGCTGAGAATGCAACCAGACTAGAAGTAATCTCTACTTTAAATCTTGCTAATGATCAAGTCGATATTTAAGGAGAGGCAGCTTTTTATCCAGAAATCTATGTATTCATCATGAAATCAAGTTGTCTTCCTTCACTTATTCTATCAGAAAACTCCTTATTCAATCAGAAAACTTTTGTTATTCTATCAGAAAACTCCTTTCCATGTTTGTGTACAGATTTAGATGCAGTAAGAGAAGCACTTTAGTAATCTTAATGTACATGATATTTATCATTTCAGGGATTATCATCATGCTTAAAGAATTGTAAACTGCCCTGATAGATTTGACTTTGAGGGTCTCACCTATCTCATGGTCTACAGCTTGAAAAAAAGGTCAAGATTTCTCAACAATGTGCTTTAAAGATGTACCAAAGTAGCACTTGACTGAATGCAACTTCCTTGTACATTTGTCTTCATGCCTCTTGAAAGAGTCAAGAAGACATCAAGGAAATGCATTGGAAACATATATATAGAAGTCTGGAGGAGTAAAACTATGAAATAGTTGTTTCAATTACTGTCACTGTGGGTGGGCTGGCTACAGGCCCTGAACCCACACGGAGTTTTCCTAGGATCATACAATCACAGAAAGGCTTTGGTTGTAAGGGATTTTTAAACATCATCTACTCTACCTCCCCTTCCACTAGACCAGGTTGCTCAAAGCCCCATCTAACGTGGACTTGACACCTCCAGAAATGGAGTATCCACAACTGCTCTACTGCTCTGGGCAACATGTCTTACCACTCTTATCATGAAAGATTTCTTCCTTCCTTAATCTAAATCTACTCTCTTCCAGTTTGAAAACATTCTCCCTGGTCTTGACACCAGTCCCTCTTATGTCATTGATGAAGTTATTAAGTAGCATTGGTGCCAGTATGGATGCCACTTGTTGCTGGGGTTTGGGGAGTGAAAGCAATATTCCTTAGCTTGAGCCCAGGCATGAGCAGGCTGCTCCTGCTCCAGTCAACCAACAGAGGAACACACCTAGGAAGGAATGTTCCCCCCTGCAGTGACTTCCCATGAACAACTTCTGGCAGATTTGTGGAACGTGGTGTCCCTTTAGAGTACCATGGAGTCATTTCACATTAGTTAACTACTGCTGGAGGAACACCAGACTAAACTGTGACATACCATAGCTCTAAAGCACATTGCTTACTCTAACACTTTCCAGGGATTATGATGGTGCTTCAATCAATTTTAACTACTTTGCCCAGTCTAACTGCAGAAGTTAAATTTGGATTAAAGAAGGAAGAAATTGAGGGAATTTTCATTGGTGATATACTTGAAATAACCTAGAAAGCAAACACAAAAACAGAGAATTATTCTGTAACATTAACTTAAAACTGTTAGCATGGAAGATTTTTGGTCATACTTTGTAGTGATTTTTATGCCACCTCTGTAGATACTACAAATGGAAAAAGTGGTTGATGGTAATCAAAATAAATATTTTGATGGTAATAAAAATAAATAGGAATTGAAACTGAAGAAGTAAGATGAGGAAAAGAGGAACTCCAGGGGAAAAAAAAAGCAAAACAAAAACCAAACAGTAATTGGCAGAATTAAAACAAAAGATAGATTTTTGTGATCAGTTTAGACACATTTCTATGTAGAAGCTAAATATTTAATATAGATGCTGTGACAGAATAACTTAAAATTTTCTGGATATTTTTGTCGTGATTTTGTTTAAGTCCACCTTTTGGAAGAAGAAGAACAGGGAATAAAATATGGATTTTTAAGATTTTTAATAGTGATAAAACAAGATTACTGATACATGTATTTAAAGGACCTAAAATTCTATTTTAGATTTGGATTGAAGGAACTTAAAAAATAAATTAAATAATTGAAGTAAGATGTACAGTTTCAGCTTTGCATAGCTGCTTTATATATAAAATGCAAATCTGAAATGCTTGATCACTCCTCTGTCATAGCAAGGAAATCCGAACATTAAAAATGCTATAACAGACTTTTTATCCCTAAAAGCAAACATGAGAATCATGTCCTCTCATCCAAGGTATTTATTTTTCTGTGTTACAGAAATTCAAAGAATAAGAGTAGTAAAAACAGGGAGACAATGTGCTTTCATCACCTTTGGCAATGGTGTGACTGTTATAAGCCTGAAAGTGTTCACAGCTCAAGTGAAATACTGCTCAGAAGTCCACAGGATTAATTGAAATTTTGGAATACTCTTCTCAGGCAAATGTCTGAGTGACCTGAATCTTCTTAACTTATCAAAAGAAAATTTTGATTGGACTTTGAGTATCTCTATAATACAATGCTTCTCAGTTTGAGCAGCCAGAGTGATATAAGATAATGAAACCTAAAATTAGAACAAATCACACTACAAATAAAGTCATGTTTTTAGGAGCATGAATCCTTGGAACATCTTGTCAAATCAGTGTTAGATTTTCATCAGTGAACACTTTAAAATCAAGATTATTTGAGCTTTATTTTGTCCTAAATACTCATGCTCTAGGCTTGCTTGCAGATATTTTATGACACAAAGCATTACAAGTCAGTCTATAGCAATGGAATTTGTATCTACTTCCATTCCCAAGTCAGCCAGAAGTTAACAGCAAAAATGAAATAGACAGGCACCTATTTCAACAACAAATGTTGGCAGAGTACGGAAGTAGTTCACCAAGGATCAAAGAATAAGATAAAAAGAGCTGTACAGAATTTTAATGTATAGAGTAACATACAATTATCTGTAGAGACTTTCTGATGCTCGAACCTGTCTATTCCCATACCTTGCACCATCTATGACAAAGTTATTTTGCAAATGTTGAGAAAAAGCAACCAGAAAACCCTTTAATAGTCATTGTTCATTGAAAAAGAGATAGAAAAAGAAACTGAGGAAAAGTGTTTTTCTCTAATTTGTCAACATCAACACCTTGTTGGTTTACAGTGTGTATATTTTTGCTGGTGTTTTTGCAATAACAGCATCATTGTAATTTAGGGAAAATTTATAAAAATATTGTAATAAAATTTCTGTTCCTGAGTACTTATTAAAATTGTTTTGGTAGAACTTTTAAAGAATCCCAACTTTTGGTTTTTTTCCCAAGTAACAAAATAGAAATGTAACAACTCACTCAGGTGAAACACTGGTGTCTGTATTTCAAAGGATTTTCCAAGGGAAAGAACTAACATGATTCTGGTAAAGAGCAAGATTTTGTGCAAAAGTGGCAAAATACTCATAGGGAATGAAAAATGAATCCTCTACATGAATTTTCATAACAAGCATTTATTACAAATGGTTCAGCTTTAAGCCAAGTACTGTTAATTGTTTTTCCTTAGTATCCAGAGATCACAATTTTTAACTTTCTCTCTGAGATCTGGAGACCAAACATTTGTCAGTTGCCTCATTTGTTGTGAAATGTTATCTCTCAAGTGAAATGTTAATGATTCAAAATGTCTCTTTCATATTAGACTTGTTTTGCCACTGCTATAAATATGTATTCCTATGAGTGGACACAAAAGGATCTCAATGCTTAAAGCCAAATATGTTTTGTGATTGAAGGAGAAAAGAATCTGAGAAGAACATTTCTGTCTGAAAGTGCAAAGCAGATGATCATTAATTATTAGTTTTTCACTGGAAAGAAAAAAAAAAAGAAAGCCTTTCTTTTGGCTGATAGTATTTTGTTTGGCAATGATAGTAATTCTCAATCCGTAATGATTCTCAGTGTTACATTACTAAAGCCAGAAATGATTAGCGCTTTCCAATAGCACCGCACTATATTTTGAGACATACAGAACTTTGAACAATATTGGGAATAAAAATAATAATAGTTAATTATTTCAAAAAGAATACATTTTTTATGTTGATTATTAAAAGATCAGTAGGGGCCAGAAGGCTTTTGGCAGAAATTAATTTTTGAATTCCTAATTCCTAGTGAATACATAACCACATACAAACCTCATCTTTATGGAGTAAACACAACACAACTTACCATACAGAGCAAGAAAACAAAGCTGTTTCTCTTACTTGCAGCTTTTATCTAGCACTTCTAGAAGTTTCAAATCTGTTCCTTGGAAAACCTTTCAATATCTTTTTGGGCAAATTGCTCAGCTCTAGATTCAAGCTCTCAAAGAAGATCTCAAGCTGAAGCTAAGTACATAAAATCAAAACTAAAACCGCAAATAACATGACAAGTCTAAGTGTATCGGGCACTGCTATTAATGTTGCTTTGGAACACACTTTGCTTTTGAGCATGCATAGAAGTCCCTCAGTCTTGACAGTCCTAGCACACGGCTGACATATTGTCATGGCCAGAAGGACACATTCCCTTCCTTGCAGAACTAAGTCTGTAGGCATTCTCACACTATCCCCTTGGCTGAGCAACAACACTGACCACAAAACCCTCTAAATCCAAGTGTCTTACTCACTACTACTTCTTGCACAATCTTTAGTTCTTTACTGCAGAGTTCAACAGCTTTAATGGGAAGAAAAGAGCAGAGCCTTATTTGTCCCTTTATAATGGCTCATATTCTGGTTATTACAGCATTCTGGGAGCAGGAAGAAGTGCATCTGTCATCCGTCAGGCAGGATAACTGAGACCCGGTCTTCCACATCTCCTGTTCACCTAATCATTAGATGGATTAATTACCATGTGCTTCCTTTTTCTCATCTTTTAGGGTTTCTTCCCTTAACAATGTCTTTTGGATCCTACCCTTAACTGCTCTGTTCTTACTGGGCAGGACCTGAAATGATTAGCCAGCTATGTAACATGTAACTCTTGCCAGCTATATGATGGTGAACATAGATGTCAGACAGAGTTTTGGCCTCCATTCTTCAGGCCTGACTAAAGCACATAGGTTGGTGATGTAATTTTCAGCAAACTCAAATATCCATTCCTTTTTTTTTTTTTTAACCTGACTGAGCCTTGATTCTTTTTCTACAAATCTGAGGTAGTACAACAACATGAATTTGTGAAGCTAAATGTATTTAAGAGTTTTCAGTTTTTGGTCCTTGTGATACTGGATACAGAGGATAATACAGAATGGAATGAGAAGAAAATTGAATAGGTTAGTTATGCTTTTACCTGAAGTCATAGTCATAGTTTAGGTACCAAATTGATAAATTTCTTTGTTATTCTCCAAAACATTGAAGGAAAATTTTCAGATGTTACATTCAGTACTTTTTAAAAAATAGGAAAAAAAAGGTATTAACAACAAAATATCGAATTAAAATATGCATAGACAAAAAATATGGCAGAAGAAAATGTTTACTGTTCATAGGTAAACTTAAAAGTAGCAGAACTTTGCCTGGAGATTGCATACAAAAACCAGACTCATTACTTGAAATATTAATTATTGCTCACAGTTTGAATTAGGACATATTGATATTTGTATTTAACCTGAACTGAAAAATGTGCTTGCTTGCTGCATAAATTACTTCTTTTTGTTTTCATTTTGCATTTTGTCTTATGCTTTAAAAGTCCGCTATACCTTCAGTGAGTCACTCTCCCTTTCCTTATCATTGGTGCCTTTAAATGATTTAAAAGTTGTGGTCATGGACCCTTGAGTCTTTTCATTTAATGTCTGTATTGTGAAAATTTATCTTTGTTCAGTCATTTCTAGAATGCTTCAGTTATTTTGGTCAAGTGTTCTTATTTATTCAGGTTTTTTTATTTCCTTCCTAGATGTACCATATGTCTTTTATCTGGAAAGATTTGTGTTATTGAAACCTGTAAAACTCTTGTTCTTTCACAAATCTGTAGTTTGGTTGGTCTATCCTGAAAGTAAAGGTTTAAATAGCAAAGCACAGCGTACGTTTCTGAAGCACTGCTTCCAAAAAAGCAGATATAAATGCTTGACAAATGGTAGAAAGTGGAGTGGCATTTCTTGATTACAGTTGGTCTCAACAATATCCCATTACTACCATTGTGAACTGTAAAAGGTTTTTCTGACAAGGCATTGTGAGTGCTATAATAAAACAAAATTGCACAAGCAGTTTTCTGTGATACAACTGTGTACCTTGTCTGTCTAAGGCAAGAAGGAGTTTTCTGCATCAGTTTAGGTTATTACCAGAGACCAGCACTACAGAACAATTCAGCTAACAGGATATCCCCACTTCCTGTTTCACCAAAATTATATCAGGGAGCAAGAAGAGTATCTGTGGGGTTTCCCTAAATGAAATGCTTCATGCAGATTTCATGGGGTTTTTTTATTAAATGCTTTGCCAGCTTCTAAGACTGTATATACCCTTTTCTCTTTTTTTTATATCTGAACACACAATACATAGGCCTAATTGCTATGTCCTAAAGCACAAAATAAACTGAAACAAGTTAGAAATTATGACTTCAGTAGAATGGGGAAAAGTGCAATGTTGGGGAAGAAATGTTCTAAAAATATAATAAAAGATGTGAGAGGGAACTGAAAGAGAAAGTAAAGAAAGGTCGAGCAAAGGGAAAGAAAATAAAATTCTAAAGTAATGTTTAGAATGAAATCTGCTTCACATTCAAATAAACTAGGAGTCTGTGCCTCTTTAAACTCTTCCCATCCCCTGCGATATCACTTGAGACCATCTTGGGCTGGACTTCTGTGCAGGGGCTCCAGCTGCCCACGCCGCCAGCATCCTGCACAATTGCCCCAAACCCAGCAGTAGCCACTGGGCTGTCCTGACAAACATTGCCAAGGTCACTCCTAAGAGGAAAAGGATTGATAGAGAGGTAAAAGATTATTTGAAAAACTTGGCCAGATGAAACCCTAGAAGTAGAACTGTAGCATCAGCGTAAAACTCTTCATGATGACAACAAAGAATTTCCCATTTTGCACAATATTGCCATGATTATAATCAAGGAACTCTTCTGAGTTCAAATCTTTCCAGTGTTTGCTAGTGCATTGCTTTCCCTTGTCTCTGGACCCAGGCCAACTTCAAGAGACTGTGAAGATTTCATTATTTTCTGACCTTTCAGGGGAGAGGGACATGATGAGATTTTTGCCCATGGGAAGACTGTGTGTGTTTTCCTATGTGTCTTTTTTCTCCCTGGTTAATTCAGGACATGTGTATGAAAGCAGATTGGTGGAGTCACTGGTGTTTGGGGTAGGGTTTTTTTTTTGGTTTTTTTATTCTCTAGTTGTCAAAATCAAATAAGGCAAGGTGTAGGTCCAATTTCCAGCTCTTTATAAATAATAATTTAAAAAACAATTAATCAATTCACACCTACTGCATGCTTTATAATAATAAGCACTATCTAATGATTTATTTGCTTCAAGGGGTAAGAGCTATACAAAGTAATTATTCTTAGAGAGTCACTTCACAAAACAGATTTTCTCAAAGTCTAAAGACATCTATGCCACAAGTAAAAAGTATTTTGCAATTTCCTTATGTTGAATTTTAACGCTTTGACTGCAAGGCTGCCTGGGAGCCCGCGGGACGATGGTCCAGCGCTTGGTCAGATAAACGGCTGCAGAGGAGCAGTTTTCTCTGTTTATCTTTTTACCCAGCTATCAACTCCACAGCAGTTGAGCAGAGCGGTCGATATTAGGAAAGCGTAGGGGGGAACAAAGAAGCGAGAATGGGCTTTCCTGCAGGAGCACCCAAATTTATTGTCAGGGGATAGGGGCTACCAAAAAGACCTTGGGGGGGGGGGCGGTTACACGGAGTCTTTAAGAGGAAAGGAAGGGGGTGGTTACAGAGGGAAGGGTCCAGGGTCCCTACAAATCACAGAATGATGAGGAGTGACAGCTATCCGATGAGTTCTGAACAGAGGCAGAACATATTTCAATTATCCAACCAACATAACAAAACAGCAGAACTTTCCAGCACTTGCTGAATATTAAAACAACCTGATGCACATTAAAATAACAGGGGTGGAACAGAGCCTTTGAGTGACAAGGCTAAAATGCAGAATCGGGATTTCCCCAGCCATGCTTTCTCCATGTCCCTCAGATTCACTATCCTGGGAAGAAAAATCTATCCAAGTTATTTTGTTAGTTTTCATAGAGACAGTGGGCTGGGTCACTGCTGCGGAATTTGAGATTCAGATGTCATCCAATATTAATAATCCAGTTTTTTAATACAAATATATTTTGTTTTAAAAAAAATAAATTCAGAAACCATCATAATCGCTGTGTATGTGAAAGTTCATTACTCTCCTCTGTATCTATGACACCTAGTGCCAAATCAGCCAAATGCAGTCTATGGCTTAAGAAAATGCAATGTGTGATTAAAATACCTAGTAAAATCCTAGCTTGGAATAAAATGGTAAACATTTTCTGAGTTCAGTGAAGAATTTTCAAATACCATAAAGTTGAAATACAAGAAATCTGAATTAAAATATTGGGGGCTGCTTGTCAACTAGAAACTAAGCTTTAAAAAAAATGCATGATGCATCTTTATATTTGCTTAATTAATATTTCCACCTGTAATGGGACACTATCATCAAAATTTGGCTTATTTTGCTTAAAACCAGGAGAATTAGAAGAACACCTTACTAAAACAAAACAAAACAAAATCAAACTGAACAAATCCAAATTAAAACAGAATAAAAACCCAAATAAGGTAAAAGTCACATGTAATCACTGCTCTTTAAGAACTGGAGTTTGCAACCTCCATAACTAAGTTATCATTGACCTTGCTATATAGTAACAATGTGACAACTCTTATGGAATCCTTAGTGCTGCAAGTTTTTTTAATTCTATGGACACTTCTCCTCTATGCTTCAAAAAGGATTTCTCTATTTATATGCCTTCTATCTAATTGCTGTAAGATCAATAGAGTTCCCATACTGCTCTTCACCCCACTGAGAGGTGTGTGAGCAGGAGGTCCATGACCATCAGAGTTTTCCAGTGCATTTCTTCACTCTTTGATCTCTTTTCAAGGACCTCATTGAAAGTAAGAGAGACATCAGACATCTTCTATGCTTTAATTTCTTAAAACTTTAACACTGCTAAAATAATATCTAGAAAAAACATTGAGTGGAGAGACATATTTATACATCATATATTTTTGACCATCACACTTGTGAAAGCAATTAAGCAAACTTTTAATGAAGGCTAAACCCAGCTCCTTCAAAATCTGTACTTTATCTGGTATCTTTATTGGATGTAATGTGTGTACATTTACAGCTCTATTTTCCATGGAGAAGAGAGGACTTGGAGGAACCTCATCAAAGCCACTGCTTTAAAGGTGAATACAGAAAGGTCAAAGGCTCTTTCTTCACAAGGAGTCACACGGAGAAGGCAAGGGGCAACAGGTACAAGTTGCACAAGGAGAAGTTTTGTCTCAACAGAAAAAAGACATTTTTACAGTTGTTCACTGGAAAAACACGCCCAGGAATGTGGTAGAGTCCCCCTCACTGGAAGTTTGCAAGATGCAGTTGGAGAGGATGCTAGATAATTTTGTCTAGAATCCCTTTTTCACAGAAAGTTGGACTAGGTAATATTTCAAGATCCTGAGCTACTCTATGATTCTATATCCTAAATATGTTTTTTGGATGAAATATATTCATTCTGTGAGATAGAAACAAGACACTAACAGTTAATTTTTCAACTATTGAAAACTAACAAACCTAGAAATTTGTCATATTTAAAACATAGTTTGAGGATAGCATTATTATTCATTGAACAGACAATGACATTTCTGAATTACTCTTCTGAATAGTCGTATCCTTAAATTTATTCACTGTCAAGCAGAAGCATATTCTTGTTTCTTTCCTTGGGCAAAATTCTGCCAGATATTGAGTATTCTTCAATGGTACCTAGAATTTTCAGTTCTTACCAAGGAGATTGAGTGTGCTTTTCATTTCACAGGATTAGATGTTATCTGAATCAGTAGTATTCCATTTTAGTTTTCACTCTCTCTCTTTCCTCAAAATACCTATTTTTTAATGGAATCAGATTAAAACACATCAGTCAATTGCACAAGTCATATAAACTGAAAATTATATTCAGTAGCTGAGTTAATAATTCATAAGGGCGTTGTTTGTTTGTTTGTTTTTTCTTACAACTACTACAGGTCAGCATTTCCCAATAATTGCATGATAAAATTTCACCTGGAAAACCTTAATTTTTTTTTTGTCAGTGCAAATTTATAATGAATACAGATAATATTAGAAATATTCACAGAAAAATTCTCAGTTGCTATGAAAGAGACATTATCCTAATCTCAGCATATTTAGATGGCTCATGGCTGACATAGAAATATAACTGATATTATAGAAGTTCTGTACTTTGGAGATAGAACACAATAGTACTTTTCAATGCCAGGTGAATAAAAATAACACATTGCTCCACTTTTTTTGGGAAAACAGTGGACCAATGTTCAGCTTTTGCTGAACAACAAGCAGAGCTGGATGAAACAGGATGTGTTACATCTATGCTAAAACTTCTTTTATTAGAAACATAAATTATAATAAATCAGAAAGAAGCAAGTTGCAACTTGACAAGTAACATATTTTGTAACTTATTTGATCTTACGTATTCAGAGAGTTTGTGGTCCAAAATCTGCAAACTTTCACCCTTGCAAATCTTGTTTCTAAAAAACAACCAAAAAAAGAAATATGTTCATATATGTGATGGTCAGGCCTGTGTTTTCCTGCATTTGAATATCAAGGCTTTGAATGATACCATAAAACTGGTACTTAGATATATATTAGCTAATATGGAGCTCTCCTTTAAGGTAAAAATCTGGAGGGTTGAGATTAATAATGTTTAATACATAAAATTTCAAAATACAAATTCTATGCTGCTATCTCAGAGAAAAGCAGATCATTTCATAAATATGAAAAACTAAATGGCAGCATCTAGTTAAAACTAAACTGAACAAAGACATAAGCATATCCTTGAAAGAGAAGTAAAAATGCAGTATTGAAAGAAAAATATGCTATATCTATAAATCTTCTCTTGCAATCTTGACTTTACTGCAATGTAGAGTTTACCTGAAAATCAGTCTGTTTGGCATTTTTATTACTGTTGTGCAAATGGAAAGAGAGTAAATGAACCATTTTCTGCCTTTACTTTCTGGGTAGAGTAATGTTTCATTTTTCCATTTGGCTGTTTTTGTTGTTTTGGTTTTTTTTAATCACACAGATGCTTACCCCTTGGTATCTTTGAGACTGCAAGAATTAGTTATGGCAGATTTCTGTTCTACATCCATGGAAACTTTCCTACTATAATACAAAAGCTACAACAAGCTGAGCTGACGTAAATAAAACTTGGTTTAAATGCTTGCTGAACACACTGTAATGAAACACCCAGTGACAGTTCAGGAATGTTGAGTAACAGAATGTGCCTACCTGGTAGAAGGTAAAAATAATTGCTATATTAACCATCTTTTTCCCTGCAACTATGTGGACAGAAGATTAAGAGATCTGAAAGAAGAAAAAGAAAAGAACAAACTGCACATAATATGATTGAGTGCTTTTTTGTACATGTCTAATGTTAAAGCAGCATCTATATTTAGGTATTGTGATCTATTTTGGGAAGAATTACGTTTAAATGGGGGTTTTTGTGAACATGAAATCATAATGTACCCCTTGTGCACCATGTCTGAAACAGACAGGAAGCTTAACTGGGTGTGGTAAAATTATTCAAATCCATCTGGACAAACTAAACCTATATTTTCCTTCTGGACATATTAAGAGAAATAAGCTAATAATATTTATCCTTTAATGAAGAAGAAAATTGTAAGCTGATGGAGTTTTGTTCAAAAAACCAAAATTTGTATTAAAATGCAAATACTTTTGCCTCAGAAACACTGACTTTTACTTGATTTGATGAACCGGGTACTCTGAAAGAAATAATCTTTGGTAGTTTTTACTGACATATGTCTTCATAATTTTAACTCTTGCCTCCAGAAGTATGGAATTTGAAAGACAATATTTTAAAGCTGAGAGTCAATACACTTCCTGATCTCTGCCTCTCTTAAGGATGGCTTAGACATTCTCTAAATAATAAAATTTAAATTAAATGGAAATCCTGTACATTAAAAAGATATGTTTCAAGGCTCAGCCCATGTACTTGAAGAGGGAATCTCTTAAGCAATGTGTAAGAGAAGAACTAAATTTCCTAATGGTCAAGAAAAAGCTACAGGTAGTCAAGTCAAATCACATGAAAGAGCAATTACTTGACACGTAACCAATATAGTTTAATTCCATTCCTGAATGAGGGACTTATTTATCTGAATATGAGCTATGAAAATATTTTAAAATGTTTTCTCTTGTAGTTTTTACTAATTTTTTATGTCTTCTATTTATTTCATAGAATCTGCATTTATGTCTTTGTATAAGGAAAACTCAGAAAAAGGCAGGTGATCATTTGTGATTGGCATTAACATATACAGCAAATGTACCACAAACAATGCAAAAATGGCCAAAACAATATTCAGCATGTTTCTTCCTGTAGTTAAAGGGTAACAGTGCAATACCCAATGCTGATAAATAATAACACAGGGTTTGCTAAATCCAGTTCAGGTTAGTGAGTTACTTCACACATGACATGCATGCAGCAATGTCACAAAACCCTGTAATGAATGGTAGCTAATGGCCTGAAAAATAAGGATGTATCTTTATTAAGAGTGGGGTTATGGTTTCTCACAGAAGTCAAGGACTGACTCCTGTTGTAGCTTTGATAATCATACCCTCCCCTTCTTTGTCTCCCCTCCATGCTCATTGTGTTTTTCAAACACGTTAAGAATAGTGCATTTTGCTATACAGATGTTACTGATCTTAGGGTGAATGTAATTTCCATTCGAAACATAAATTCAGTTCAGTGTCTGCCTATTGTTGGTGACATATTCTGGGAACATTTATTTATGGTAATATCAATTACTTTTAATTGAATCAATTGTAAAATTTAGGGCCAATATATACCTGAATAAAATATACCTGGGAATTAATTTTAAGCTGCTTCACTTTCCTCAAATATCCTCTCCCATCTTTAAATCTTTCCATATGATTAGGAGCTGAGTAGGAAATCAACAGAGACAAGGCCTTAGGGAAACACACTTGCCTGGCTAATCGGATAGATTTGATGAGAAATGAGATATTGTCAGTTGTCACCTTGACAGAGGTGACAGAACTTTTATTTTTCTGGGGAGGACTATGTGTATGTATCTATGCTTTTGGTTTTCATTTATTTATTTTTATTTTTAAATTTTTTTTAAAATTTTAAATATTAACTTAAAAAAATTGAGCCAGAGAAACATTTGTGAGAGGATCACAGCTTTCCCCTTGTCCTGTTTCCTGTGCAGCATACCAATCCAATATCCTTTGCCATGGGGATTCAGAGAAGATTGTACTTGAGATAAATTTCTGTATCCAAGCAGGCAGACAAGCAGGATGATCTGGCATTCTTTTCACTTTTCTCTTTTGCCTCAGGACACTTTGTTCTGGTAGATCCAGCCTGGGAACACAGAGCCTGCCATGTGGCCTGCGAGCCGCAGCGGTGGGAGGAGCTGTCCCCCAGTTTGTGGCAGAGGCAAAGCAGCTCTGCAGTGACTGGGAGAAGACATCACACAAACAGCACCAGGAACGATGCTTAGGGGCTGTTCCTAGGCATGAGAGGAGCAAAATATCCATCCAGTCTACCTGACTACAGACAGCAAGCTGAATGGAGTTCTGACTTCTTTGTCCCCACTGACAACTATGTAAACTAGAGGAGGAGCTGTCCGTGTACTCACTTTGGTTTGGGAACTGTCTGCAGCCACTTTGGATGCTTCCAGAGTTGGTCTCTGAACTACCTTCGCCCTGTTGCCTATGGAGAAGGAGACACTATGTGTTCCACTCATGCACCTGCCACATCAAATATATCTCTACTCTCTTCTGGTTCTCTTTTCTTCCAAATAATGTGTCTTTGGTTTGTTTTTAACTTTTGTCAAGCTCTGATACATATTGTTTTGACCAGTGACCCTGTTCTGTTGGAGCTTTGAAAATTAGAAGTTCAGGGCAATTGAGGAAAAATATTGAACTCCCTTTCAATTCTTCAGGTCTGCAGGAGTTAGGAGTGTAACAAACGCAAAACCCATATACTTGTTAAATCTTTTTCATAGAGATGTTAAAGTGAAGCTACTGGAGAACATTCTCCAACAGCTACAGTTAACACTTAAGAGTCATCAGAATGAATACACTCTCTCAATATTGCTACTGTTATCCAACAACGCGGTGGAAGACATGGCAGGAAGTCAGATTTCCTGATTTCAATTCCAGTGTTGTATGTATCAAAATTCCCTGAAACAAAGAACTCACATCCTAACATATTGGATCCATGAAACTTCTTGAAGAACAACTCTTTCATAAATAGTATCTTTAATTCTATTTCACATACTCTGCTGCTATCAGTGTTGTACTTAATAATGTAAAAATTGTAGCATATTGTGGTTTTGTATTTTGCATTTCTGTGTCTAGACATGCTACATTGCATTGCATTTTATATTAAGAAGATTTACTATGACAAGGCTCCTTATGAAGCAATTAAGTATAGTGCTGTGTACCATAAATATGAAATGAAAAGTCAGAAAAGTGGCATGTCACATCAAAACCATATACATGCAGTTGCCAACCAACCAGTCAGGCTAAGATAAGATAGATCCTTTAAAACATTTTTCTATCTGTTGTTTCACAGGCACTGAAAATTCAATATCAGAAATGACCTGTAATCTAGCTCAATCACCATCATTTCTGGCCCTCAAAAGGAATGGTTACTATGATGAAAAATGTTTAATAAGAAATTATAAATTATTATTTAGAATTCAGAATGACCCCACTTAAACATATCCTGATGTCTCAACATGTGTCTTGCCACAGGCAGTGCTTAGAATTTCAGAGTAAAAGCACTAAGAAAGAAAAGCTTTTTTTCTTTTTTTAATTGAAACAAATATATGAAGCCAGTTGTGAAGCTGCATCAGATATATACCTATCACCATATGTACCAACAGCACATAAATGTGAATGTTCACCTAGCTGTGTAAATAGACCCTTCATGGAGACCAGTGCATGAGTCCTTCAAATGGCCAGAGAAGTAAATCCAGCACACAACTGCATTTACAGTTTAGCAAATAGATTTTCATGAATTAAAAATCAAAATAATTACATACTTGAGTTTGAAAGCAAGCAAAGTTATTGAACCTGTTCATTTTTGTTCTTATTTGATTGTGTTCTACATTAATATTGTTTTGTTCATTTTAATATTCTTTTATTCTGTGCAGAAAATAAGTCATCTTTTGCTCCTGCTTGCCCTGAAACATTTCTTCTCTCTGCACACTTCTGTCTGCAGGTCTGAATCTTCCTGGCTTCATTTAGTCATCAGCCCTGAACATTTACAGTGGCTGTTAGTGTGCTTCAGCCATAGAATAAAATGATGATAGATTTTATTTGCTCTTAAAAATAGTGTTATGCCCCATAAAAGTAAAATCTTCGGTGGAAGGCAATTCATATCTTCTTGTGACATCTGTAATAGTTTGCAGCTATAATAATTTTGCTTTCACCAGATGAAAAGGCCTGCTGGGTGAACAGGATTTTGTAATGAAGCAATATGCCAATAAACAAGAATTACATTTCAGGGGGGAAAAAGACCAAAAACAACAACACCAAGAAAACCCTTAAAATCAAAAACCAAACCAAAACCCAAACCCAAACAAAAGACAAACAAACCCCCTCCCAAAAAAACAAACAAAAGACTCCCAAAAACACAACTCCCCAAAAACGCCACCAAAAAAACCAACCCAAAAAACCAAAACCCAAAAATCCAAGAAACCATCAAATAAAAACCAACCAAATAAAAACCCCACCAAACAAAAAAACAAAGAAAAAAATCCAACAAAAAACCAACATCTCTCACCTCATCACTCCGAAAATAGAAGTCATCCCCCCAAAAAACCCAAAAAACCCACAAACCCTGAGCAATCTAGGTATATATTATAACTGGGAGACTTTTCACTGCAGATGGAAAAGCTCTTCCAAAGAAACAAAATTGGTAGTATGGACTTTAAAAGCTTAAAATAAAAGAATTGGTTTCTGAATGGAAAAAGATTTTTTTACAAAGATTAATTCTGTCTGAGAAACGCTTAACTTCTCTCCTTAGTAAGATCAGAAGTCTTGGAGACTCTACATATATCAGCCTTGAAAAATCAAATGAAGATTTTAAACATTTTTTTTTTAATTCTAGGTATCACCTCTTATCTGGCTGCTTTGAACAGGTAAGGTTATATTTTGTAAAAAGCAGGGTTTACCAAAAGTTTCAGGAATACAAGAAATCCTCCCCAAAATGCCAGACACCTATAACAGCAAGAGTTATTAAGAAAACAAAAGGACATCTATGACGATGAATGATGAAAATGCCTTCACTTCCATAAGCAGCAGGAAGGTGCATACAAGGACTACACCGCCAATATGCTATTGACTCCCAGCAGACAGTACAGTAACAAGGGAAATGTAATATAAATAACCTACCTGGACTTCAGAAAATTACCTGATATGGCTCCTCATGGGATATTATTTTCTAAATTAGGGGTTAGAAAAAGAGTTCTAAAATACAGAAGTATCTAGGGAGTCATATTTTGATGAAAGAACAGTTGGCTGGTTGACAGGAGATGACCAGGACAGTTTCTTATGTTTGGGGCTTTAAATTTTTCATTTTCAGTATTTTTATTATTGGCCATGGCAGACAAAAAAGATCAGACTAATAAAATGTGCTGCCAACATAAGGCTGTAATGTCCTCTCCAGAGGGAAAGGGGATGAGAAAACCACAGAGACAGAACTAGATGACCTTGAAGACTGATGAGATAGAGATGGGATGAGGTTCAGAGAATAATAGAATCCTTTAGGTTAGAAAAGACCTTTAAGATCATCGAGTCCAACCATTAACCCAGCACTGACAAATCCACCAAAATTCAACAGTATTATGTGGAAGGTTGTGCACATGTGGACAAACAAGAAACACTGTTAAGCTTATTGATTACAGGTGTCAGTGAATGAGGAAAATCCATAATAAGCAATAAGCAATAGGATAATTATAAGTCTGAGAGAGTCCAAATGTTATTTTGTATAAATATATTTGTATATGTGTGTGTATTTGTATTTTATTTATATATATAGCATATATATGTGAAAATATTTATATATGTAAAACTGTATACAGTAGTGAAACAGGTGTTGTGTTTCAAGCCTAACAGGAAAGTATTTACACCATTGTGCAAGATAGTGTTAAAAATTAATATGAACCGGTGCATACATCCAAAATCCAAATTATTGTGGACTGACATACCTGTAGCTCTTGAAATATTTGCAGTATTATCAGTGTAACCACATACAGTGCTGAGTTCTCATGTTACTGTTCAGATTAGAACTACTAATTGGGACTGTTCTGTGTGTCACCTTCAGACCTCTGAATACAGACTGATATAGTTTTTGTATATAATGATGATAATTTGTTAGCAAAAAAAAGAATCAAACCTCTGTAAGGATGCAGAGAAAAGCCAGTAAGATGATCAGGGAATAAGGAAGCTATCGTAATGAAAATTAGCAAGCAACAAAAAGACTAAAGAGACTAACTCTAATAAATAGATTGGGGCAATAAAACTCCAGGGAGAGAGAACTATTTAAGATAAAGAACAACATTGGTACAGTTCAAATGGGAATAAATTGGCTGTGAGGAATTTAGGCTGATAATTAGAACATGATTTAAAGCCACATGAGTACTAAATTCCTGTAACAGTGTTCTATCAGGAGAAATGGGAGTAAAAAAACCACAAAGCACTTTAAAGTTGCAGTTTCACCAATGTATGGCAGAAATTTTGTGAGGGGGAGCTTTGGGAAGCAAGAGACTGAGCCTGACCCCACACACTCTTCATTTTAGTTTGTTTGGAGTTCAAATCTCAAGGCTTAAATGCTGACCTGTCTTTACCTGAACTCTGAATAGTAGGATCCAGGTCTCTTGACTTTGAATTTCCAAACTTTCTGCTTAGCAGAACAAGACTTCAATGAATCCTTTTGGGTTCAGGCTGTAATCAATGAACATAGGTTTTGCAAACGAGCCCAAGGTATTTGTGTTCTGGTGTTGTTCCAAACTGATGCTGTTAGGAGTCAGCAGTTTCCCTCCCATCTTCCCTCACCTTTAGACACTGCTAAGACTCACTACGGTAATTTACTCATCTGACACTTCACCAGTTGTCAAATAATTATTTAAGCAGGAGAACAGCAACCCCCATCTTCAATTAACTATTAGCCAGAAATTAGAAGGATGTTGCCTGCCCATGCTTGTGTAAGGACTATGACAATTAATATGCACTAATTGGTAAGAAATGTTAGTTACTGCTACAGAAGCAGTAGTTTCATTAAATGGAGCATGGCTGTAAATACTGGCTAAAGGAATAATTGACCAGGCTGGTCCTTTTGCCTTTGCAATATATTCCATCATCTATATTTGTGTGCCCATTCTGTGAATCTCTGCCCTTGGTCAGCTGTTTCCTGAAAAAAAAATTAATTGCCAAGTATTGATCAACATCTGGAACATGCATCATTTTTTGATAGTACATTATTGGCATTTATCACATTTATCAGGTATTGCAAATGAGTTACAACTCACAGGGGCTTTGCCCCATGCCTTTTGTTTCTTTGTATGCAGAAAGCATTACAAATGCAGCCTTGGGTACTGACCCAGGTCATGCACACAATGTGAGCATTGTTCCAAGATGCCGGTTCCAGCTCAGACACATTGTCTCCTTTGGTATAGATTGCAAATGTTACTGTAAAAGTATGTTTAAAGTTGCAATGGCAAGTGTTTAAAAACTAGAAAGGACAGACTTGATTCGGGCTCTTTCTTTATTTGTGCAGTATGGCAGTGTATTTTACAACAGGTTCGCATACGGTTTCTGCATCTTTGTGCTTCATTTAAGGCTCAGGGTACTCTCTGAAGATGAAGTAAATATATTTGGTCAGATCCTAAATATCCAGACTATTCCTATCTCTCCTTTCAAAAAAATGCTTAGCTGTGATAGAGGAAGATACAAAACCCTCTAATTTTCTGCTTGTGTAATTCTCTTTTCCAGTATAATTTAATAACTGATGCTTAAAATAATTAAATTATGTAGGAATTCAAGTCAGGTGGAGTGAGAAAAAAAGTGCTACTTGCATGCTTAGAAACATATATGCTGGTAAGATTTGCTGAGCTCAGGATCTAAAGCAATTTATCTACTTTGTTCCATGAGACTGAAGCACACATGAAATAAGGTTCAGGTTGTATAACAGAAGCAGATTTCGGGCTCATATTTTTCCCATGTTTTTCTTTTATTATATTTCAACACCTAATTTTAACTTTTATATAATTTGCCCGGTGTTCAAATACCTAACTGGATTACAGGTTTGTAAGCAATCAAATTTCTTATGAGATTAAGCCACAAGCTATACCAGTTCAATATGTATCTAAAAAGAAATGTTTGTTGTTCATTTTTTTTGATAGAAAATTTGTATAGGAATTAAATTATACTGCAAAATTAAGTCATGCTATAATTTTCCTTATGCTTTTAATTTTAAACATTTCATAAAAAGAACACATTTACAATATGACCTAATTAATTTAGAAGCTATTTCTTGAAAAATGTCTATAACAGCAACAGATGGCAAGAAGAAAAAGAACAACAAAATCCTGTTTTGAATATCATCCAATTTGACAAAGAACCAGCTGCTATAATAAGTGGTGTCAACATCTAAAATGTACTTTAAAATGAAACTCGCTTAGATCCATTAAATGTAGAATGCTTTAAGGAATAAAAGTTTATGGTTTTTCTTGTTTATAACTGTTCTGTATACTATTTTCTAAATTTTCTTATAACTGCCAACACTTGTCATATTAGTAAGGACAGACAGATCTAAGAGTGACCATACTTATTTTTACAAACAAAAAAAGTTGTGTGTACTCTGTGAGATAGATCAACGTAACCAAAGCTATAACCTAATTTTGTCTCATGACTCCTTTTCTTTATGAGCTGATTAGAACATATGTTTCAGCTGCTTTTAAAAAATGCTAGCATTTCTTTTCTTAATAGCAAAGGACCTTTTAGAAGTAGGCATTCAAAACATAGGTTTAATTTTTTCCTGTTATTATTTCTATTGCATTATCTGATACAATTCTTATTTTCATTAGCATGGGTGCATACTTAGTAGTTTGGTTTTGGCTTCACACTAGAAAGCCTGCTTGTCTGAATAAAGCAGTTTACTCCCTTTCTGTTATGTTTTATTTTAACATCTCTGGGCTCTGTCAGGATATTGAAAAGTTTGACTGGAGGGAAATCACAATTATTTTAAAATCAAGAATTCTGTCATGGCCTTTAAAGTACAACCCTGTACTGGGAGTTGTGTCCCAGAGGAAGCTCAGGAACCATAAAAGCCCTCTAGTCAAAAAGCAGAGAGGAAAACTCTGCCTAAGCCTGGGAGAAAGATGTTGTTGCTATGTGTAGCAGCCCATTGCTGGGCAGAAGCAGGAGCTGCTGACAAATGCACAAAAGTTGTCAAAATCCAAACATGCTGGATGCCCTTTACAGAAAGGATCACCAATTCCCACTGCAGGTCAGTAACAGTGCTGGAAATTCAAGGCAGATATTTTGATTCTCAGCCTTAGGAGTGATGCAACATTGACACTCTTATCCTTCTTTGCCTGTTTTACAGAAGGCGGTAGAATGGGGATTGCATAGGGACAAAAGAATGCTGTGTTTCCCTCACATACATGCTGAAGAACATGGCTTAGCCTTTGATTTTCTACAAGTTAACAACAGCAATCATAGAAGGACAAGTCTGCTTTCAGATCTTATTAACAGTCTAAATTCCAAAATCAAATTCTACATCTAAGGGTTTCACATCAAAATGTGAAATTAAACTAGTTCAGATCTCCACTAAAAACTCAGAAAGAAATCAGAAAGAACTGCCAATTTTTCAGGAATTATACTGAAGATGAAGAGAAAGATAATTAAAACCAGAACAAAGAGGAGGTGTTACTCTTTCCCCCAATCATAGAAAACAGCCTCTGACAGCCTCTCTATAGCAGCTCTTCACAATTTCTTCTTTCTCCATCAGCTACTAACTGACTGCACTGTACCATCTGAACACTGCACTACTCACAGTCTGCACAGTTGCAAAACTAGCTGGAAACTTTCAGAGAAAGAAAATTGCTATGAAATATTTCACTTTATTAAAAGACAAAGATGTTGCATTTGAAATATCTCCAATTTAAATTGTGCCTGGAAGCATGGACATCAGTCATTTCTGGGCAGCCCCCCTGACTGCTTCCTTTGGGTGGAGAGACCTTTCCTTTTATCTTAGAGCAACCGGCATACAAACCCAATGCCACCAGGCAAGGAGCACACAGTTACAGCACAGTTACAGCAGTATTGTCTTTCAGCCTTGCCACAGGCTGGAAGCACCTACAGAGTCACAAAAGCCAAAGGTATGAGGGTGTTCAGGTTCTTGCTACAGAAACTGGGAGCTCGAACCTCAGAAACTTGTGCTAGGCTTAAGGTCTGGGAATCCCTCTATATATCCTTCCAAACTGCATCTCCTAGGTGAGTTTCAATAGCCTAATTAGCCATTCACATCACATTAATTAAAAAAAAAACCAAAAAACCAAAAAAACCCAACCAAACCAAACCAAACCAAACAAAAAACAAACAAACAAAAAAAAACCCCAAACCAAACCAAAACAAATCAACAACAACCAACCAAACAAAAAAACCACCCCAAAAAACCCAATAGATTTTTTCTATTAACTTCAAGGAGTTTTATTGCCAATCTGTTTTCCAAATTTTCTACTAACCAAGAATTTTTAAAAGATTTTGTTTCAAGCAGATTAAATCATCACCAGTATTTCTTGTGTACTGAACAAGAATAATTCTAGTAATCGGTAAAGAAATGTTTTCTTCAATCTAACATACTGCTTTATATATTTATAGAGACATACCCTTGGGATTTATACCTAATCGAGTATTGGAGAAGCATAAAACACATCTTATCTTTAAAATTATGAAAATTTGTCTTGAAAACAAGAAAAAAGTCTCAAATATTCAGTGTAAAGAAAGGGAACAAAGAATCTGGAAAGAGTACATCATGGGTAATGCAGAAAGATGTATACTATGTTGCAAGACACTGCTCTGCAGACAGACTGGGGACCACATATACTCCTGGGCTAATGTTTCCTCAAGGAAGTCCACATAACGCTTTTTCAAGAACCATATGTAGTCACAAGAGATTTGATCTGCTTGGAAGGCTCACACATGAAAATGTTGTGGTCAATGCAAAATTTGTTTCACTTTATAGAGATTATTGCCATTTACTGTGAACAGCTCTCTGGCACAAGCAGACAGAGATCAAGTTAAAGAACAAGTGAACTGATCTTTAATTTCATTACCAAAACCAATGACATGATTTTGATAACCTTCTTGATTGTGAACTCAGCTTCCTTATTTTTGCTGGCTGGAATAGCCATTCAAATTATGTCAAATACAAATATTTTTCCAAATCCATGTACATGCAACCAAAGGATTTTGAACTTAGGCAAAGTGATAAGAAAAGAAAGGATTACTGCAGTACAAGAATAAGTGGTGAAAACTCAGCCTTAGTGGAAAGACATAAATTTTTGTCTGCTCCATTCCTTTTAGCTGCAAACACAGCAACCCCCTCTAAGTCAACTCCCAAACTCTCTTAGAGAAGTTAGTGACTTTTCCTGACAAGCAGAACTGAGAGAGCACCAGTGGGATTCTTTCAAAGATGTGAAATCTCTTTACTACAGGTACTTGGGGGAATTCATTATCAGCTTCATGCCTTTCCTATAACAACAGTCTTCCTTCAGGGGAGGGAATCTTTAATATGTTGTTGAAACTGTGGTAGGTCCCTCAGTGACTGAGTGCCATACACTCTGAACCACTAATTGAAATATCATTTTAACCAATCTTACCAGAGATGCTTTGGTTCTCCAGCTGATACCTCAGTAATTATCGTAGGCATAAAACTGCCTCAGTTTGCTGCTCATGTGTCTCAGTTTGCTGCTTTTGTTTATCTTCTTCCTTCATCTCCATATTTATATGGTTTGCTTTGATACAAAATTACTTGATACACGCAAGACTGGAAAAGGTAATATATGAAAAGGTCAAGCATTATATATGATACATAAATCCTGTTTCTTGATTGTATTAAAATGATAGTAGAAAACAGTTTCTTTTGGAAGCCTGTTAAGTTTTAGCGTGCAAATCAAATCTCACATGACCTGATCAAGACTGAAAAATTGATGTATAATTGCTTTAATAGCTTGTCAAATAGGTGGTCAGTAAAATACCTACACCCAGGACCAGAACCCCTAAAAAGAGACTCCGTGTGTCCAAACTATGGGAACTGGTTTCCCGGTTTACCACCAGAAGGCAGATAATCTCTAGTGTCTATTGCCCTTTAACTACACATGGCACTAATCTAGTCCTGGCCATTCTGTGTCCCTATGCTCCCAACCATGGAAGTCTCAAAAATGAGGAAGAGGTACAAATACATAGTAGAGATTAAATAATAGTTCACCATTACTTATTAACTTTGGGGGTGAGGAGGGAGGGGAGGAATGATGTAAAAGGCATTTGTATGACAACACTTCAATAGAGCTGATTTTTTTTTTTTATTATTTTTTATTTTCTTGACTGCCTTTTTACAAGTAGGGTGTACATGTCAGAACCTGGTGACATCCGGGCCTATGATAACCTTGCCCATTGAAATTGTGGGAGGAAATATGTAAAATAGTATTTTTTTGCTTAGAAAAAGTTCTTTACTTCCAGGTACTTCCTTCGCATGTACATGGCTGCCTGACGAACAGGAACCCTTGTTACAGTCTCCTCCACTTCGCACACCACCTAGTGCAGTGCTGAGAATTAATTGTGTCTATACAAAGAATCATCCATTTTGATTGCAATGCTAAAAAGCTTAAGTACAACAACCTTTAACCAGCTGTTTTTACAAAAGTAAATGACTATTTATTATATTCTTTATAATTAATGAAGACCAAAGTACTTACTATGATGAATGCCAATAAATACCCTCTAATATGCAAAAAAATTTCCCATTTACATTTTAATGAGATTTGAAATGTTAATGAATGAAGGGAGTCTAGTAATTAACTTGGTGAGTGTCTCAAATAAAAGTGAACTTTGTTAGATGAATTAATATTAGTTCTTCATTAGGATGCTCTAATAGCTGAAAATAATTAATGTTTTAGATAATATTCTGAAAATAAATAAGTATTTGTTCACAATTTGTCAAATATTTCTTAATTGTAAACAATGAGCTCATCAGTAACATGTGACCTTTCAAATGCATTCCACATTTAACACAAATAATAATACTCATAATACACCCTTTTTTAGTATAGCAAAGAATTTTAAGTAATTTAGTAATTTTAAAAAAAAAAATAAACAACAACACAACAAACCTTTGTATTCATTTGCTTTCCATTAGGTTTCTTGACAGATGCTGAAATGAGGCTCAGTTGAAGCTCTATTATTTTATTAAGATGTTTAATGTAAGATCACTAAAGACAAATATGAGCCCAATTATCTTTCTGTGACAGATTTATGGCATCCAGTAAGGAAATTAATGTCCAGTACAGTTACCTGTTTTCATTAGTAATTATTCTGTGAAAAGTTCACTTTCTGAGTGCTTTCATGCGCAGATATGTAAAAGGCACTGGGTTTGCTCCGTACACACCCACCAATGGACAAAAAACAAAAGAGGACTCAACAATTTGTACATCTGAACAGTTTGCTGCCAAATTGAATGGGGAAAAAAGGGATAAAATGAGGTGTTCTTTTTATTATTATTCACCTCTTACTCCCTCCCAAAGTTTTTTTTGTTTGTTTGGGTTTTTGTTTGGGGGGTTTTTTTGTTTGTTTTTTTTTTTTGTTTGTTTTTTTTGTTTGGGGGTTTTTTTTTTTTTTTTTTTTTTTTTTTTTTTTTATTATTATTTTTTATTTTAAGTTGAAAAGAGCATTGACAGAAAATTTTGGAGGATTTCTAGGATTGTACAAACCTACTGGATAAAATATTAGAGGATAGATGCCACAGACCTCACTTTTTCACATCTTAGTAAAGACTTAGTGAAATCTAAACAGATTCCAGGAGGACTATTTCCTAAAGAAAGTTTAAAACCTAAAGGTCACATTATGAATACATAAAAATGCTAATTCACACATACATTCAGGAAGGAATATACACAATTT
>VYZT01035322.1:0-26013 GCA_013400735.1 Pomatostomus ruficeps
TATATATATGTGTGTGTGTATGTTTAAAAATCCACTATATTTTGCTTGGTTATTAATTTTCACTGCAACCTCTTAAAAATAATGGGATGTGAAAGGATCTCCCTTTTCTTGCTTAGAGGGAACTAGCAGGTTATCATATGTGAGACTGTGGGGAATCCATATTTATTATACTAGTACTCCTTTTAACTGTTTATGATACAGAAATCCTTGTCAGGTCCCAAGGTGTTCATAGTCCAAGGCCTTGTTTCTTACAGGGGCCACTGAAAGTCCTTGAGAGGACGATAAAGGGAATAGCTGACACTCAAGTATTAACTAGTTTTTACTGAAAGTCCGTTGTCTTATGAACCTCAGACTTTAGGACATAGTTTTCTTTAGACAAGGTGATTGTTCTCCTCAACCACTAACAACATACAGGAACATTTTGTTGGCCAATTTGGGGATAGGGAATAAGACTAAAAGGAGGAAGCCAAGAAAGAGTGAGTATATTTATTTTCCTGTTGTATTTAGTAAAGAAGATGGAGCGAGTAAAATGAACAGGGGAAACTTCCCATCTACTGGTTTTCTGCTTTTCTTTATTGAGAATACTCTGTGAAAAGCAATGAAATACACAAAGCAGCCTAATGCAAAGTGTCTGTCACAGGCCAGTGTCATGTCTGGCAGCCAGTGTGCCCTCATCTCTGATGAAGGGATCATAATAATGGTCAGTCTGCATGGGTTATGCCCGCTGTCCTGTAAACCCAAATATCAGAGTTCTCAAGTTCTTGGCAATATTCCCCATTAGATGCACCTGCACTGGGTTGTTTTTTGTCTTCATCATCTAGCTTAATATCTGATTTTTTTTCTGTTTTTAAAGGCAAAGCAATCTCTTTTGCTATGGATCATAATGAAAAAAATAGGATGAAATAGACATCTGTACAGTGATAAAGAGTACTCAGGTCTTAAATTCCCCTTGACTCATTCTCAGCCACTTCCTATTTTATGAAAATGAAGAAGATTGGAGACATCTGCACAGTTTGTTTTTGGTTTTTCCCCCAAAGGAATGTACAGTTGATTTGCCTTTTCAATATGTCACCCTTTTTTGGTAGTAAAACATTCAAGGAGTCATTGAGACAAATACATGTGAATTGTGTGTCTTGAATTTTAAATCCTACATATTCAGAAGCAGTTCTTGTTTCAGAGTCAAAAGCAAATGTTTCTAGTGTTAGCAGAGATGATCTAAATCTATTATGCTTTGTGAAGTCAGTGCACGCTGAGAAGCATGTAAGATAGTTAGAAAATTGCTTGGCAATTACCACCTCCAGCCCACAAAAAAATTTCAAAACCCTGTGAAAAACCCGCCTAGAAACACCACAGAAAATGATAACCAAAGCAGCATAGAATTATGTGATAAATAAACTCCCTGTGAATAAATTTGGTAGTTCTGCTATAAATAATGGGCTCCAAGCATTTGGCCGTAAGCTCAGTGAAACTAGTTTACAGCATTTTCATGGCTTTCCATGACTTTTGAGTGGGGTACAAAATATGGTTCCGCTCAAGGGTTAGGTTTCATTACCTCAGTTTCAAACAGGTACAAGCCACTGGATAAGGTGTAATACAGTGTTAAAGCAAAATCTTTCAATATTATTCATTAATTTAGACAATGTTTGATTTTTGTTGATATAGTAAGTTTTCAGCCTTTCTGAAATTCAAGCTTTGCACAGCCAATGGATCTGTAAAAACAGCACACTGAAGATGATGTAGACAGGAAGCATTGACAATAAGGAGTGAAGTCATTGACTTGGGCCTTGTGGAGTATCTTCACCAGATCAGATTGTGAAGTTTGTCTGCTGTAAGTAGTTCCTTCAAAACTTGGCTCATGAGCTAACTGCCTTCTGATAGACCCATTCCCTAACAGGCTTCTTCTATTTGCAATTAAGGAAACCCAAAAATGTTAATTGAAATGTGGGAACAGCCTGAATGGTTTATAATTTCATTCTAGGGAATAGAATGCAGTAAATCAAAGCTAGTAGTCAGTAGCCTGTTATTGTAAATGTTTTAAAAATAGTCTTGAAAGAATGTTTACCTTTTCACTTAAGACAGTTATTCACTGAGATGCTACCTTGTGGTAAGCCTAAAGTAAGGATTTAGCAGATCAAGCATGTTATAATCAAGCAATGATCAAAGTTTGGAACTGAGAAGAAGTATCCTTTCAGGCTTTTTGTTTTGGGGTTTGTTTTTTTTTTTTCCTGCTATCCTAAAACATGGTTTTCTTGTTTCATTGCTTTTTTAAAGGAATAAGTAGAAATGAATACTGTTTCTGTTGGGATGCTATCCTAAGTACCTTGCAGGCATTATACCCAAACTCTGGTTTAAAAAAATGTATCTTAAGCCACATTTTTTCAGTCTTTGATCTGCAATGCACAGATGATAATGATGCCCTGGCCTTAAAGCATTTAAAGGCCTGTTTAACAAATAATTTTCTTTTATTCGAGCATATGAATTACAAGTGTTTGGACTGAGCTTTTTTTGACATCATTTAAGATTTCAAATTTTTTTAATGTTCTCTTTGTAATAAGCTATTTACATATGGCTTTATTTGTTGCCACCCTGCAGGTTTAAGGAAAGACTGGATGTGGCACTTAGTGCTGTGGTCTGGTTGACAAGGTGGTGTTGGGTCATACGTTGGACTCCATGATCTCAGGGGTTTTTTCCAACCTAACTAGTTCGGTGTTTCTGTGTGATTCTCTTATTTCTTCAACGTGACAATGGCATGTGATATTTATAAATTACACTTTGTCTTTTAATTAGTGCCCTGTCTTCAGCAGAGGTCTTGGATACTAGCTTAAGGGTTTGTCAACCATTTTGTAGAACCAGGAGGAGCTATTAAAACAGAGGTCTGATACCTTGGTGAATGGAAATTAAAATTTTATCTGGTTAATCCTGAATTGAATCTAACAGAGAACACAAAACTTTGTGTGCCTGGCAAAGAACAGGCGTATCTTTCTACTTGTTGTTTTGTATTGATCTGGTTTAGAAGATGAAAGTAAGAAGCAATACTATGCAATGAGCTTTACAAAATACAGATATGGCACACTGAAATGATATGACTTTATGAATGCTTTCCTATCTTATATAAATACAACCTGTTTTAAACACTAGCACTAGGTTATTGATGAAACAAATACAAGTGCTAAACTTGGTGATTTTCAGAAATGCCTTTGATTATTTCTAAGTCCTTGTGAATTTAGTTCTTGGAGGTTTTTTCCTGAAACCTTACCTCTTTTGAAAGTAACTTTTGAACTTACATCATTGACGTTTGTGTCCTGCTAAGGTGCAGGTTCTGTTGGCTGAAAATATACAAACATATTAACATATAAATGAGTGCACTCAATGTTATTTTCTTACATGCTCATGCAGTACTTTCTTTAGCACAGTTACAAGACAGCAGTAACCTGCAAAATACACTGTACTGTGTGAATTTCTGTCTATACATTTTTGTAGTACTGGTAGTACATGGTGCTGCTGCCATGGAAAGAATGTGTCAGATACTATCCAAGGACATGTGGAAATGGACAGGCTAGATGAGAAACCATACCATCAGTTATAATACGAACATATGTTCCTACAAAAATCATCTGCAAACCTATGCTTTTGCACATGGCAAATCAGAATGGGTATCTCTAGACAAACTCTAAAAGTCTGTATTTAAGTCAGGTATGCACTGTCTTCACTCTGCAACATTTTTGACCTCATGTTGGATAGTGTCTTTTTCTGGCAGGAGGTTCTGCAAGTCTTCCCTTGGTCATGTTCCGCTGCCCACCTAGCCCTCATGCATCCTCCAAATAGAAACCTTTACCTCTAATACCTTGACAGTATACCCAGCAGTATATTGGACATCTTCCCTTGCATCTGGAAAGCATAATTATCATGCAGCAATAATTCTTAGAATGGACTATACCAAGTATCTTAGTTCAGCTACAGATCAAAATCAAATGCTGCTTTATTTACTTCTTGGTTTCTCATCATATACAGTCTGTGTACATGTATTTTTCCCATTGCTGAGATATGCAGTGAATCCTAGCCACGGACATCTGTCATAACTGAAGCCTGCATTTAGATCTTTCTGTCAAGCACCACTTTCAGATAATCTGTGTTCTGCCTATACTATTTCCTGTCATACTTTAAAGGGAAATGATATGCTGTGGTTTTCTGGGGAGCTATGCACAGTTCAGATGCTGAAACCCGGTATCCCAGACTTTGTGACATTCAGATGCTGGATGTAATGACCTCAAAATCAAAGCACACTAATGTGGATGACACCCAGACAATGACAGAAGTATACAATTCTTACTTGCATTTATTGAGACATCCCCTGTGCCATGGGAAAGGGGAGACATTGGTAAGGCTTTTGAAACTAGCAGACAAGACTGGTTAAATTGCCTCAAAACTGGTGGTAGTATGCATCCGAGAAAGACATGGGTAGGATTAGTACAACTTGCTCATGAGTTGCATCCAGCATTGTGAGGCTTCTTGCTGCCACTCTGTCTGTAAGCTACTAGAGTTCTGGTTTGGGATATCTCCTTCTCATACTGGGTATGCCAGTTATGGTTTTCCTCCAGCTTCCACAGAATGACTTCTGGTATTCCAGTGGAACTTCAGTGAAGGAAATATTACATTACAGAACAACAATGTTGGATTACTGTGTTCAAATTGAGATTTAATAAGTAGCAAATTTTTTATAATATCTTCTGGTATAATTACTGTTTTTAGAAGCTGATATTTTTCAATGAAAAATTTCAACCTGGGGTAGTCCATTAAAAGTATGGACATTAGAGTTCAAAACATACCAATATTATTCTTATTAAACAAAAAAAAGAGGTATGACCTTTATTTTCTTTGTTATTTTATGGAAAGCTGATGACAATTGGTGTTCAGTTCTTAAAATAACAAGAAAAATCAGAGATCAGACTTAAACTCATGATGCCTGAAACACTCCTCAGGACTCATGTTGAAGGTCTTGACAGTTCATTTACATTTGAGGAGTTTATTCCTATACTACAAGTCTTTCTTAGAAAGTAAGCATATGATTAAAGATAACATTATTTTTCCATTGTTTTCTTCCTGTAATTACTGTGCTAACAAGAGAGGCAGAAATTCAGCAGTTTATTACAGACATTGCATTAACTTTAGCTCCCTCTTTAAACATTACACTCAGTAACAGTCACACTCATGACCTTATGCATAATAAGCATGATGAACTGAGTGAAAGTTTTGAAGAGCCAACATTGAAAACACTGGGGACACTGGAAATACTATTTTCTTACGGAAACAAAGTGACGAAAATCTAATAATTTCTGACTTCACCAACAGTTTTCCTCTCCATGCTGTGCCCTGATTGTATTTCAAGTGGATGAAGCATGCAAGCCAGTCAGCTCTCTGGGTCCATAAAAGTGAGAGGGGCTGTAAACTTAGCTCAGCTGTACAAGCAAACCTGCTGTCTGGCATCAATTCCACTTGGTGTAAGTAGGAAATCTGAAACAACTGCAGCCTTCATGGTAGAATATTCATGCGGAGCGGATAGTGAAATGCCCAGATTCCTCATTTAAACATGGAACATTTTGATACTTTGAGCCAGCAGTGTTTCGCTTTTGAAAAGGGAATCCTGATAACCTGCTTGTCTTCACATCATAAGATAATAAATGTAAATAATTTTATACATCACATCTGTTAATTTAGTTGATGAATTTTCTTCTGCTTTGTTGTCAATGTTTTTGCAGTCCAGCCTCCTCATGTGGGGAGAAGATGTCTTGACCTTTATATTACATGCAATCTCTTTAATCTATGGAAAAGCCATGGTAAACCTCAGTAGAAAATGTTATGACAGCCTTGAGGACCTGGGTCTTCATTTTGTCTTGGGAATGGTAAGTTGCTCTTGCTTGTTCTCTCGTCTGGAGTAGTGTTGAAGCATGTGCAAATATGTGCAAACTTGTAAAAATTCAGGTGCCTTTTGGGCTAAACCTTTGTTATGATCAGAATAAACTGAAGCGTAAAATATATTCTAAGCCCTCTCTTCAAAATAATGACAAGAAGCATTACTTAAGGAAAAGAAACAGCTGTGTGCCTCAGCAGCAGATGGGTATGCTTGGATGTTACATAGATGAAATTACATTTATTGTTCTTGTTTTTAAAGTGGGCCTATTAAAGTGTTGATACCAGTTTTAAATGATTAAATTTTGCATGTTAGAGATTAGTCTTATCCTGTGTCACTGTCAAAAGTGCCAAGAAAAGAAATTTATCTCTGCCTTTTATTTCTGTACAGAGCTACCCTGAGCTACAAATGCAACTGGGCTGGAAAGCCCAAGGTGGTTGTCGTAGCCCAAGTTTCTGCTCTATGAGAAGATGAAAGAGAATGCATTATATTATCTTTTTCTTCACTGCAGAAAGCAGGGAAAAATAGATGTATATTCCTTGAAAATATGGCAATAGCAATATGGAATGTTTTATTTTTTGTGGTTATGCCAAACACAGTACCATGTATGTAATACCAATAAATAAAAGAATCCAAGTAGAGACAGGGTACCATTTCCTCTCTCAAGGAGTATTTAGAGCTTCTCTCATAAGCATGATTGAAATGCTTTCATTAACCATAGCTCAGCACAGCATTGCTATCTCTAAATTTTGACTAATTAAGCCAGAGAAAAGAAAGAAAGAAAGAAAGAAGGAAGGAAAGAAAGGAGAAAAGAAGGAAGGAAAGAAGGAAAGACAGAAAGAAAGGAGAGAAGGAGAGAAGGGGAGAGAGAAAGAAAGAAAGAAAGAAAGAAAGAAAGAAAGAAAGAAAGAAAGAAAGAAAGAAAGAAAGAAAGAAAGAAAGAAAGAAAGAAAGAGTACTATTTCAACTCATGACAATTTTTTCGTCTCTTCCATGAGATTCTATTGATATAGTGTAGATTAAGAAGTACGCCACAGCTGGTATTTTTCCAACTGGAAAAGGAAAATGGCTGTTTGTAATCCACATGGGATGCTTCGCTTCAGCCACATCCTGTTGGGAATGGGAATACTGAGACAGATTTGTCTTAAGGATCCGTTAAATTAGCTCCTGTTTTTTGAAATCATGCTGAAAAATATGCTGGAAGAGATTAAAGACATACTTCAATGCTGCTGGTGTACCTGAACCCTTAGTAACAACTCTTTCAGCGTAATCTTTCATCATTGCCTCAAAAGCAGGGCTACATCATGCAAGGTCTATGTAGCAGAGAAAATATATGGGCATTTTTCCTGGCCCAGAGGCAGAATCATCCCATGTCCTTGGAGGCTGAAGGTGGCAGAGTCATGGTCAGGCAGATGAGTCAGGCTCAGGAAGTAACAGCTGGTGAATGAAGAGACCTGGGCATGATATAAGCAGAGCTGTGATAGAAAGAATGTAATTGAATTAAAGTTTAGCAATTTCTTTTTGTTTCATCATTGATGAAAAAGTTTTTTATCTATTTTAAATCACCTGAAGAAAAATTGCCAACCACCAAAGCACAGACCAGAATAACAATTCCAACAAAAACAACAACAAAGATTTTTGCTTCTGTAAGTTTTCTGTTAGAAATTTTGCAAAAAATTACCCCTAACTAACCACTGAAGGATATCTCTGCCACTATCTTGCAAAGCTAATCCCAACACATATAGAATCACAGAACAGTTGAAGATGGATGGGATCTCTGAAGATCACCTGTACCATGACACCTTGCTCAGAGCTGGCTTGGGTCATAGTCCCATCAGGGTTTGAGAATTTCCAAGGGTGGAGACTTCACCACTGGGCAGCCTGGTCCAGTGCATGACCAACCTCATCACAACAAAGGGTTTACTGGTGTTTGAGTGGTATTTCCTGAAATTCAGTTTGTGTCCATTGTCTTTAACTGGGCATCACTGAGAAGTCTATCTTCTTTACACCTTTGTCAGATATTTACAGACATGCCTGTCAGCTTCTCCAGACTTTATAGCCACAACACTCTCTCAGCCTCTCCTTGTATAAGAGATGCTCTGGTTCCTTAACCATTTTCCTGGCCTTTACTCTGCTTTCTCCATTATGTCCCTGTGACACTTTTAATGTGGAGAGCAGAACTTGTCCAGAACAAAGATGTGTCTCAGCAGTGCTGAGCAGAGGGTAAGGATCACTTCCCTCCACCTCCTGGCACCTTCCTAATGGTCCAGAGGAGGCTGTTGGCCTTCTTTGCTGCAAGAGCACACTGCTGAGTTATAGTCAGACACTGTACACAAGGACTCTTCAGGATTTCCTCTGGAAAGCTACTTTCCTGATAGTCAGTATCCGGGTGTGTGCTGGTGCATGGGCTAGCTTCTCCCTGGGTCCAGGGCTTGACATTTCCCTGTGTCAGTCTTCATGAGATTTCAGTCAACCTATTCCTCCAGCTGGTCCAGGTACCTCTGGATGGGTGGTCTAGCAGCCACCCCTCTCAGTTTTGTGTCACCCGTAAACTCTGTCTAGTCTTTATGAACATTCATGAAGGAATGAGATAGTACTGGCCCTAGGATCCACCCGTGGGGCACATTGCTGTTGACTGACCTGCAGCTGGACTTTATGCTTCTGAACACAACTCCTTAAGCCTGGCAGTTAATCCAGTTCTGATAATGTTTCACTGTCCATTTATCTGACTTCAATAGTTATAAGAGACTGTGTCAAAAGTGTTGCTAAAGTCAACAGTAAACAAGAGGTACTGGTGTCCCTCATCCACTGAGACAGACACCTCATATAAGGCTAAGTGTGACCTTGTCCTCATAATGTTGGTCTTTACTGCATTACAGAGGAACATCTTCAAACCTTTGGAGAACTCCCTAAAGTTAGTTATTATCTGTAAAAGTAGACTGGCAACCAGCTGTTTAGAGTACAGAAAAAAGCAGATTTAAAATTACTTTTTTCAGGGCATGTGAAAGGTCAGTGGCAGAAAAGGAACTAGAATACAGATTTCATTACAAAGACTTTTTCAGTGCCATGTTTACTACTTCCTAAAACCAAAGAAATGAGGGAGAGTCACCATATAAAAGAAAAAACCAAACCAAACCCAAAATCCAAAACCTACAGACCCTGGAAACACTGACCTCAAGTGTTTTGCATTTAAAACAGTTACAGAGACTTGTTATTGCCCTCTTCATTTTCATTGCCTCAAACAGAGAAACTCATTGTCCTGGCAAACATTCCTTTTCTCTGTCTCTGTCTTTTTATGTATCACAAAGTATTGTCCTGAACTACCAATTTTGTACTCAGCCACTGAATGCTTGAAAGATTATGATTTTGAATCTTTGACAATGTATGGGTTCCTTTCCGTTCATCTGCAGCCACTAGGGTTCTACCTCACAGCAGACTTGCTGCAGATGAATGTGGCAAAGGCAGAGCACCCACATTGTGCCAGCCTCACACACATGGAATTATGTAAATGCAACCTGTATATTAATGAATGTAATGGAAACACATTGTGAAGCATACAGGAATAATGCTTTTAAAAGACACTTTCTAAGATTTTTCAAACAGCACATCTGAGGTAATGTTGTTGGGAAATCAGAGCCATGTCTTAGGTAAAAACAAACAAACAAAAAATCCAACCAACCAAAAAAAAACAAGACCCCAAAAACCAAACCAAACAAAACCAGGAAAAAAAAATTATAGTCTCAACAATTCAGTTGTAGATGATTGGAATATTACCAGCTGGGGTGGGGCAACCTCAGATATATGGACAGACTGAGGAACAAGATGCTGCAAAACAGCCCTGCAGAAAGTGCCCTGGGTTTCCTGATCGCTGGCACATTGAACATGAGTCAGCAGTGCCCTGGCAGCCAGGAGGGCCAAGCGTGTCCTGGGGGGCATCAGGCCCAACATCACCAGCCAGGCAAGGGAGGGGATTGTCCCACTCTGCTCTGCACTAGGGGGGGGCTCACCTGAAGTGCTGGTTTTGGGCACTGCACTATAAAAAATATATTAAACTATTGGACAGCGTTCAAGGGAGGGCCATGAGGATGATGAAGAGCTGTGAGGGAAAGGCACGAGGAGTGGCTTAGGTCACTTGGTCTGTTCAGCCTGGAGGAGACTGAGGACAGACCTCATGGCAGTTACAGCTTCCTCATGAGGGAATGGAGGAGGGGCAGGCACTGATCTCTTCTCTGTGGTGACCAGTGGCAGAACTCAAGGGAATGGCCTGAAGTAGTGACAGAGAAGGTTTAGATTGGGTATTAGAAAGAGATTCTTCACTCAGAGGGTGTTAGGGTACTGCAACAGGCTCCCTAGGGAAGTGGTCACAGCACCAGCCTGACAGAGTTCAAGAAATGTTTGAACAATGCTCTCATCAGACACATGGTGTGACTCTTGGGGATGTCATTTGCAGGGCCAGGAGTTGGACTTTGATGATACTAGTGAGTCCCATCCAGCTCAGCATATTCTATGATTCTATGATTTTTATGAACTAATAAAGGGAGCAAAAATATTAACAATAGAAAAGAATGTTTATAGAAGAAGAAAGACATTCTTACAATCACTGTGAACTGCTGAATATTTGAGTGTTTGCATATTTTTCACTGCATTTTGTCTAGAGAAGAAAAAATAATTTGATTGTGACTTCTCTACACCTTTAGCAGACCAATACTCTACATTGGATCTTCAGGGATATTAGCTATTCAAAGCAGCATTTGTATTTCCAACATTGTTTTACAGTACAGGACAGTGTCTGCTTGGTGGAAGACACGCTGTGCTTGCCTGAAGAACAGGTAGCCAGGAGTTCTGCTTCATTGCTGGAAAATGTTAGGAGCTCAGCATGAATCAAAAAGAAAAAAGAAAGCCGACATGACAACCACCCCACATGAGCAGGCCTTGTCACCCTCAGTGTGCTGTTAGCTTTGATTTGAGGCAGCCTGGGAGAAAAATAGCTGGTTCAGACACTGTGGACTCTCTGCTCTCTGGTGGGGGAACGGGTAAGTGAGAATGTAAAAGTGATTGTTCCAGCCTTTGGAAAACCACACTGAGCAGCAGTCCTTCCACCCTGTGATGTGAAAGTACTTCTTTCAACACAGCTCTTTGCACTGATGTCTTTGCAAGCTGAATGTTACCTTCTCTGATCTTTCTGATCCTGAAAGAAAAAAGATAACACTTCACATTTTGTTTTCACTTTTTCCCTTCCTCTTATCACACACAGAGTGCCTGTTGCCTATAAAGGCTACTACAAAGCCATGAACATCTAACAGTGGCATGCAAGCTGTGTTGGCTGTAATGTGTTATTGCTGCAGCTGTCTGACATTATAAAGAAGTGGGGGCAGGGACCAGTAGGCCAGGACACTGCAACAGGAGCTGAGATGGGGAACCAATCCCCACTGCCTTCACTGCACACAAGCTCTGCAACATCTGCAGGATCAGACATAATTCTAAAACTGAGCTCGGAGCTCTGAACTCTTACTGTAGTTTGGTTCTGCTGTCTCTGTGCAGCATAGGCTTAAAAAAAAGCTTGGGCTAGCTGAAAAGAAGCTTGCCAGAGACATTCTCAAATTCATGAGAAAGGAGTCCCAAGAGTTGGGGAGATCCTTTGTAAATTACTTGCTGGCATGGCTGGGTTTCATCAGAGATGAAATCAGAGATCAATAAAAACCTGTACTCTCTACGTCTCTGAATCTTGCCCTAGAGAGCAAAAATGTACTTGAAGTTATCTTCAGGCATACACAAATACATACACACAAATTATGGTAAAAAATTCTGACGTGTCAGAATCACAGTTACTCAGAAAAAAAAAGAGTGTATCATGACACATAACTAAGCCATCTGCTTTTGAGCCCAGTTAGTCCCACAAATTTTTCCTTAGTAAGTTAAAGTGCACAGTAACTTTTGCTCCCTTTTTAGTAGCCAGCATAGTCTTCTGTGCACTTTGTTCTGGTGTGTATAATCTCAAAATATTCCAAAAGAAATTCTATTATACAGTAGGGTTCTTTGTTGTATGCTGTTGGGATCTAGGAATTGAAAAGATTCTTTAAACAAGTTGATCATAAGGAAAGGAATAATCTGTACTGCATTCATTCAGTGTGAATTGTCAGTGTACTCTCACTCAGGTATTTTGTGCATGCAGTTTCACACAGCCCTTCAAATTCATGCTCATATAAACTTGTATGAGCACATATGTTACTCTTGAACTGAAAAAGTAGTCTCTAAAGAAGGCAAAGGATGGTAATGACCTTTTGCTATGCTGAAAGGACTACTAATGGTTGAAATGGTGCAGTCTCAAAGGGATATAGGGAACAATGCTGAACAGGCACCTATGTACAGATAGATGTTTCCTTTTCAGCTCTGAGTGTAGCTACAGCTCAGTGGGGTGGTTATCACCATATCTATATGGTTATAAAAGCAAAAAATATCTATCTGTTATATTGTTTGATTTCTGGAAATACATAGCAGATGTATTGCCTGGCAATGAAGGTGAAAGGTGTTTGCAACATTCAGCTGTGTGTCTGTCTCTTGAGCAATTTGACATCTTTCGTTCTTCCTTCCTCAGGAATTGTTTCATGCTCAGAAGGCATAGTGTGAGCATATGCCTGTGCACACATGATATTTCACCCTGACTATGAAATGAAAGTGGCTGTCTCCTGTGCTGCCTTAAATCCTCATTACTTCCTAGGTGGAAAAGATAATATATGTACATTTCCAAGTTATTTACTTGACTATAACCACTGCATCTAATGGTTCTAGTGCTCTTTTTAAATAAAAATAAATATGAAGGTCAGAAAAGCATAACTGATGGTGTATGGAAATAAGACAGCAAACAAAGCAAAAGAAAGATGGAAGCTGTCTCATCCTGGGCTCTTCCTGGTCTGAAATCCAGCTGTAGGTAGCTCCTGAAGCATCTGCCTGCAGGCACAGATTTTCCTTGTCCAGCAATAAGGAAATCTTAGAATGATTCAAACCTGTCGATTTTCATGTTGATCCTGTTTTGCTTCACCAAGGGGTTCAGTGTGAGATACTTATTGCAGTGTGTGATGATGTTTAGCTGTCTTGGAAGCTGGCCTGGATTAGAGAAAGCAGCATGACTGGTCTGAGGGCAATTTACACTGTAATACAGGCACTGCCTCTTGGGTCACATCTCACATAATTTGTACTGATAATGCTGCTTCCCTCTCTCCATTCCAGTTTTACAAGGTCTCCATGACAACTACAGTAGCTATATATTTGGTAAAACATTATTCCTGTTAAAGTGTTTCCAGTTGTGTTAGTCCTGAAGCAGCAAAATCCAGGACCATTCATACCACAAGAACAGACAAATGTCTTCAAACTGCAGTGAGTCCTTTCTGTGGATGGGAGAAACGACTGATAGAAGCCTCTTTTTCTGTGAATTCACTGTTCCTGCTTGGATGTCACCTAGCTGTGGCTGTGAAATACAGCTGTGAAATACAGCTGTTCCCCAAGTGTCAACACGGGAAATACCTAACCTTGTATTTCCTGCAAGCAGCACCCAAGGTTTAGAGCAAAAAATTAAGATCTGCATACTGTATTTTGCAATATGCGTCAGAACTGGCCAAAGCCTGTCTGCCCATTAAGCCTCTCTGGGCTGATGAACCTTCTCTTTTATTCTAATTTTTGCTTTTTAATGCAATGATATAAGGGTAGAGGGGTCATTGTTTACCTGTCTTTTGTGTTGTTTTGTTTTCCTCTGGTAATTCTACATTCATCCATGTTATTGCATTTTGCATCCACAAAGTACGGACATAAATTGTGCATTCATTTTTGTTTTCCCTGTAGCAACCAGTTTGAAATCCATTGGGCTGTGTAGGAAACCAAATATCACTGTCGTGGTACATATCCAGAATAGTTCAGGGCAGAGAAGCAGCTGCTGCTTTGGGTCTGAGAAAGCCTGTTGCTCAACACCAGTTTGCTATGGACCTAGTGAGACTAATTGTGTGCAAGTGGTTGAAGTTCTATTTGGTGGGATGCTCTCTCCTCTGGTGAGGGATTGGGGAATGGCTGGGAAACCATGAAGGCTGAATCTTCTTAATTTTGTCAGCTTTCAGTACCCATATAAAATGTAGCTCAGTAAACAGAAGTGACCTGTAAAATATGACACTATGTTTACAAATGATTTCTGATGACAACAGTAAAAAAACCCTTTTCATAATAAGGAGAGATGCCATATTTTACCTAAACCAGCTAAAAATATCTGTAATGTGAGCCAGATTTTTTATACCAGCAGGATATACAGGAAAAACCTTTACTTATTTATTAGAGAAGGCTTTCTGTAAAGATGTGTAAGAGTTCAACAATGTTGTATTTGGAATATTTTCTAATGCATCGCTCTTTTCTTTGCTTTTTTTAATAAAAATCATGGACATACAAATATACTTAGTAAAAGTTGTTCATGCATAACAACCACACAATTTTTTGAAATTTTATTGTTCAAAAACAATAGATGCTGAACTAAATCGTGAAGAACTTACTATTTTCTGTTTTTTAACCTGCTGACATGTAATTTTCTACACAAGGCATTAGAAAACTAAAAGCCTGATTTTGAGAACTATTTGACTAATACCTGTTTGTGTGTGATTTTGCATGCCTGCACAATCACTTATTTCCTTGAAGCATTTCGTATAATTATCTGAGAGACTGAATCACAGTTAGTTTGGAAAGCTCTGTCTATGGATAATAGGTATATTCAGATACATGTTTTAACATGATCGTTTCTAGCTGGCTCATTATCCTAAGGAACAGCCTCCCTAGAGCTGTCTGTTAAAGCGGCATCCCTCTGAGGTTTTTGTGTCTTAAAGGAAAAAAGCTAAAGAAGAAATCTGCAGCCTAGTCTCACTGGATTAACTTAAGCCATCTTGCATCACCGGTACAGCCGGTGAAATGGAGACTTTCACAGCCTGGGACACCAGCGGGACATCCTGTTTCAGTTTAGAAATCACCCCTGTGGCCCCCCACCTCCTCACTAATAAAACAAAGGGACCCAAGGAATAATCTCTGGCCGAAGAGGCTGCTTAGACAGTGATTGTCACCCTGGCACCCAGCCAAGCCCAGTGAGCCACAGAAATGGGCCCAGGAGGGGAGCGGCTGGAAAGCAGTCAAAGAGCACCGAAAAGGGAAGTCATTAAACTACCACCATCAACAAAACTCTCACTTGTTCAGTCTTCCTTTCTTCTTGTTCAGCCCCCTCTTTTTCTTTTCTTCTTTTTTTTATTTTTTTTTTTATTTTTTTTTTAAGAATGATTCAATACAAAACTTTCCTCCAGGCTGTAATGAAAGTCCAAATCCGCTTATTTCTATTGCCCCAGTGATGTTGCTGTTGCTCTTTTGTTTTGGTGATTTTTTTATGAACTTTTGCATAACTTGTCTTTATTACTTAAAAAATAAAAATAATAAATAATGACTAGACTGTGAGTTTTTTGCAGAATGAAAGGAAAGGTTTTGTAAGCATGAGTCTTGTAAGTGTCTTTGTGATGATACTCTTACAGTTGCAGAATGATTTATTTGTTCTTTTTCAGAATATAATGGGGAAAGGGAAGAGTGACATTTTTTACCATTTGAATGCTGGATTCCTGCTGGTGGAGTTGATGTCAATACACAGACGAGAGTGAAGCTAAATTCATTTATTCTGTTTAAGAGTCTGTTCTTTAATAATTTTTTTTTTATTCAGAAGAATATAAATACAATGGAGATAGTGATGTTAAACTGTAAATAATTAGAGTGTGTGTACACTGGAAAATTGAAAGGTAAGCTATAGTAATTAAGATTTCACCTCATAAGATTAAGAAATGGTTAGAAGATGTTAAAACCTGCATTCTACAGAGCTTTGTCTTCACAGACAATAAAGAAAAATTGTCCAAAACACAGTGGCTTGTGTGATGTGTGACTCAAAAACCAACCAAGCAACCAACCAAACAAAACCAACCCAGTGTGCTTAGCAAAAGAGGTGACTTGTATATATATGTTGTAACCATAATTAGACCACATGATAGTAATAGCTCAACAGTGAGGGCCTAACAAGCAAAATTAATGAAGCAAGTAATGAATGTTTTGGCAGATGACAGAGAGATAGGCTAGATAGTGTTTACTTTTCCTGAATACTGTTTTTAGTTAGCACCAGGGTGCTTCCTCTGTAGCCATTTGGAGTGCAGCTTTGGAATTGCTCCTTTGACAGAACACAGCACTTAGGGTGACAATTCACCTGTCATCACTTGACATTGTGGAGGAAAGACGCAACTTGAGACATCTCCTAACATATGGCCCAAAAGGAAAAGCTCTTTGGGAGGGGAGGAAACTGAGGGTGTGACTGATCAAAAGTATTGGATTGGATCTAAAAATACCCTCTGAGAGTCGTCTTCATCTGGCTGGCACAGTCACATTATTAATGACAATCTGGTAAGTCTTCTGAACAGATGAGGAACACCCATTTGGTGCAGAAAAACCTTGGGCTTTTTGAGAGTGGCTGTATTTTGTATGCAGAGCCTGAGGTGTTGGGAGAGAGTGGAGGGTGTGTGTGTTTGTGTGTGTGTGGTGTCAGGGAAGGACTTTCTGCATGACAGGAAAACTACAGTTACTGACTGTAGGTGTGTACCTAAAGCACCTCCTGTGGTCATAGGGTTTTATCATGCACAAGGTTTTATGCAAAGTTCCACTTTGCAACCTAAATCTGTCTCTACAGAGAATCCTTGTTTTTTGACTTTAGCTTAAGCTAAAGGGCAATACCAAGTTGAGCCATTTGAAAGACAGAAGTATATTTGACTGCAGTGCCTTTTTACTTACTGCATTACTATGTTTTCACATACAGAGAAATTTCTCAAATCTGCTTCAGATCAGCTCTTTGATTTCATATTCTTCCTTTCTTCCTATTCACAGTCCTTCATATAGTAATTTAGTAGTAAATGTTTTCCTAATTAAATCTCTCAAAATACATATTATGTAAGTTCATTAGCTGAATGTGATGCAAATGAAAATGTACTTGAGTAAATGTATTATGGACACAAAACTCACCATTCACACCATTTCTCCCTCTCCCTATCCACTCACATTTACCCACCTGTTGGTGTACAATAGACCTATGACTTTTTGGCAGCAAGTAGGGTCACTGTGTGGCTGCAGTTGGGGCTCAGAAGAGCACCTGTTGTGCCTTCACTGCAAATTTTCAAACTGATCTCCTCCTGCTTGTAGCCATTTTGTGTATTTTGCCATTGTTCCTGCAGTTTTGGTATTTTTAATTATTTCTGGATGTTGTAAGGTACTTAGTCTTAAAAATAAGGGAGAAGTAAGGCTATTGCCATTTTAAAAGAGCATGTGTGTGAGTTGTGGACATGAGTTCATGTGAGAAAGCAGAGTTGTGGCATTTCTTGCAGACAGGTGTTCTTACAGAACACATGTTTTCCAAAATGTTACTGTCCTACTGAACCTATTGAATTGAGCTACAGCTGGAGAGCAATACCTGCTGAAACTTTGGTCCACAATAGGCTTTTAAAGAAGCATTTAAATCTCCCAGAAGAGATATGAGCACAGAGCTTGCAACTGAGCATGCAAAACCCACCTTTAAGTTAAGATTTGTTGTTGAGTCCCCCATTCCTTAACACAGGATCCACCAAGCTGTCTCTGTCACTCCCCACCACAGCTGGACCGGAGATAAAATACAGGGGGAAATTCATGAGCTGAGATAAGAACAGAGAGAGATCACACGCCAAGTACTGTCATGGGCAAGATGGACTCAGCTTGTGGATATTAATTGCTTTTTTTTGCTAACAAAATCAGAGTAGGATAATATTCTGAAGGAAAAACAGACCTTAAAAACACCTTCTCCCCACTCTTCCCTCCCTCCCAGCTCAACCTTCTCTCCCACAACAGGTCAGGGAGACAGAGAATGGGGGTATGGTCAGTTCATCACATGTTGTTTCTCCCACTGTTCAGGAAGGGGAGTCCTGCCCCTGCTTCAGTGTGGGGTCCCTCCCATGGGAGACAGTTCTCCATGAACTTCTCCAATGTGACTCCATCCCATGGGCAGCAGTCTTCCGCAGACTGCTCCAACATGGGTCAGTCTGCCATGGAGTTGCAGTCCTTCAAGGACAGGCTGCTGCAGCGTGGGTCCCCCATGGGGTCACAAATCCTTCCAGGAAACCTGCTCCAGTGTGGACTCCTCTTTCCCCAGGTCTGCAGGTCCCTGCCAGGAGCCTGCTCCAGCACAGGCACCCCACGGGTCACAGCCTCCTCTCAGGATCCGCCTGCTCCAGCATGGGGCACCTCCATGGGCTGCAGGTGGATCTCTGCATCCCTGTGATCCTCTACAGGCTGCAGGGGCACAGCTGCTTCACCATGGGCTGCACCACGGGCTGCAGGGGAGTCTGGGCTCTGGTGCCTGGAGCATCTCCTGTCCCTCCTTCTGCACTGACCTTAGTGTCTGCAGAGTTGTTCCTCTCACATATCCTCACCCTGCTCTTGCCTGGCTGCAATTACATCTACCCAATTACTTTTTATTTTCCTTCTTAAGTAAGTTGTCACAGAGGTGTTACCACCATTTCTGATTGGCCCAGCCTTGGCCAGTGACATGTTCACCTGGAAGCCAAGTGGCATTGGCTCTGCCAGACATGGGGGAAGCTTCAAACAGCTTGTCACAGAAGCCAGCCCTGTAGCCCCTTCTGCTACCAAAAACCCAGCCATGCAAACCCAATACAATCTCCAAGAGGATTTACAGGCCTACAATTTAAATACTTGTAAATAAATTTCAGGTTATAAATTTATTGCATTTACATGCACCACCTAGTAACATACACCACCAGAAATGGTGTCCACTCACACGTTGCTGGCATTTAGCTTTGTCTTTCAAGTAGAATCCTTTCATCAGTTTTGGTTTTCACAACCCTCTGGCAGAAAGCTCAGCCAGATTCTGTTCAGCCATTGCACAAAAAAAAGTGGTTATTTTTGGGTAAAATGGGAGTTTGGCAGGAAAGGGTTACCTTTGGCCAGGGGAGGTGAAGATTACAACACTTGGAGTCTATATGTGATGGCATGCCAACACACATCATTGTGCTCACGTATTATTTAATATTTAAAGATTGTGTCATCTCAAAATTCAGTTCATTTCCTTTGTGTTGCCTCAGCAGATCTGTCCCTCTGAGGATCAACAGCAAAGAGAGCTGACTTCAGGCTTTTATTTCTATGTACAATAACAGAAGTTGTTTCTTACTGCAATTTTCCAAGCTTTAATGTTGTGAATATGGAAAGAATGGCCCCCCAAATAAGCCATACAGCATGTGTGCTTAAAACTATAAAGGAACTGATGCTGCCTCATTATATAAGCCGTTGACTCCTGCATGTGTTGCTTAAGGTGTCTCAATACAGCCCTCCTTCCAAAACCTCCACAGTTTTCATCAAAATCAGTTTACATCAACCACTGGTGGCCACTCTTTCCTGTTGCATCTTTCCTTGTCTTCACAGCTTTGGGACAAGTTTAGGTGCAAGGTCACCACAGATTAGTGTGGCTTCAGCTAACACTGAGCAAGCACATGGGACCATAGGTGGTCAGGCAAATGTAAGGAGGCAATCGACAATCCGGTCTGGAATCAGCACAACAATTGTAGAGCAACAGGTGAGAGTGGACTGGAGACTGAGGAATTAGCCATGTTTTTCTCCCAGTTATCTTTAGTCTAAGCTAGTGGACTTCTAATGCGTGCACTTTCTTCTTCAAACCAGTACTCCCCATAAGTGGCCTCTTTCTTTTCTTCACAACAGTGAACTATGACACGCCTATCTGGAGGGCAACTCACATGTGCAGATGCAAATTTGTAAGTGTCCTTGATGATGAAACAAATCAAGAACTATTAAGAGAACAGCAATTCCTTTTCTTCAGAAATGTCAACCAGAATCATAAACGAAACTTTTCTGGGAAAAAATGGAAGAGAGAAGACTAAGGGGCTAAGGTCATGTTTGCAGTATAAAGATGTGCTCAGTATGTTAACTACAGACAGGGCTTTATAAAATCACACTCTCTCCTTAAAGCTATTCCTCAGGCTTCTGCTCAAAAATTTGCTTTGGATTGGGAAAGTCTTCAACAGGAAAGTTTTTGAAAGCCACAGCATTGCCACAAAATATTTCCATTTCTGAAGCTTAATATTTTTCCATGTGAAACAATCTTGCTTGGTTTGTTCTGTTTTGTTGCACTTTTCAGGATCAATTTCTGTTAGCGCTTAACCATCAGAAGGGACCGAAGACACTGCAATTCTAACATCAGCAGTCCAAATGCCCTTGTGAGGCAGTTTAAAAAGACCAAAGGAGGAGATTAAATATGGATTAGAAGCATGAAATAAATGAAAGCGGCAGGGGCAGAGACAGGTGAAGGAACGGGAAATAGCTGCCCAGTCTTTCTGTTGGGTTGGAAACAGAAGACTGCTGAGTGCATGCTTACTCTTCCCCTTGCTGCAGCTGCTTCTTTCTTGGCTTGTCATGTTTCCTCACTCCCTAACCTTACTCAAACTGCCTTACTGTGAGTCAGAGGCATTTTTCTTCCATCTCCACTGCTCTCCAGGGCCATCTGTTGACTCTTTTTCAGGTCCTTTTCATTCTGCTCTTCTCCTGCCCCCTTGAGCCAGCACTGAAAGAACCAATGAGAGAAGGGGTTCCCAAACCAGAGAAAAGGGAAGGAAGAAAATTTGCCTTGGTTTTGCCATCTCTGTTGGCTCTTCAGAAAATGGAGGTAATATGAATATGTAAAATACCTGTAAGACCCTCCTGTTTTGCCTTTAAAAAATTCCTTGCAGTGTACATACTTAAGGTTTTGTGATTTTTTTAAAGGTATTTATCAGTATGGTTGTGGGATGAAGAAGGCTAAAGTGAGGCTTCTACAAGTACATTAAACAGAAAAGGAAAGACAAAGAAGGTGTAAACCATGATAAACAATGCTGAAAATCTAATAACAATGAATGAGGGGAAGACTGAAGTAATCAAAAACATTTTGCCTCTGTCTTCAATGATAACCTCTCTTCTCACACCCCTCAAGTGCGTGCACAGCAGGATGAGGACTGAGGGAGCAAATTATAAGTAAAGAACAGTATTCAAAATAAAATATTAAAGTTCAGCCCAGGTTTCTGGAGCCAAACAGTTCCAGACTGCGGGTTGCCCAGAACATTTAAGGACAGAGTTTACACTTCCCAGTAAAGTGTTCTCTGAATGAGTGACTACAAGGACTCTTTGTGGGCAACATCTCCGCTTGAACTATGTGAAAGGCTTGCATTTTACTTATGCATCTCAGCAGTGCTAAGTCTTATTCATGAAAGATTAACTGCTGCCATTCTGCCTGTGCAGTGAGAAGTGTCAATAATAGCCACTGTAAGCGAAAGGTCTCATTTCTTATCAGTATGAGTTAGATTTTTTCCTGGTTTTCTTTTTCCTGTTTTTTTCCTCCAATGTCCTTTCTGGGCAGAAAACCTGTATTTCTCTGCTCGTTTTGCTCTGTTGGCTGGAAGTTCTCACTTAGTGCTAAATTCCTATTGATTCTGTTTGTTCTTCAAAGAAAAGTGACTTCTAGCATCATTATTTGTTGCAGATGCTTTTGGCTGTCAGCCTTTTATACTCAAAGAATTGCCTTATTCTTTGAAGCTGAGAAAGCAATACAGTATTGTGAAAACCTGTTTCAAAAGAAATAGTTGGAAATAGTACCTTTCTGGTTTTGTGCAGCACTTTTGGTCTACAGCTATCACTAGAATAGAGCTGGCACATACAAGTAAAAATGTTCTGTTCAGGACCTCCTGCCAGGCTGATCTAAGAACCCCTAAAGTCAGGGTATGAATAAAGTGAAACTGGATTTAATTCTAAAACTCATTACATTGCATGAAACAGTGACCTGCACCAAGAGATGTCTGAGAAGGTCAGAATAGCACACTAGTGTATATATGACTTAGACAATTATTATGTGCTAGACTAGATGTTCTTAGGCACATCTTTCCCTATTGTCCGAGTGAATAACTTCTTCATATATGTTGCCTAGATGTTTCCAAAAGTCTTGCAAGGTCATGCCTCCGTGCTTAAAATTCTGGTCCCCACTAACTGGTTGTTGCAGGTCTATGACTGCCTTACATAGGGGGCTGCTACCTTGCCTTGTAACTAGTCTGCCTTAAAGGATACAACCACAAAATTATTGATGGCTGAATTGCCCTTGCTGCCCTCACCTTATCTACTGTGCTTTTATGCAGGTGTATTTTACCTGCACAGGATAATTACTTTGGATTGTAATTATCTTTCTGTTGTCATGAATTGTTTATTAGTTATCAAGAGGACAAATGCCAATACTCACTAGAAGAAGCCATGACTAACCTGGTGGTCTGACACACCCATAATCATCTGTAACTTCACTTCTTTATAACAGATTTTGTGTCATCTGATGGACCACGAAAATATGTACAAAGCATTTCCCTTTCTAAGACAGTAAATTATTAAATTTATAATGCAACTTCTAATTCAGGTATTTTTAATAAAAAGGCAAAGCATTTTACTGAGTAGCCTTATGCAGGCAATATGTGACAGACAGCCTTGGGCATCAGGCTGGATTACCAGGTGACTACACATTTTAGGGGCATGCATGAAGATGACACACTGGGGCTGGAATGCTGTGGCCAGCTGGAAGGAGGAATACCAAGGAAAGGGTGATTGCTGGGCTGAAGGACATGGAAACACCGCATTTTCAGGGCCTCTGGAGAGAAGGGGCAATAGTGGTATTTCCAAGCATATGATCTGACACCAGCTCAGGTTAATGGGCATCAAGAGGCATGGTGGGCTGCAGTAATGAATCCAAACTTCATGAGAGGGCAGGCTGAGGTGACCAAAAGTGGTTGTGAAGAGTGCTTGGGAGCCACGGTGGTGGTGAAAAAAGCAGGCTGTCCTTGAATGACTTCTTCTGAGATCTTAACTTCTGCGGAGAGATCACCAGGGGGGAAGCCTGTGAATATTTTATTGTGTGATCCCTTCACAGCTGTAGATAAATAGTGCTGATGTGTGTTGCAATCTAACAAATGGATCATTTATGTCCTCCTTGTGCCATGTGAAATTTGGAGGAACTTTATCTTCCCAGCGATTCTTTCTTCCTCACCCTTCTGGGGGTGGCTAATGAGGTGACAATTAGGAGCTATACTCTTTCATTACTTGTAGTTTCTTAAAATGCTTTGCCTAAAGACGCAGGTATTACCCTTCCGCATGTCATCATGTACCCATCTGGCGTCTCTGGCCCAAATGTCTGTCCTCCACATCTGCTGGATTCAACTTTTCTTACAATTTACCCATGTTCCCTTTTGGCCTCAGACATTTGGCAGTAAAAAGGAGCTTTCTTCTCAGTAGTTTCTGACTCTGGAAAGTATTTGGCAGTGTTCAGGATAATCCTCGGCTCACCTCCATAACAAACTCATTGGCCTCTAGAATGGAATAGGAATATTGGATTCTTTGTCTAGTTCTAGTGTACACTGGCTTTGGACTAATAAACCCCTTCCAAATTTCTTGAAAAATTTGTCAGTTAATCCATCAGCTACTGCTGTGAGCTACCTCTAGCTTTAGACTGGATATAGAGGAATAAAAGATGAAGGAGCTTAAAAAAATGTTCCTGACAACATTTGACTACTTTATTGTCTTCAAATGCTTGACAGTAGTAGTGGTCTCCAAAAGAGTATGCATCTGCAATCATCAGGTATGCATTTGGAAGGTCTACAAGCTGAATTGATTCCAAGACACAATTTCTTCCTGCTTTGACCTTTTGTAGTTTTATGCCCAGCCATCTGTGAGCAGCAAAATTCTCCAAACATTATGGGTGTGTTCAGGATCTGCCTGTTGAGGTAGTACGTATAAATAATAAAGGCTTGAGAGCCCCAGAATGTACCACCAAAGAAAAGGAGTTCTGGTGGAGGGCTCCCAAAACTAAAGAGCTGCCCCCAGAAACAGACGTCACAATAGTTTAACCCAAGTTATGACAAGACTACCGCCGAGTCCCCTCATTGGATACCCAGTTGTCAGTTAATTTCTATATACTCCCCAAGTTCTAGTAAGTTCTCCGTTATTCAGTTAGTGAGTTGTTCTCCCCTCTTGACTCTCCCCTCTCTCCTCCTTATGCCCCAAGTTATTGGCTCTGTAACCCTGGACTCTCCTTAATTCCTCCCCTGTACCCTCACCTGATTGGCTGTTTATTCCCCTTAAAACCCCGTGTCACAAGCGGCTCGGGATTCCGGTCCCTTAGTTCCCACTGTGATAATAAACTGGAGTACACTCACACCTGGAGTCCCTCCTTTTGTCTTTGGGTCTCCTACGTCTTTTGCCGTCCCCTATTCCACGCCAAACCCAGCTTCCCACCAGTGGGGCCAAACTTGAGCCCTCCTGGTGCTTCCACCCCACCCCCCTCGGCATGGGCGGTGGGGCACTGGGGTCGCGCCGGCTTTTGGGCAGCACTGCTGTCCGGGAAGGCGCTCTAAGAAAGCCGAGGAGCGATACCTGCCCAAACACTGATGCCCTCCACATTACTGGACATGTGCATGCATTTCAGTACAAAAGCACAATTGTTTGATCATAGAAAGGGGTGATATTAACATAAATATTCCCTTCCTCCTTCTAGGGACTGCCCTTTCAGGTTCTACCAGTGCAACAAGGCACCTGCGCTGGATTTGAAATCAAGAAATACTTTTGTTAAGGTTTTATTGCAAGCCATCATCCCATTCCTGATCTAGCTTACTGAAACTGGATTTACCTGCAAATGTATCTCTGTGAGGATACTGCTAGGGCAGGAGGAAGTACAAAGGAGAGCTTCGACCACGAGCACAATTGCATTGTTGCTGCCAAGCCTGTGCTACTGTAGTGGATCTGTGGTATATTCCAAACTGCATGGGCTTGCAAATGCTAGGAGCTAATGTGCAAATCAGTTGAGTGATACTACATCTATGCTGATGAACCAAGTGAAGAAATTGCAAACAAGTTCAGGAATATCCTTTCAGTGTGCCACCTGAACTCGTCTTGTCCATGTGCTGCTGCAGGACTACCCTTTCAGATCTGGTGCATGTGGCAAGTGGCTGGACTCACCACCAAGACAGTCCATTCTGCTGAATTCAGCCACATAACACACTTTCTGTGATATCAAGAGTTGTTTTGTTTACACTGTAATGTATGTTGTATGGTCAAATGGTCTGCAGATCCAGGCTTGAAAAACTCTTTAAATATATGAAACAAAACTCGTGCAAATCCGCTGCAATTTAAAGCTCTGTAAAAATAAATGTAACTTTATGAAACTTCACATACCAAATACAATGGGGAAATGGTTGTCTTAGAGATAAAAGTTCAAAACAGGGTGAGACTGAATGAATATTTTTATGCATTAGTCACTTCGTTTTATTGCAGATATGTGTAGTGGCTAGAAATAGAAGAGGCTGTGGCATAGTACGGACAGAGTCAGTACCTTGAAATAACTCTCAAAACAGCACTTTAACCTTGACGCTGCCAATATGAGAGAACTACAGCTGATTTCCTAAAATACTGGACAGTGCATGACCTTGTTTATGTAAGGCACATAATACACTTCTAATAAATACTGTGAGCAACAAAGGTAATTTTATCATGATTTACAGATTCTTCATGACTTTTATTAAAGAAAATGGGGATGACTCGCAGAGATATTTCCACATGCCCTGTCAGCTTCATATATCAGTGTATCAGCAATCTTTTTGAGGCCTTATGTAAAGGTAGAAAGACCACCTGAAGTGCAGTGTAAGCTACCACTTCCCTACCCTCTCCTACTGCACTGAGTCAGTGCTTAACATTTTGTTGGCATATTTGGGGGTGTCATGGTTTAATCCTAGGTAGCAACTAAACACCACACAGGCACTTGCCCACTCCTCCCTGGTGGAATGGGGAAAAGAATCAGAAGGGCAGAAGTAAAAAAACATCATGAGTTATGAACAATTTAATAGGTAAAGCAAAAGCCACTCATGCAAGCAAAGCAAACCAAGGAATTCAATCATCACTTCCATTGTTGGACAGGTGTTCAACAATTCCCAGCAAAGCAGAGCTTCGTCATGTGT